>JAHREE010000220.1:3104702-3171321 GCA_033628505.1 Tringa tobata
GTTCCCCATCTTTCCATCCCAAAGGCAGGACTCATCTGACATGAATGAAGAGTGACAGCAAGGTGCAGCAAAGGAAGAGGAGGAGCCAGAATGTGCCCTACTCCCCTCTCCTCCTCAAGTCCTTTGTAGCACCATCAAGAAAATAGCTTGAGTATAATGTTTCCTTGGCTTTCCCATTCCATACTCTGCCCTCTTCCTCTTTAGCTCCTGTTATGGTCCTACAGGTGGCCTTTGAGGTCAAATAGCTAGTGGTTGCAAGAGATGTGGAGATACAGGAGTCTCAGGGGCTGTTCCAGGAAATGAGTGATGCAGGGAAGATTCATTCATCTCTTCAGGACAATGTATTACCTCCTATACTTTTGTTGTTTCCCCTGTGAGGTTTTACCATGGGAGGGAAGAGCAAATGAACTATTTTATCATCTCACCTGTGTCCTCCCTCTGAAAGAACCAGGCATTCTTTTTTTGTGCCAATTTCATTGATTGATGTAATCAGACTGGCTACTAATCAAAATGATCTCGGTAGCCTAATTCTGTACCTGATCTCTCTCTGTTTGTGCTTCAAGGTCTTTGACCGGGTCCGAGAAGATTGCCCTAATTTCCACGAGAAGATTAAGCCTATTAACGCTGAACTCACTCAACCTAAGCTGGCCATCAGTGCTGAAGATGAGGAGGAACTTCTGACCCGGGTCAATATTGTCTTCCACTGTGCAGCAACAGTTCGCTTTGACGAACCCCTGAAGTACGTCCTGCTTTCTGTATTTGCTAAGCATGATTCAGAATGCACCATGAACCCATAACGTGCCGTTCAGTGCATCTCTGGTATAGCTGTGGAAATAATTCTCCCTTTATGTTTTCATGCTCCGTGTGGTTTCTGCGCTGACTGTGCAGTGTTAAGTGCTCTGAAAACGTCGTGTGCACACGCGCATCAAAAGTGAAGCATCTTGGCAGATTTCCATGGGAACAGAAGGAAGTACCACGATCCTGGGTTGTAATGTAGTAAGGGAGTTAAGTATGGCCTAAAATTGGGATAGGGAAAAAAATGTGTTTTAGGTCAAGAGGGAGATGTTTTGGCAGATCTAGCTGGAGACAGCTTGAAGTGAAACTATGTTGTGTCTGTCTCTAAAGCTAGTGTTAATGGCTTTTCTTTGTCACTGAGTAACTGAAGAAGGAAATGAGATGTTGCTTAAGAAAATAGCCTATTACAAGCTTTAAAATACCCAACACTCAGTGTAATTAACTGTTTGAAATAAATGCTCAATTTCTGAAGGGGCTCCCTTGGGAGTGCCCATCCAGACAGGCTTTCCACTAAGAATGAGTAGCAGAAATAAGCCTCTAAACCAACACTTGATGTTTAAGTGCTTCTATGCAAACTGTAAAGGTCTGTAAAGAAACAGGTGGAGGATCTGGGTTGCCAGATCTTCACAGCTTTTTGAAAAATTCTATGGCTGTGAGAGTAGAAAACACAATTCTTAATGTCAGTCTTCATTCGCTTGTATGTAGGCTGAATAGACAGCCACTGTGTCCACCATTAAGAATTGCTTTTTACAACAACTGATTAGAGTACAAACCAGAAAGGAAGCAACTCTTGATTTAACCTTGAACCATATGTAGAACCTGGCTCAAGGGACAAGTACCAAAGCACTGCACTGCAGAAATAGCCATAAATGTTTTTAAATCAATACACGAATGAACACGCTGTAGAAATGCATCACAGTGCCATGTGACATCAAAGGGAAACTATGTTTGTAATGAGGAGAATAGCTAGAAAGACCTTAGAAAGTTAAAATGGTCATCTGCTTTCAGGCAGCGTAGAAACTATTTAAAGGCTGATTGCACGTGATCTGTCAAAATCTCTCCAACAGAACAAGGAAAACCCAGTATGACTAAACAGCAAAGTACGAGGAGTTGTTAAAATCAAATTATTCCTGTCTGAATAAGAAAATATATCGTATAGGTAAAAGTCCTAGCAAGTGAAATGTGAAAGCGTAATACTGCAGCTCAAATAAAAATTTTGAGCAGCAAGTTGCTAATGACACAAAAAAAAAAAAAAGTTTTTTAAACACAGCAGAAGCACAAATACCACAGAATATTTGGAGGCACTAGATCACTAGATAAGGGAAGCGCAAAAGCAGTGCTATCAAGATACTAGAAAAGCAGCAACAGAGATATAAAATGAATTACTGGCATTAACATGCAGTACATATAGGGAATTCTCCAGATGAAAAGTGTGTTATATTGAAATATTAGTAGATGCAGTTTAAATATGAATAGAAAAAATAAAGAGTAACAAATCACCGGGGTTTGATGATGATCCCCCAAAAGGCTAAAGGAACTCTGAACATCTCAGCAGAAGTCCATGCTGGGCCCATATTCTGAGTGCAATTCTGTTCACCCCATCTCAGAAGGAATAAAATCAAATAGAAATGTACACAGAAGAGCAACTTTCATATGAAGGGAAGCTAAAGTAGAAGTATTCATCCTGCTAGAAGGGCAGGAGGAAATAGAAATCTATTGCAAATTTATTCTTTCATAGCAGCATGCCAAAAAAAAAAAATATTAGTATGTCTGGCCTTAGATATGGTGATCCAAACATTAATCATACTCTTAGCTGCTGTTTTAATTCATCTGGACTATTTACAATTTCTCTTCAACATTGGTGTAATTAATTTTTTAGTGTACACTGTACCTAATAGCATTATTCATAATCTTGTACATATTGTTGAAAGCTTCTACTCCTGGGCTGAACAGATTGTGTATTCCTTAGCCTTTTCCCTTCTGTACAAGAAAGTGTCTTTCTTCCAGTACGAAGCATGCAAAAAAGTTGAATGTCTGTTCACTGAGACCCATTGTAGATAGTCTCTAGGAAAACTTCTAGCTATGCTGGGTGCTTCAAGGTCAACCTTGCTAACCAGGACTCTTTCTCTCGTGCTTATCAGTCCTCTTCTCCAGCCCTTCAGAATTTAAGCTCTTATCTCTGCTTTCAGTATGAATCTGTTTTTCTGGGCCAAAAGACCCTTTGCTGTTTACTGAAACCCATGGGCTTATCTGGTTTAGCAGTGGTCCCGTAAGGAGCAAGTTGAATGAGGACCACAGGAACCATAATGCCTCAGTGGTCATGCCTATTGGAAATACTTGCGGCAGCAGGGGGTGGCAAATACGTCAGATTTAGAGATTTTAGTGAAATCTTAACTCTGATCCTTTGAATGGAATGAAAATACATGAGACAACATTCTGTGGCCACAACTGGGGATCCAACAGCATTACTCTGAAAGCTGGTTTAGCCTTTGCGTTTCATTGAAGCTTTCCGCTCTCCTGTGACCCCCTCTCTTCCCTTTCTTCCCTTTTCATTATCTGGGGTTTGGGTAATGCTCAGCTTTCATATATTCTTTCCCGTGAAATGCTTTTTTGGTGTTTGTTTGTTTTTCCCCTGCCCTCTTTAGACATGCCCTAGAACTGAATGCGATGGGCACACAGCGGCTTCTAGAACTGGCCCGGCAGATGCAGAACCTCGAGGCTTTCATCCACATCTCCACTGCCTATGCAAACTGTGTCCGGAAATGCATAGATGAAGTCATCTACCCGCCCCCAGCTGAACCCAAGAAGCTCTTTGATTTGGTAGAGTAAGTAGGAGCTGCATCACCTCTTCTGACATGGGGTTTGCTTCGTTCTGCAGAGGACCTCTGCAGTGTTCACAGAACCTATCCAGTGGGATTTCTGTTCATAGTTGCTCCTGTTACTGTATTGCCTTGTCTGCACACACCCGTGCTAGCATGAAATGCTGGCCATGAGAGAGACCAAGCAAAGAGAGAGCTTTCTCTTGGTGGTATTAAGGGGTACTGTTCACAGAATGTCATCCAATAAGTCTGCCCTTTCTGGGTTTTATCTTGAAACTAGCTTTACTGAAGGTTTTTTGAAAATAGAAGACTCTGTTTTGGAGCCTTTGTATCTGGAGAGTTGTTGAAGTCATGCTTTATAAACATTTGGTTGAACCTTAAGAATTTTTTTCCAAGCACAGATTTATTAGAAAAAAGCATAAACCACACTTAATAACCCTGTGATTTCAGCTACCTCTAAATTTTTTCACACGCTTTTTAAAAAAAAGCCATGGGATTTCATGAGAGTCCAGCATTGGGTAAGTTATGTACGAGTGTATTTGCCACCAGGAACGGAGTGGAGTTGCTGCTTTCTGTAAGACTCAGTTCTGTTGCTGCCTTAGTAAGAACTGAAATTTTTCATACGCCTTATATTCATTTCTTTATCTCTTATTTCAACACTCCTGTGGTATTAAACCAGAGTGATATGGGGATGAGTCAGAAACAGGCTGTTTTAGAGACTTCAGTGTGAGAATCCAGGACTTTGAGGGACCAACAAAAAGCTTGTTTAACTGAACTTACCAAAATGAAGAATAATTACAAGAAATTAGAAAAATCCTCTGATAAAGGCCCCAGGGTGCCTTCCCCTTAGAAGAATTTTCACAAAGCTGTAACTTTGTTTTCATTTATTTTCTTGCGGTATTCCACATGTGTGATACAAGCAACTGACCTGTGAACTAGTAACCTGAAGAGCTGGTATAAAATCTTTCCTCTCCTTGATTTTAGGATAATAGGAGATGGGATTGATTAATGTCCGCTAGGAGAACCACTGGGTCTTTATTTCAAAAAATTGTTTGTCTAAACCAATAATTTCACTGTCTAAGCACTACTCCAGAAAATTTAGTACAAATCAATGTTTTCTATTTGAATTTCTCCAGTAGCCCATACTCTTGGATATGTTTACTTCCAGCTAGAAGTCATCTATCATTTATCATTTATTCAGCAAGTGGAGCATGATGAAACCATAAAGATGTTCCCTGGTGCATTAGAGCAATTGACTGTCTGGCCCAGTGTCTTGCCCTCAGCAGTGGCACTGGGAGATGCTGTTTAGAGGGACTGCACCAGCCTGGATAGCTTTTTTGCAACCCGTTCCCCTTATACCCTTTTCCCAGAAACCAGAAGTGTTGTATGAGGGGTGTTACATCCTATTCTTTTCTGATCTCTTTTTGAAACCACTAATTTGTTTAATCCCTTTTTGAACTTCGTGGTACTCTGCTCCTGCGACCCCCTGTGGTAGCAGGTTCCAGAAGTTCACTAACTGCTGTGTAAAGATGAGTTTTCTTTTACCTGTTTCAAACTCTTACTCTAGTAGTTTTGTTGCATGTCCCATAGTTGTAGCACTGCAATAGCTGCAGCATTTGGCCTGTTCCCTGCCTCTGCAGCTCTGTAAATCTGCATCACATTCACCTTGGACCTTCTCTTCTGCAGACTGAAGAGTCTCGACCTTTTTCCTGCCTGCTCATATGCCTGTGCTGGTTTTGGCTGGTTCAGAGTTAGTTTTCTTCAGAGAAGCTAGTATGAGGCTGTGTTTTGGATTTGTGCTGAGAACAGTGTCGATAACATGGGGATGTTTTAGTTGTTGCTGAGCAATAACTCTTGCAGAGTCAAGACCTCTTCTGCTCCTCACACCGTCCCACCAGAGAGTAGTCTGCGGGTGTAGAAGGAGCTGGGAGGGGACACAGCTGGGACAGCTGACCCCAACTGAGCAAAGGGATATTCCATACACATTCCATGACATCGTGCTCAACACATAAAGCTGGGGGAAGAAGAGTGAAGGAGGAAATGTTCCGAGCTAGGTGTTTGTCTTCCCAAGTGACTGTTAGAGGTAGCAGAGCTCTGCTTTCCTGGAGATGGCTGAACACCTGCCTGACCATGGGAAGTAGTGAATGAATGACTTGCTTTGCTTTGCTTTGTGCACACAGCTTTTGCTTTACCTCTTACACTGTCTTTAGCTCTATGGTGCTTACTTGCTGGCTAGGGTTAAACCATGGCAATGCCAATGGATCTGTCTCCTTGATGATTTTGGTTGCCCTTCCTCTCTGCCTTTTGTTAACTCCACTCACTCCCTGAGGTGCAGGGGCCAGACAGAACCTGTATGCAGTACTCAAGGTGTGGTCACGTGAAGTTTTATTTAAATAGCTTCAAAATGACGCCATTGGTCTTCTTCTCAGTACCTGATGGTGTCCAACAGTTCACTGACTTTCTTGTCTGCTGCTACTCATTGACTTGGAGATTTCACAGAGCTGTCAGCTGTGCTTCCGAGAGCTCTTGCTGAGCTGCAACTGCCAGTTCTGACTTCAGCAACCTCTAAGACCAGTTTAGACAGCTTTTCCCTAAATGCATCACCTTACCTTTATTTGCAGTGAAGCTAATCTGCCATCTTTTTGCCCACTGACTCAGTTTTACAGAGCCCATTGGAGCTCATCACTGTCATTATTACATTTCACTGCCCCAAAAAGCTTACCATCACTTGCAACTTTGGAAACAATTGCTGTTGATGGCTCAGATAAAAAAAGACTCCAGCAAAGAACCGAATACTAATTAGAAACACGCAGAAGTGCCTGGCTACCAGAGAGGTAGCTCCTGCAGCTGCTTCACGTAAGACACTAAGAATTTATTTATCATAGTTTGCATCTGCAGCAGAGGGAATGATGTTTGAAAGAGAGGTTGAGTGACAGAGGATGGGTTTTCAGATGTGTTCTTTTATATGCTTATCTTAATTGTATGTCTGATTGTTTTTTCTTAGTTGCATAATTAGAGATGTGGTTTTGTTGTACAGTTTTTCTCGTGTCCCCATACTCCAGAAGTTCACAACCTTCTGGTCCTTCTAGTGAGACAGAAGTCACAGCATTCCCTCAGCTATGATGGCATCTGTTTGCAGGTAGCATTATAATTGCTTACAGCAAAGACAACCACTGCCTTTCAAAGGCATTGAAATCAGGTGGACCTTGTTGAAAATGTCTTGACACTTGTCTTCAGTGTCATTGGTTTGGAAGGCATTCTGCATGTCAAAGGCAATAGATGAAGGAGATGCCTGGGGCTCCAGAGCGTGTGGAGGAGCAGGATGGGGAAAGTCCCTGTGATGTTGGGATGGCATGATATAGGCAGAATGGAATATCGAAAACTGAGACTGGGAAGGGAATTACTTGGAGAGAGAGAAGACAAAAGCAGGGTTGGAAGGAGACAGGAGACATGTGCCTTTTGTTATTCACCATGTAAGTGGAAGAAAAAATATCTGGGTACAGAGAGTTTCAGAGAAAGGCGATTAACAGATATCAGAACATCAGCTTCAAAAAGGTGGGGGAGGAAAAATGGAGACAAGGAAATACAAACAACCCCTGTCTTAAAGTGCTCTTTTGCAATTGCATTAAGAGGCATGATCACACAACTAGATGCAATAACAGATCCATTTAATGATGCTTTTTGCCATGCAATTGATATTTGCTTATTCAGGTGAAATCCCAAGTAGGTCTCCAAGCTGTTTCTTTTTCTGGTTTTATCCTCCAATTATATCCCTGCTTTTCAGTATTTTGATATTTAACCTGCCAGTAGAGCCTTAGGCCTAATCTCTGTAAACCAAAAGTCACGCTTCTAGGTGCTGCCAGGCCAGTAGAGGAAACATCTAATCTGCCACATCGAGCCAGGTTTGCCTTAATCTAAAGCTGAGGGAAATCAGCTTTGAAGGGTGTGCTGAGGTAAGGAACTCAGCGCACAGCGAAGTGTGGGCTGAAGCAGAACTGGTTTCATTATTGCAGAAAGCCTAGATTTGTCATCACTTACAAGAAAGAGAGTGTCTCATTAACGCAAAGCGATTAGCACAGAAAGTTACATTTTCCTGTGGCAGAGTAATTCGGTGCGTATATGCGGTGAAAGAGGAGGTTAATAATTGTTTGATTTGCATCCCTTATTTCCAGGGGGCAATTGCAGCAGTGAGCAAAAGCAGTGGCTTTGTAATTTAGCATTTTGAAATCTTCAAAGTAGGTCACAGAGGAGTGGGAAGAGTTCACCCTGCTGAACTGTCAGCTCTGCGCCCCGGTGATGGTAATGCTGGGAGATCACATCACCTGGTAGGATGGTGCCTTTGAGACAGACAGGAGTGTGGTCCTCTTGATGGCCACTTAAAATAATGCAGAGGCCTGTCTGGAAGGATGAGGGCAAGGGGAAATTGCTTCTCCTTGTACTTCTGCACCTGTCTTTGCTTGGTGAGAAACACTAGCCCATAAGCCTCCCTCTGTTATTTAATTTTAAAAAAAAATAATAGAGGATGAAGGAAAAGAGACTTGCATACAAGTCTCTTTAATCTGAGTTCCCGAATGAACCCAGTCTTCCTTCATGTTCCGCAGAAATAGACATGTCCTTTTGGTAGGCTCATAATTAATAACCTGACAGATTCAAACAATGGCAATTTATCTGAGACCCTAAGGAGGCTGGGTTCAATGGCTGCCTAAACAGGCCTTGTAAATTAAGTCAATGTTGTGCGCTACTTGTAGCCTCTGTGTAGTTCAACTTCATATTTTATGCTTAAACAATTTTTCTGCCTTGTTTCTGAAACACGGCACTAGGATTGCAAAGGAAAGTATTTATGCCTCCATAAGCCTTTTTTTATTAAAAAAAAAAGAATTTCTTTGTACTGAAAACTCTCACATTCTTTTTAGCTTGTTCCAAAACTGGGAGATTCACTGGATTTAACCCTCCCCTGCAAACTGTTTCAGTGAATCAGTGTTTTCTCATACAACATATTTTGTGTAATGTTTCCATCTATGTCTAATGAAAGCAATCTGAAAAGCAGTGTGCTACTTCAGCCATGAGGTGTTTGCACGTTTAAGTTGGTATGATCAAGTAATTCTCCAGGTGGGACAGTCTCTGCCTTATTCCTCTCCCCTTGACCTCCACCTGCTTCTGAAATTCGGGATAAAGAGGGATGAAGTGATGCTCCTTGCAATGCCCCCGGGGAAGAACATGCCCGTTCAGTCTGAACTATAAGTCCATTGACTTAATTACAAATTGGATTATAGGAGTTAATCTTTGATTCTGTGGTGTAACACCAGGCTGCTGAAAGCCTGTCAGGGATTGGCAGCGGAGTGCAAGGGCTCTGGAAGTACAGCCAGTTCCTGTCCTTTAGACCCGAACGCTGGCAAGCCCAGTGAAGTCTTGATGGTGTGCCAGGGAAGAGCCTTTGAGCCTTAGGTCATCGCTGCAGCACTGCGGTGGTAAGGGCTGCTGTTTTAAAGGTACATGTCTAACTGCTCCTGATGGATTAGATCCACCAATACCTTAAATAATAATAATTTAAAAATGCTTAGTGGGGTTCTTTGACTTGTTTGATTTTTTGTTGGTTTTTTTTTAAGCAACTAGCACTGACAGTTTCCTCCCTTCCTATGTGAGCAAGCTGTGGAAAACCAGTAGGAGGGGAACACCTAACACCATAAATAGTGCTACTGGACTCATATCCCTGTAGTACGTTGTTCTAGCTTTGGAGACCTTTGTGGTGCTACTCGGCTCAGTAACTGAAGGTTACCAAGAATCTCCTGAAACGTTCGTGGGAGTACGTAGGGACTGTGCTGGCTAAGGACGAGCACTAACTAGCAAGGGTGCTAGGCTAGAAAGCTCTGTGAATCTGCAGACCGTGGCTATATTTACATTACAGATTGTGGCGAAGCATAAAGCACACAAGAGATTGCTTTAGAGTGAGGTATGGACACCTGAAGTTAAGCTGAACACCGTGGCATGAAGCTCACCAGGGTTATTTTGCACTTTGAAGACAAAAGTAACCTTTCTTCCACAGAGCTATTCTAAACCCAAACCAGTTGCTCTTTGCTTTGTCTTAAATGGTTTTCACTTGCTTATCCTTTGTTTCAGGTGAGGATTCCTGGCTCACTGGTCTTTTTTGCTCTCTGCACGGCAGATAATGACGTTCTCCTTGTTTCCTGTAGGTGGCTGGATGAATCTATCATTCAAGACATCACACCCAAGCTGCTTGGGGACTGGCCCAACACTTACACCTACACCAAAGCCTTGTCAGAATACCTGATTCAGCAAGAGAAAGGAAACCTGAACATTGCTATCATCAGGCCATCCATCGTGGGAGCCAGCTGGCATGAGCCTTTCCCAGTAAGCATGGATATTCCCTACCGAGAGCCCTTTGACGTGGCTGTAGCTGCAGGACTGTCAGGAATGGACAGGACCCTGTTTGTAGCAGCGTCCACTTGAGAAACAGGTGCTCCAGTTCGTAGGAGAGCACGTGGAAGAGGTGGAGGACCTGTGCTGGAAGAGAATAGCAAGCCTGCCTTAGCACCTTCAGGAAAGACTCTTGTCTCCAAGTGAAAAGAATGCATTTAAGTGATAATAGCAAGAGCTGGGATAATAAAGGTGCAGAACACTGGGCTTGCAACTGAGCCTCATGTGCAGAGGCTTGTGCCCAGACAGACACACGGGGAGGGTTCTGTATAAGCTGGGGAAACACGAGATTTGGGGGTTGCTTGTAGTCCTGATGCATTCTGGTTCGATTCTTTCCATGGCCCAGTCAGACTCTTAGTGATGTGCCCTGATGGGCACCCTACACCACACATGGTCCTCGAAAGCATTTGGTAACATCGTGTGCAGTTACCTGGTGTCTCTGTCTGATGTTGGCAGCCACTGAATTCACTGGATTCACGCTGGTAGGGGCTTGTTGCAGATACCAACCTCAGCCACGCGGTAATGAAATGCAGCTGTACTTTTGGACGGAAATAATTCACCAAGCTAAATATACTGGTAGCAACAGTGTGCCCTAACGTTGCAGCCAAATTGGAAAGGCAACATAAAGTCACCTTTGGCTTTCATGCAGCTCAAAGCGTGCCAGAGATGGCTGAGATAGAGCCGAGGCTCTGGGCCAAGCTCCTCATCTCAGAAAGACAGAGCGAACTCTGTTAGATGTCATAACCTGGTTCAGGTCAGGCAGCTCATCCCTGCTCTGAACTCCAGCTCCCACAAGTGGCAGTTTCCCTGACCTGAAGGAAGATAGGACTGAAAAGTGGAGTGGTTTTGTGGGGGTTTTTTTGTGTTTTTTTTTTATTTCCTTGCCTTAGAAATTAGCTGGAGTAACCAAATCAGTGACACCTGCCTGTCGTGTGTCGGAGGGTGTGTAACAGGCTGAGTGTTTTCAGCAAGTGACAGCACCAAGACACTGTAGAGTTTAAAGCCAGAGTTTATTCCTGCAGCCAAGTTGTTGTAGAAAAGAAGTGGTTTCTAAAAACAAAACTAGATGCTGTTGGTGGTGGGTAAGTTGCAGACAGAATGAGGTATCATACAATGCATCCCCTATTTAAAATCAGTTAAGTACTTGGTACTGGTTAGCTTCCTGGCTTCCCTTTCACCGTTTCGAAGCTTGTGTAGAGCAACATTGCCACTGAAAGAAATGGTAACCATTCTTCTTTATTTTCTTTTTTTTTTTGCAGGGTTGGATCGACAGCTTCAACGGGACAAGTGGGATATTTGTTGCGGTATGTCTGGTCACTTTTTAAGCTCCCCTTAAAGTGGAGTTGGAGTTACTGAAACAGCAATTCTAAAGTTCCTCCACAGCTTCACTTAGAAAGTGTGTGCAAAAAAGGGTCATAGCCATTTTCTGAATCTGGTAGAAAAATGTCACACGCTTGCCATACACCTGTATGTAGGACCCAGAAGAGTGTCTATGCTGCACTCAAAAAAAAAAGGACATTGAAAGATTATTCATGTTGCTGATTCACTAAACATGAATTGCAGTTTCTAAAAAGAATAAAATTTGGGACAAGTTTTCCAAAAAAGGGCAAAAGATGCATTATTGAAACTAGGGTAATTCACTAATGTCAAAGCTTGAATCTTGTCACAGAACTTAATTTTCCAGGCCGGGTTACCACACCATCAATACAAGGCAGTGTTATTTATCCTTTCATTTATCTTCTATGTGTGGTTGCTAAGTCTGCTGCTTTGGCTTGTGACCGCTCCACCATAACAAAGATTCTGGGTCTCACTAGTCATTGCTTTATACAGGATTTCTCCATGCACAGAGTACACCTAAATAATGGGTGTAACTGTCAATTCATCCTCTGCCAGTCACATGGATAATTCGCTATAATCTTGCATAACACTGGTGTAAATGACTAATGTGCAAACTGATGAGGAGCAGAGCCATAATTATGAAATAATTAATAACTTGATAAAACATTCCTGTAATACGAAAACAATCATTACAATTCAACAGATGAAAACAGTAAAGTTACGTACTTTTCTCCTGGCTTATTTTTTTCCTGAACTAAAATCGCTGCCTTAGGTCTATTTGTCAATGCATAAAGCTGTATAGCTGTGTGCAGATATTTTTGTACATTTGATTTGTCTAACTTGATTACTTTGTAAAGACTATATCGTAATCAGCCTGATGCAGTGTATAAAAGGATTAAGAGTCTACAATCATAGGAGAGCAGAATAAAATCCAAATATCATCTTGTTAAAAAAGCTCATTTGTACCTGAAGTAGAGCATAAATAGAAACTATTACAGTTACTTCTGGAATCCACAGGAATAGTGAAATTACTGGGTATATCCCAGCTAATGCTTTTATATGAAACCCCAGTTACACATTTCAGAGACATTCAAAAGCCCCCAAATGCATCACTTTTGCTCACAAAGTGTTACTAGCTCCCGTGCATCTTGCTGTTTCTTTAAAATAATTGTCTATCAGCCTTTTACTTGTTACTGACTGTTCATAAAGCTTGTTCTGCCTCTCTCTGTTCTATTCCCAGCATCTTGTGCTGTTTTCTGTGTTATTTCATGACTTATTGCCATCATCACAATAAAGAAGGGGTTCGCAGTTCCTTAATTTTGCAGATCCACGCCTTACATTTTCATGTGACAGGTTCTAACTTTTTGTAATGATATCCATGAGTTTGGGTTTTTTTGTTTGCTTTTGAGCACTAAAAATGGCCATCACAAAAATTTGTCCAGGGTTAGTTATACAAAAAATGTCCATTGCATTGCTTTTCATTCCCCACAAGTGAATTACTGAAGTAACCAATTCCAGCAGTGGCTGTCATACGTGTATCATATAGCAGTGCATTATGAAACACGGGGCAAATTCATATGCTTTCAGCCATATAAAAACATGCCAATCAAATCTTTTGTCATTTAAAAAGCAGGTTTTTCCCCCCGCCTTTTTTCTTTTCTTTTAATCTGTCAACAAGTGAAAAAAACCTAATGGTTAAGTATTTGGAAATTATGCCCATGTACCACTCTTTTTTAGGAACTTATAGTATGGCTTGCATATATTTTTTTATCCTTATCTTTTGCTCCTGATACCAGTAACTAATATTTTGTGTTCTTCATAGCAAAAAATTTCTAGCCTTACTGAATGCAACAGCAAGCCTAATGGTGGTTTCATTCGGGTGAGGTTTCACACAGCGATGCCAGCCTGTATCTTTATCTCCCAATTAACTCTATGGAAAGTAAAGATTTTGAGATTTGAGGGTCACTGTAGTAAATAACTTCCTGTTTGTATAAAAGCTTTGACTTGTACTGAAATAGTTTTAAAATAGAGATGGTATTTTTTGGTTCAGGATTGAAGGTCTGAGGTTCTTCACTGTGGGAAATGCAGAAACAATGAAATTTGTGTCATCTGTGCTGAGTTCTTCCATGATAAAATATGATTTGAAATGTAACTGTATTGAGACTTAATCAAGAAGAAGACACAGATCAAAGACGGTAGGTCCAGGGTGTAGAGACCAGGTTGTTGTCCATGTGCAATGGCTCTTTGGCCCCACAGGCAGTGGTGGTGGCTGGCATCAGTCAGGAGCAGAGACTCTGTGATGTGGAGAAGCAAGGGGGAGGTTGCCAGTACTGACAGATACTGTTTGTCTTGTATCATCTCCAGTTTCTTACTGAACTTAGTTAGACTGGTATTAGTTACCTGGAAGTGAAAGGTAGATATTGTTAGGGAGCCCAAGAAGCTTTTGGTCTTCTGGGGCTGGGAAATAATACATGGTTTGAATTAATGTGCTTAGATATGGAGAATGGGTAATTCCTGTTTGGTAGTTTGAAAATTAATCCTTGAAGATTTGAGTTATACATCAGTTTAACTACCTGGAAGTTGTGTGATTACAGCCGTCTCTCTCTGCCAGCTGTATTTCGAAGTGTATTTATCGGTCAAGTAGCTTTATTTGCCTTAATTAAGGATGGAAAAAGCAAAAGGAATGTGGGTCTGTGTTTGTAGTTTTTTTTAAAAAAACGCACACTTAAATATCCATTTCCAACTCTTAAGCCATACTCATCCTATATAGAGAACAACCTCCAGATTAAGATTTGACTCAGATGATCTTTGGGATCATCTGGGCAGAATCTGAACTCCAAGCCTTGCAAAAATTATTTGTTTTTCCCTAACCCTCAGTCACCGCTCTAATATTTGAGTCTGATCATTTCATTCCACAAATAGATATATTTCTTTTAAATATTCATGAAATATGGGAGTTCAAGTTGTTCTTGACAGTCTTACCATGTTTCTTTTTGCCTACAGTTGCTCCAGCTGCTGTGGGAAGAAGCTTTGTTTGTTGATCGAAAAACAAAATGAAATTAATTACATTTCCACTGGACTGTAACTGAGGCATTTTGTCTCACTGTTCCATATTACCTGTAAAGACCTTCCTCCCTGCAAGGCAGTGAGGTTGTAGGGCAGAACCTATTCACGTTCTGGATAGTAATTGACCCCAAAGCACTTCAGCTGGGAGGCTGTCTAGAAACGTCAGACTCACAAATGGTTTTGGAGGCTTCAGCTAAAGTAGCTTCTGTTTCACTAAAGAGAATAAAGTCAGCAAGTACAAGTAGAAATCAAGCCATACCTGTTAAAGGAGTTCCAAACCATCTCCAATGTAAAAAGTAAAACACTGAAACCTGAAGTCTTTATTAAATACAGAATAAATGAAATATCTTATTCATCCATGTGTATGCGACCGTGCTGCTCTGAATACAGGCAACACATCCATCAAACTTCCTAGTTTTGAAGACCTCAAAAAGGTCTTTAGTGTACCTGTGAAAATGTGATAGTTGATCATATAGTGGTCTCTAGTGGGCATCAGTTCACAGCAGTGGGAAACTCAGCTGAGCTCGATTGGCTGCTTTGGTTCTCTTTGCTTTTTTTCCCTTGAAAAATCAGTAGTGGGAACAAAAAAAAAATAAAATTAAAATCATAGTCGTGTTGCAAGTTAAGGTTTTAATGTCTAAGTATAACTGCAGTTCAGCATAGGGCAGCAGAGGTTAACTGTACACCATGGGTTCGAGTAGGATGTTTGGATTCTTGTGGGAAGCTTGCGTGGTTGCCTCTGAGTCTGTCTGTCTGTGATCCCTCTGCCAGCTGCACCAAGGATGAGATGAGGCTGCTCTGAAGTCTTAGTTCATGAAAATTAAATCAGTCATAAGGTGTATTGCCTTACTTTCAAGCTGTGAAAGGTAACAAAACCATCTGATAATAGAAGGGAAAAGGAGAGGGGAGAGAAAGGGCTTGTGGTGTCTTTTAAAATCCACCAATGACCAGTAAACAATGGCATGTGCTTTACAAGTTAATATCAACTCTGAAATGCTTCTCTCATCACATCTTTCTTCTCCCCAGACTTCAGGCAAGTGGTTTTCCACAATGAGGCGCTTCCTGTCTAGTTGCTGTAGTAAAACTTCAGCTTTCACAGCTGGAGAGCTATTTCATCATGAAACGGGGGACTCAGGTTGGAAGGAAGGGAAAAAATATGCTGTAACATTTTATTTGCCATGACTTTTAAATATTCGTGGATCTGTAGAGCGTATTCTTTTGCCCCTTCACGCAGGCCCTCCCTCTGGTTTTACATGGATCTAAATTATAAGAGCTTTTTTACTTCCTTGGCTCACTAGCGCTTTTATCCTTCCGGTTCTTCATTGGGTCCTCAGCTTCTACATCAATCTCAAATTCATTTTTTTCCCCACTTTAGATAACTTGATTGCAACCTTGACTTTGCCATTGGGGGTTTCTTTTTATATTTGCTCTGAGACACACTAGAATCACCTCCAGATTTCTATATGGCTGAATTGGCCTCTCTGATTCAGTCTGTCATGTTGTTGCCATCTGTTGCCATGTCTCTCCTGTGGAACCTCCAAAGACTAATTGGTCATCAGGGAAACCCCTTGTTAAACATTCTGGTTAAATATATATATTTTGGGGAGCCTGATCCCCTGACAAATGCACTTCTGACCAAAGCAAAATTTGTCTTCTGTTCTTGCCTACCTCTTCTCTTTGGTTGTCAGTACTTCATATGTTCACTCATTCGTTTCCTGAGTTTCGTTGGGTGGCAAGCTCTTCAAGGCCGTATCTCGACTGTATCTGTGCTTAACAGACACAGCTTTGGAAAAGAGGAGGGTGTGAATACATCCAAAGAAAAGGGAGTAAACTTCAAAAAACCTATTGGTATCATTTCCAAAGTAACTATTATCTTTGAGGGACACTCAAACCTTTGCCTGGGTCATTTAAGAAAATGTTACTTCAGGTATCACTGGGAATTTTACTGCAGTAAATTCAAATATACTCTTTACTAAGCTATTTCTTTCATATGGAGTTAACCAAGAGTCAGAGCTTTTCTTGTTACACACAGCACAGATGTCCTCGTGTTTTAGACTTCCTCCACAAACGCAGAACAGCGGGATCCATGTGAGATCCATCTTTGTTTTCACAGAAACCAAATAATCTTCTGCAGCAGGTGCCAGGATTGAAAAGTGTTAACATGACGGTCTGTCCTTGCACCCAACCAATGAAATTTTACTATGGTCTTACTGTCAGTGTCTGTTTTCCTTTGTCCCACAGGCGGGCAAAGGGATTCTGCGGACCGTCATCGCCAACAACGAAGCCGTGGCAGATATGATTCCAGTAGATGTTGCCATCAACCTCACCCTTGCGGCTGGGTGGTACACTGCTGTGCACAGGTGGGAAGGCACTCCTCTTTCTATCAATTTTGGGCATTTACTGCCTGCACCGGGACTTTAAAGGGAACCAGAAGCTAATTGAAAACCCCTGCAAGAGCCTCTTTGATTCATTTTTTGGTTCATGTTTTCCTCCTTGGGTTGGCAAGGACTAAGAGTGTAGCAGAAGCAATAAAGGCAGGATTTAGACTAAGGAAATCTATAAAGCTACAGGTGGGACCTGTTTCTCAGTACAGGGTAAGCTCAGCTGAGAAGTCTCTCTCTCAGAAGCCACCTTTCTGAAGTCCAAGAGCTTTACTGCAGCTTTGCAGCAGGTGGTTTTTGGGTCTCCCTCCTCAGACAGCTACACTGAGTTGCTTTTCAAGTGGCTTTGAGAGTTTTCATGGTGAAAATGCACTGCATGTCTTCCTTGGAAAACACTGCAAAATATAAATATGTTATGGATTCATATAATAGGGGAGATGATCTAAATAAAGCCCGTTCATTGTGTTGTTGGGAAGGGTACGTGTAAGTGCCACTAAGGCATTAAGATCTTTTCCTGTGACCCTCTGGCTCTGACCTTCAGTCATTAGTTAGGAAGTGCTACAGAGTAAACCACATGAAGTATTCTGGATGTTTATGCAACTTTGAGAAATCAATACCAGGCAAAGAAAAGGCAGAGATATTTTACTTGGAAAGAAAAAGTAAGCCCTCTGAGCTGAGGGTAGAGAACAGCTGCATGCAGTAACCTAAATGCAGGGGTCCAAAAAGGATCTTAAAAGGCAGCTCACCAGCTCTTTAAATTTATTTTTCTCATCACTTTGTCCCCCTCCATCAGCAACAGACAAAGCAGCATAGTCTGGGAAAAATAAATACAGCTTCCCCTTACGCACACACCCCTGAGAGCCTCCAGATGAAGAGCTGGAGATGAAGGCTGCCCATAAAGCTGGGAAAGGAGAAGGGGACGTGCTGATGAGCAGTATATCAACACGCAGGTAGAATTCCTGGCTCTGGCCATGGTAGGAGAAGTGCCATTTTTTCTAACTTTTCATTGGTGAAAGAGAGATGCTTTTAATCTGGTTCTGACACAAATAATTGTCAGGCTAAAGGAGCAAGTGCAGAAGTTGATTTAAAGCTTTACCTAGCTGGGCACAACCCCAAGGTTAGCAATCTCTAAACAAAACAGCCTGAGCCTTCTGTAAATTTAATTTCTCTGAGAGAGTTTTTGGTTTAGGTGTTGTCCTGAAGAATAGCATGTATGGTTTAATTATTTATTTTTTTTCCAAATCATCTAATTAGAAAGTCAGTATCCTTCAGGGCAGGTGACATTAGTGAGGAAAATTAGATTCTAAAACTTAGCAGAGAGTTGCAATCTTCATTACATAATGTAGAATCTCTACAAAGCTCTACACTCTACCAAGATCAACTCAGCTGGAGGGCAGAGAATGGGGGGAAAAAACAACAGGGAGATACTCTTCACTGGAAGCTGGGAAAATGGAGACATCCTCTTCACTGGTGTTTAATGGGCCTGACCCACTGGAATAAGTCTGTTCTTTCACTGCAGTGCAGTTTGCAACAGGCTGGGGGGGGGGGGTCTGCACTAGGTGGGTTTTCTAGATGGGCACATATTACAGCTTTAGTCTTTAGTGAGTTGCCGTATCAATTTCCATAATGCAGACTTTCCCCACATCAGGCACTACTGTGCATTTTTTTGTTTAACACTCTGTCAGGCCTCTGCTCAGTAATTAAGTGTTACAGGAGATCATGGATTTGGAGTTTGATACATGTCTATTATTCCTAACCATCCCAAGAAGTCTGCTAGGAATGAGTAGTAATGTACATTCAAATGCCATGATTTCAAAGCATTATTTAAAAAAGCACCGTTAAAAAACTGTGCAGTATCCAAAGGCAGTTTTCAAGTATTACTGTGCGAGATTTCCTGTCCCAGGTTTAGGGGTTCTATCTCCTGCTGTCTTCAGACATAGGAGTTTTGAAAAGAAAAGTTCCTCGTAGGCAGCCTCCTCCAGTAGAGAAAGGCTCTGAGCACCATAGGCGCCCTAGGAGCACTGAGATGCTGTATTCTCCAGCCAAGCTGCTTGTCCCTGTCCAAGTCCACGTCTCACCTCTTCTAGCACTTTGGCAGATGACTCCAACTGCTAATGCAGAGTAAGAGAAACGCCGTATTGATGGCATCACTTGCACCCTTGGCAAGGCAGTCTTAGATCAGAAAATCCGTTTTGAGTCATTCTTGTCTTGTATCAAAAAAATAAAACCCCTGTGATCTATGTTTGGTTGCTCACACAAGTAACAACCGAGCTTTATTTGGTATTAAAATGAGAATTTTGTTGATATGGATTGATTTGTAATCACCACCCTGACAAACAGCGTTTAAAAGTAGCACAAATCATATCCATCAAGTCAATGATTGCGAAGTACACAGTGTCCCCCTGAGGTTGGTTTGGGCCAATTATTTACAGTATACTAAGAGAAACTAATTTAAAAAAAATCAGAAATTTGTCATTATGTATGCTTTCTTATTGTTTTTATAATTTTTGATACACTATATATGGGGTTTTTTTCTTAAACCCCATCTGTCTTTATTAACTTCATATGCTCTCCAGAATCTGACTGAATCTTATTAAATAGTTAATTTTTTATACTATATATTTTCATATTTATGAAAAATGACCTCTTCTGCATTTTTTCATGAGCTGATGTTACTGTTTCTTGAGCTGTTGGCTTCCATGCTCCATTAAAAAAGCTTTGGGTGCTTTTCTTCACACTTTAAAATGATACTTCTTTCTCTCTTCCAGACCAAAAAACCTACTGGTGTACAACTGCACGACAGGTGGAATCAACCCTTTCTTCTGGGGAGAAATGGGTAAGGTCTAATTTAAACCTAGCACATGCCAAACATCAATAGCATTGCTCAGCTAGGTTTTGAAAAGGTGGTTTCCTGTATTTAGGTGGCATTCAGCGTCTGCCATTCAAATTGCATGTGGGTGGCCCAACTGCAGGTGGTGAGGGCCCTGTGAGCAAAAGCTCCTGATGATGGGCATTCAGTTGAGGAAAGCGTTTATTCCCTTTTCATTGTGGGCATAATCACATAACAGCCCTGCAAAGTATGTGCTTTGCTGCACTGAGGTATTAAAGTGGTGGGAAAAGGAATAGAGAACCAGTCCCTTAATTCTATGAGAAGATGTTGAGTCACCATCCTTGGATGTGTTTAAGAGTGGTTTAGATGTGGTGTTGGGGGATAAGGTGTAGGGGAGAACTTTGTAGAGTGGGGTTGATGCTTGGACTCGATGATCCCAAGGGTCTTTTCCAACCTGAATGATTCTATGATCTATGCTTTGTGAAGCTGTAAGAGGACATCTTCCTTCTCTGAATGAGAAGCTTTTCTAGGTTTGGAATGTTTTTTTGTGCTTTGAAAGCACTTGGAGAACCTGGATAATGAATTAAAGCTGGTATATTGTGGAAATAGAGTTGCCTTTCTTCCTCTTTCTGTGAAGAAAATTGTAAACAGAAATATATGGTGTAGACTTGAGAAGGCAACCTTAAAATGTCAGGTGTGCTCGGAGAGCAGTTTGCCTTTTGGTCATGAACTTTGTCAGTGGAAGAATTCAAATTATTTTCATGGCTGACTTACCTTCAAGTGCTTGTGTTTCCAAGGCAGGGGTGAAAGAAAGGGAGACTCACGCTGAAGCCAGGCAGCAGAAATACTCCATACGGTCATAGACAGATACAGGGCCTGATTTGCTGTCTGTTAGACATTAATTCATATCTTTGTGCTTTAAATACAGGATGCTGGCAAATCCCTACTGTGCTGTTTCACCTCTCAGCCTGTGCTTTGCATTTGCCTTTGCATTATTTAACTGGCAAACTGTAAGTGAGCAGAACATTGCATTTTCAGAACAAGGCCTGTCTGAAAATCCTACTAATGTCCTAGCTTGAGATTTGATCAAGTAAGCAAGTGTAGGGAGGTGATTCTGCCCTTCTGCTCTGGTGAGACCCTACCTGGAGTACTGCGTCCAGCTCTGGGGCTCCCAACATAAGAAGGACATGAACCTGTTGGATTGAGTCCAAGGAAGGCTATGAAGATGATCTGAGGGCTGGAGCATCTCTCCTATGAAGACAGGCTGAGAGAGTTGGGATTGCTCAGTCTGGAGAAGAGAAGGCTCTGGGGAGACCTTATAGCGGCCTTCCAGTACCTAAAAGGGTGCTACAGGAGAGATGGGGAGGGACTCTTTATCGGGGATTGTAGTGATAAGATGAGGGGTGATATTGTAAACTGAAAGAGGGTAGATTTAGATTAGATATTAGGAAGAAATTTTTCATTGTGAGGATGGTGGGACACTGGTCCAGGTTGGCCAGAGAAGCTGTGGCTGCCCCATCCCTGGAGGGGTTCAAGGCCAGGCTGGATGGGGCTTTGAGCAACCTGGTCTGGTGGGAGGTGTCCCTGCCCAGGGCAGGAGGTTGGAGCTCAGTGATCTTTAACGTCCCTTCCAACTCTAACCATTTTATGATCCAGCAGGGAAGAAGCTTCAGCAATTGGCTGAGCAGTGAGAAAATCATGCCAAATTCCTGACAGTTTTTTTATGAGAGGTTTAACGCTGTGGTTTGTCACAGTCTGAGGGAAGAGGTGAGGCTTATAGATAACAGTTGGAAAATGTAGCCACTCTTCATAACATGCAGTCAGATCTTCTGTGGCTTTTTCACAGGAGTAAATGCAAAGCTTTTCACAGGCAGCTCCTTTAGGCAACAGCCACGGGAACACCACTACTTCAGGTCTGCCTGTCTTAACCCATTCTCAGTCTAATTTTACTGATGAAAACAGCAACGTGTTAATGCATTGTAGCTGATCTTATTCTGTTACTTTGCTCATAACTGTGGGTTTAGCAATGAAATTAACTGTGTGGCAAAAGTTGCAGAAGCAGTTCCGCTGCATGATGGGACTGAAGGCAAAATTTTCTCCTTGAGTGACACCATGGAGCTTTTTCTACCATCACATGCTGTATCCACAGTTTTCCTGAGAGTAGCAGGCTGAAGAAGGCTATTAGGTATAGATCCATGAATTAGGATGGAGTATCGAAGAGCAAAATTTTGCCCTTACAGGTGTTACATGGTTTAAGAAATGAGTTTGGGAATTTTTTTTTGCATTAGGATGTTACAAGTGCAATCCAGGCATCCAATTGAATTCACAATTCAGTCTTCTATCAATCTCTTTTTGGTAAATACATGCAATTCTAAAATCTTATTTGTATATATGACAGACTTTCTCAACTCATTCATATTACTTCTCTGCCTACTCACTATTATTTGGCTTCTAGGCAGCCAGTCTCGTGGCATGCACTTCCAACAGGCCTTTCAGAGCCATGATCTCTCTTAAAGAAGAGCTACCAGTGACTAGTCCAGCCCCTGCACAGGAGGACCAAACTTCACCCACCAGTTTTCTCCTTTGCAGTGGGGCAGCATTTGTTACCTTCTCTTTTCAAAAGCCTGTTTCCAACTGGGTTTACTCTGCTAACCCCCTCCTTTCATGTTGAAATTATTGAGGCCAGGTCTCTACCTCCAGTGTTTTTTCAGCTTTTCCATAATTTTTCTTTTTCCCCAGCATGAAAGAAGCTGTTTGATGCAAATACTTGCATACAGGAGGCACAGGATCAGTAGAAGGAAAGTGAGTCTGTTCAAGGAGTTTGGGGAGGCTGAAGTGGCACAGGGTCTGTAACCAGTTATCAAAGTGGAGGGTTGTGAAAGCAAGACTGGAAGCTGATGAGAAACAAGGGTGGGGAATGGGGGCCATCAGTGGGACTGAGCATTTCAGTGCAAATCAAACATGGGTTTTGCAAAGGGAATGACCTGGGCTACCTGGTGAGGGAGACTTACGCCAGGACCATCTGTAGGAATGACAGGCGAACACAACAGAGTAGGGATCTTTCAAGGAAAGAGGAGGAAAGGAGAGAAAGATGAAACTGAGAAATTGAGTCTGGAGTGGGCTGAGGATACCCTTCTGGGTAGGGATCAGAAGTGTCTGAGATGGGAACATTTTGAGTACAAAGGTGATGAGCTTGGGGGAAGGGAGGAGAAAGAGATCTAGAAGAGAATTATTTGAAATATATATGTCTACTTAAAAGCTTAAACATCCATTGGAAAACAGTTTATTCTAAAGATCTCCAGATGCAGACAAACCTCTAGTGTTAAAAGGAACCTTAACTGATTTACTTCTTTTCCAAATAATGCTATGTCTTGGGAATTTATCTTACTTTCTTGTTACTCTCCCTCCTATTACAAAAATGTGGTCAGACAACTAAGTATTAATCTGAAGAAGCATATTCTGCTTTGCTGCAACATAAGTCTTGCTAGTTTGACTTTGTGAAATCCATTTTGCGGTTTCTGCTCAAAACCAAACCTTAAAGCAGGCTTTAAAATGGCATTCAGCATGGGAAAACTTAATTTCAATGTATCCTTGACAGTCTACGTGGCAAGAGTGGTGTCTGATTCTCCCCCTGCCTTTGAGTTGTAGAATTTGCTGCTGTGGTTTTGCGCTCTGGTCAGAGGGGAAAGACCATCCACCCGCTGAGTTGTTTCAGTAGCTCCTAGAGGTGATGTCTTTCTGCTTTGGGGTTCTGTGCCTCCCTGACTCAAATGTCTGCCTGATTCTTTCTCTCTCTCTCTCCGAAACGAACTTTTATAGCATAAGAGACTTGCTAAACTTGCAGAGTTGAACACTTTCTAGAAATTAGGAGATGGTGCAATTGTGCCAAGTCAGTGCAAGCCAGGGTAAGGAAAGTTCGTAAAGAAAACGCCCATAGCATTAATTGTTCCAGGTTACATGAAACTGGCGTTTTCCTGACTTCCCTCCAGTAAGTCTTTCAGGTTGGTCTCACTGTCTTTGGATGTGCATTTTAAAAAAAACCTGCTTTCATTCCTGACTTTCAGATTTTTTTTTTGAGTTTTCAGCAGATATCTCATCTGCTCTACATACGCGCTTCTTGTACCGAGTAATATCACAGCATAATACTGCAGCTGCGTTTTCCTCTGAAAGCCCTAAGCAACCAAGATGATAAGGGTGTTGCTGATTTGTGTGAATTCGGTGTATGGCTGATGTTCTGAAATAACAAGGGCTGCATTTTCCACTTACTGATTAGCTCTTTCTTGCTATCCTGACCAAAGATGCCAAAATGCGAAAAGAAAGGCAGTAGTGTCTTCAGTGGGTTTCCAAAGGGAAACCTTCTCAAGCAGTTTACAGCTGAAAACTAGATTTGCAGTACATTAACATCAGGATTTGAATAAACTGAGCCATAAGCATGTGCTGCAGACACTGTCAAAACTGTTGCAATTCCAAAGTACCAGTGGTTCCCAGTTTAACTGATAGGTTTCCATTAGGAAATGAAGTGAACGAATGAAACCAAATAAAGTTAAATATTGATAAGCAGATGAGAGTTTGTAAGTAAACTTGGATTTAAAGTGTCTCTTGGAGAAAGTTCCTTACAGGGAGAAGCAACAGAGTTCATGGTATTTTTTTTAAGCATAAATCTCCCGTGTTACATTTTGCTGATGCTCTATTTATTTGCGGTGAGCTTGGCTGTGAGAGTTCCTTTGGATTTTGATAAATTCCTCAACTGCCAGAATATTTATAGCCTGTGGCTACCTCGGCCCTGGGCACTCCCAGAAAAATGGGATGGGAAATCTGGCAATGTGTGATGGGCTTGTGAAGCTTGATGGTACCACGGAAGATCTTTAGCTGAGGGCTGCCATAAACAGATGGGGAAAAAAAACAGCAACCAAAAAAAACCCATTTTTTTTCCTTTTCTTCCTGTCCCCCCTCCCCTTTTTTTTAGCTTCAAGACCTAAAAATGGAGCAATATCCACGGGTCAAAAGGCTGAGGGCTCCCTAGCTCAGCATCTTTGTGAACTGCTTAGCTGTTCCCATCTGGGGAAAAGGTTCAGTCACTGAGAAGCTCTTTAATTCTTGAAAGAGGGTGGATAATCTGCTTGTTGTCCTTGCCTGTGATCTTGATAATGTCACAATTTAAGGCTGGAGACCAATACTTCCAAAATTTTGCCGTAGGGTTTGTGGTGTCACTTCTCAGGGAGTGAGGACCATTGTATGGGACATGGGTTAGCGATGGTTTTGTCAGCATTAGGTTGACGGGTTGGACTCAATGATCTTAGAGGTCCCTTCCAACCCAGATCATTCCATGACTCCATGGGATTGCTCTCCTGAGCAATCCATGAGCTATTTGAATGGGCACAGTTATACAGCCATCTCCAAACTGGGAGCAGATCTGTCTTTATTTAAGCCAGGAAGGGCTTGGTCACAGTATAATCGTAGTAAATGGCCATGCTGCTGACACAGAGGAAAGAAAGTCTCCTCACACACTGCTTATACTGACACAAACTCTGTCAAGAGCTGGGCCAAGACAGTGGCTTCCTTCCCAGTAGCCCATCCCAAACTGTTTATCACCACTCCCCTGCCAGGAATAAACACCTTTCCACATCTTTGGTAAAACCGCTCCAGTGAGCCCTCCCTGCCAGGCAGAACTACCTGGGAAAGTTTGAATAGGAGGGGGTTTTTTTGGCTAATCCTTGCCATCTGGGGAGAACATGCTGCAACGGATAAGATTTCCATACCACAGCCCTCAAGATGACCACAAGGTCACCACAGCATTGCAGTGTGGCTTCGTGAAACGGAAGGGACTAGCTCTAGCTATTCAGATGCAAGATAGGTTTCAGGAGAACTTGCCTTCAGTCATTAAATTTGCAGCGCGAGGGCCACAAAAATGAAGAATGAACTTGCACTCAAACTAAATTGTACTATTTTGAAAGGGTTTGTTGTCTCAACTTAGCAGCTAAGTTGTTGTTATGTAGAAGTGCAGCAAAAATCACTACTTGAAGTGCAGTAATGAGCTGACAGCAGATACACGAGAGGACTGTCTGAATATTATGACTGGAATCTGCTTATCTAAGGATGATCTGGATGTTTTCTTCTGACTTGCAAATTCTCATCTGTTTTTCTATTTGTAACAGAAGCTTAGAGAGTAAACTATAATATGACCACAGATTGATGTCGTAACTCTCAAATTCATTTTTTAAAAAGTAAAAAAAGCCCACATATTCTTCCTTGTTGAGCTCAGTGGTGCTCAGGAATAGGAGCACCATCTGTTTATCAGTCCCTAGGATGATAGTCTTATATTCAACTACTGCAGTTCTGTTAAGCCCCTGCAATATGCAAATGCCCCAGATACGTACATCTAGATGCCACTCCTGTGGCACTGTGCCATTGCAAGAGCTCAGGATCCGGGGCAACATATTTTTGTGCCCTAACATACAAAGGGAATGAAAGACTACCACCCTATCAGTAATTTCTCAAGCTAAGAACGCACGACAGGTTGCTGCTTTGGTGCACCCAGAGCTCCTCTGGAAATAGGCTGAGGTATTTGGTGTTGGGGTTCAGATGCGGTTTGAAAGGATGTAATGAAGCAGCACCCTATGTGTGTAAACAACCCGTCCCTGACTCAGACTGGTATTGACATCAGCCCTTCTGAAAAGTTGATTAGAAATTAGAAATGTCATTTTTGGTTTATGCTGGCAGATCACAGTTTGCTTTCAGTGATCTGAAGCTCTGCTAACGCTTACCGATTTCTTCTGCATCTACTGGGGGTGAAAGCAGAACTGCAGTTCCTTGGTTTGAAGCGTTTCAGGCTACAGCTGCTCGCTCTTCCTCCATTAACACATTTTGGTGTTTTGATAAGGAAGTTTGTCTGCCGCTATTAAGTCCGGAGTCAGGTTGTGCTTCAAATAAACAACACATGGAGTCATCAATTTTAATGCCAGAAGGGACCATGAGATGATTTTGTCCAACCCCTTGTGCCACGGTTCACATAACGTTTTAAGCACTGTAACTCGGGCTTTACTGCAGCATGTTGGGATGGTTGTGCCCAGCACCACTGAAATTAAGTACCTGATTTTAAGTAAAATGCCTATTCCCTTATAGAGCAGTACGTCATGTCCACGTTCAAAAGGAACCCGCTGGAGCAGGCTTTCCGAACACCCAACGCTCACTTGACGTCCAACTACTTGATAAACCAGTACTGGATAACTGTCAGTCACAAGGCACCGGCCCTACTCTATGACCTGTACATGAGGCTCACAGGGAGAAAGCCCAGGTAAGAAACCACACACTTTCAGCCTTCTGCTGTTTCAGCCTGCGCTGTTAGGGAGAGCAGATCTCTAATGAGTTCTGAGAACTGGCTGCCTCAGCCTGGAATCCCTGCTCTTCTTCCCATCTCCTTGTCTTGAGGAGACTGCTCAAAAATAAAAAGAACCACATATCCGTAGCTAAGCATAGCTTAGGGTTCCCACCATTTCCAGTACCTGGGGGACAGTATAATTTTTAAATTCAGCTTTACAAGCTTCGGAGTTTCCCAAACCTCAGAGAGGACTGTTAGTTATGTTGTTCTCTGTATATCAAGATTTGAATATCATTCTTCTATAATTGTCTATGAGAATGGCCAGGTTGGATGGGGCTTTGAGCAACCTGATCTAGTAGAAGGTGTCCCTGCCCATGGCAGGGGGGTTGGAACTAGATGACCTTTAAGGTCCGTTCCAACACAAACCATTCTATGATTCTATGATTATAGATCTATTAGCAACTTTCTGATGTGATTGCCTCTGCCTATCATGAGTAAAGACTCGAGGTTGTGTGAGGACTTGCTTAAGGCAAGGTTTAGAACATTCTAAATTATTTTTTTCCCATAACCCAGATGCATAATTAGCAGTTGCCAGCAGCGGTCCAACACCCTGAAATCTAGGAAGCAGTTGTTTCTGAGCATGAATAAATTCTGAATTGTATTTACAAGGAGAGTTTAGCATTACAATTGGTATTTGAGCCTTGGCAATGTCATGGCTAGGGGGAACACACGTCCCATGTGGAAGGAGTCCTGGTGTAAATAACGTAACTCAGCCAACATCCTCTTTTACTCCCTGCCATCGCCGAGGGGAATTGATTGTGCCATGCAAGAGCAGTATGCCAGCACCGTGTTCCATCTCAGATGCTCTCTGCTTCTCTGCTTGTTAGAAAGCTGGCTTCAGCTGTTTGCAGGGAGATCCCTGGCTGATGTATTGCTCTCATTTCTCTCAGACGTTCTGCTACGGAGGGAAATTGGTCCGTAAAAGACTTCCAGTTATGTAGGAGGCAAGAATGAACCTAGAAATAGAGGTAAACTGAATATAAGCATGAGCAGCCTGGAATCTCCAAACTCTGTTGAAACGGGCAGCAGTAAGAGCTTGCAATTATCGTTACAATTGACATTTCATAAAGTTGAATGGCGTAGGTAGCAAGGGACATTAGCTGCAACACTGCACTTAAATTCCAAATAGAACTTGCCATGAACTCATGCTGAGAAAGATCTGTTCACCTGAACTTTCAGATTTGTGACCTGAGCAAACACAGCATAGCAATGAACTTGTGAGTTCGCTGAGTCCTTTTTCTTTTTTCTTTTTAAAATATAATTCCCCTTTTCTTTTTACATGCTACGTCAGCTAATCCAAGTACTGCCACAATGTGGTAGAAAGCGTAGCAGCAGCTCATTCCGTCTTTTTTTCCACAGCTACCTAAATATCAAGCCTTTATGCTCTAAGAGCAGCGAACCACATTCAAATAAAAAGAAGTTGAATGTGTCACTGAACCTACTTTAAAGTTTCCCTTCAATTTTTCCCTCTGCTTCAAACAGAGCACCTAGGTTTAACTGTCTTCCTGCTTGTCACTCTCATCTGCTGAAGTACAAGCCATCTTCATGGCAGTTTCTTGAATTCTCTATGTGACCCTATGCCAGATTTGCACACAGAAAGGAGAAACTTCTTTGCCAGGACCAAGACTCAGGCTTCAGTTCTCTACTGTAGCCATACTCAACTCATCAGAAGGCGATGGGTTATTATATGCAACAGGTTATGTAGGAACTGCTTCTGGTTTCCCAAGTTTACTGTTCATTCAGGACCAGCCTATGCCTTTTGCTAATTTTAATTTAGGGTATTTAATGGGCACTCAGCTGTAGTTCCTTGTACTTATCACACACAGCACTCCATCTACCAAAGGGTAGGTACAAGAGTCCTCTCCTTCAACTTTAGACTTTTATATACTGCCTCTCCTGAGAAGCTTACTTTAAGTGTTAGCTCATTTCACATAAATTGCCAGATGTCTAGCAAAACTGTCCTAAATATCTTGCTGCTGTTACTGCACATCCATCCATGACTTAGAAAACAATGTGGTTTATATCATTAGTAGTCTCTTGGGGCAATCTGTCACACCTGAGAATCTGCTCATGCAAGGTTCAGTGTGAGAGCAAATAAAGAAATCATTGGTGTAAACAGTTGTTTAGAAGACAAGATGCATTTCTGAATGAAACTAATAAGGCTACCAGTGACAGGTAATACTTGATATTTTTTCCTCTCAGTCCCTCCACGGTGGAGAATGAGATTTTCTATAAGAAATCTTTGCCATAGCCTCTCAGAGGCTGCAGAAAAGCATGTTTCTTTTTCAGGAGAGCATTTCTTCATCCAAATTAGTAAATAATTTGAATGTGTTTACAACATTTAAGCTCAATGAGTTAGCATGAAATATAGTTTTCACATGTATCTCTTTAGACGTTTGATTTCTCTTTTTGACCCTTTTTTTTAGCCACTCAGATATGTTGCCTTGGGTAGATCTACAGCCAGAACTACTTCTGCCCACACTGAGAGGAGGCCAGGTGGATAGCCTATCTTCAAAACATGAGTAGGGACACACAGCTGATTCTCTTACCATTTTTCCCAATGAATTCCATTAACAGCATTAAAGATGCTGATGGCTTTTGGGGAGCCAGTTTGAGGGGCTACTTCATATCTTTGCAATCTAGCCATATACTTTGTTTCCCAACTTCCTAAAAGGTAATAAAATATTGACAGAGCTTTCCCCCATTGCGCCTACACAGGCACAATCAGGAAGATTTATCTGAAGTCATTTTAAAGTAGTTTAGATAAACTGCATTCAGTCAATATGCACATAATTATTCAGAATGAAGGTTCCCTTAATCTGGTGGTTTGCTTTGCTTCTAAAACGAAAGCCACTTTAATTCTGAGTAGGAGTGCCGACGTGAGGTTTTAGCGCTCTTTCAATTCTCTTTGGGTAAGCTGTGCAGTTCTCCTCTGAATTGATGTGCTCATTGTGTCTTTTCCTGCTGTGCTTAGTGCTTATCGTGGTGGCAGTCACATCTGCACATGGAGAGAGGAGCCTGGCACCATTCTTTCCCAGCCCCCCGCCTTTTATTTGTCACGGCGACTGTGTTACCCTCTGGGCAGCTCAAAATTTCTGATGAAAACAGCTCTGTTTTCCACAGAAATCAGCCTTTTAATGCTTTCTCTTGCCCTTATCCAGTCTGAGAGAACGTGGTGTTCTCTCAGAATTGACTGAGCGCTGTACATCACGCTTTAAAACAACTGCCTCCCAGAGGCCTTTTGTGCTCATGACCACTGGGACAACTGTAAAATAATCCTGTGAGTCAGGACAGCACTACTGTCATCCCCTCTTATAAATGAATAATAAAAAAAAGGCCAAAACACATGAGAGACCTGAACCTACATTTCCAAAGTCCCTGTGTAGCAGCAAAGCCCTTGAAGTAGCTTTCATCTTTACCAGGATGCTCAGGCACCAGGAAGACATTCAGATAGTTACACACACAGGCACATACAAAAAATAATCTTAGGTGCTGGACGATTTTCAAGGTCACCCCCCAGGAGTGCATGCTGTCGCACCCTTCCTTTATAAGGAAGGACACAAAATAACCCTAAAAAATGCCACTGTATCATACAGGGAGAGGAAGGGCCTTTAAGAAAAACAAAATAAATATATATTTATTTTTTTTTTTTAGAGAGAGATCAGAGAAGCCCAAAGACATGGAAATCGTTCCATTATCTGCAAACTGAAGTTGAGCAATTGACTTCAGAGCTTGTCCATGCTGCAGATGCAGTCACCTCTGTCCTGGAGTTAACTCCAAAAATTAGAGCCTTGCTTTGGGAGCCAACTCAGGCTTGAGAACAGAAAAGAATTTGTGTGGCAGAAAGAGAAGTATCCACCTTGGGAGGCAAGCAATATACCTCTGTGTTTTTGGAATCTGCTGTGTTCATAGTAGTTCAGATGGGCTTTTCAGCTCACACGTGGTACATGATGTAGATATGGCCTCCAACCCTAGTTTAGTTGTGGCTGGTAAGTTAGGCATCATTCTTGCCCTGGGAAATGCATGTTTGCACCCATGTTCTAGCCAACAGTAAAAGCTGAGTAACTGTAGGCTCAAGACTCACTGGAGCAGTTAGACTTGTTGAGCGAGTTCTCAGCCTGATGAGCTCCAGTGCAGTGATCATCAGGAACTGCAATGCCTTTTCACCTGGAGTGGTGAAAACACCTACAGACCAAACCCATAGCTTTTGCATAAGATCAAACTTCCTATCCACCTCTGACGCTCCTCCTTTGTTTCAGAATGATGAAGGTTATCAATCGACTGCACAAGTCTATGATGCTCCTGCAGTATTTCTCCACCCAGTCCTGGGACTGGTCTTCAGATAATATGAATATGTTAATGAGTCACCTTAACACAGAGGACAAAAAGGTGAGTATGTCCTTAATATGGATTGCTAATCTCCAGTTCCATTCATCTGCAGCACTTATTTTTGCGGTATGGTTGAGCTTTTGAATTACATCTGCCTAGATGGCTGGAATTGACTAACCTGAAATAAATTATTTTCTCCTTGTTTTCTTAAATAACTTATCAGGAACCTTCCATTTATAATAGGAGAATGTTTTCTCCTGAGGTGCACTGCCTGTTCTTCTGAGACAGGTCAATCACTGACGTCTTTCCAGTTAATGTGATGGGTGATCTAGATGGAAAAACTAGGTGGATGTCAAGAGGACGGGGGCCGGTCTTTTTTCAGTGGTGCCCAGGGACAGGACAAGAGGAAATGGGCACAAACTTGAATATAAGAAGCTCCACCTAAACATAAGGAAGAACCTCTTCACTTTGAGGGTGGCAGAGTCCTGGAACAGGCTGCCCAGGGAGGTGGTGGAGTCTCCTTCTCTGAAGGCAATCAAAACCCACCTGGACAAGTTCCTGTGCAACCTGCTCTGGGTAGACCTGCTTTGGCAGGGGGTTGGACTAGATCATCTCCAGAGGTCCCTTCCAACCCCATGTGATTCTGTGAAATTATTTGAAATTTCATTTTTGATATTTTCATCTACGTTGGCTTTAATGGGCACTGCATGGGGACATTTAGTTAACACATAGTGTCTTATCCTGAACAATATGAAAAAAAAAATAATACTATTCTGTTTAAGTCCTCAAAGAGCAATCTATCTGCAGGATGTCAAACTCTGTTCTCGTCTTTCTAGGTTTGGATACTACTCCTTAAGAATGGGATTGTTTATGAGAACTTGGTGAGGTGCACTGCATCCAGTGCTGCCACTGCTACTTTGTAAGCAGTATTCAAGGCATTTTATGGGCAGCACATATCTCTATACATGTCTTAACAGACACACCGGGATCTGCAGAGTAACTTGCCCCCTGGATTTGACATAGTTAGCTAATCCCTCTCTGCTCAAGTTATTGCTGGTCTGATACCAAAGCTCTTGCGCTTAAGAACATGGCCTGGATTGGCATGGGGGTGAAAGGAAAGGTTTTCTTCTGAATATCTTCCCTTTTAGGACCCTGTAAGTAAGAAAAGCCAGTCACTTCACTCATTCATTAAAAAATAATAATAATATGTATAACCAGACCTCTTTTCTCTTTACAAATCCTTTCTGTGCTCTAATAGACAGGCAGCCACCCGAGAGCTAGTGGTTAGGATTCAGCCCTCTCACTGCCGCAGCACGGGTTCCCGGTCAGGGAAATTTTGCCCACCTTGAGTATTGTGTCCAGTTTTGGGCCCCTTGCCACAAAAAAAGACATTGAGGTGCTGGAGTGGGTCCAGAGAAGGCCAACGGAGCTGGTGAGGGGTCTGGAGCACAAGTCTTGTGAGGAGAGGCTGAGGGAGCTGGGGGTGTTCAGCCTGGAGAAAAGGAGGCTGAGGGGAGACCTTCTTGCTCTCTCCAGCTCCCTGAAAGGAGGGTGTAGTCAGGGGGGGGTCGGTCTCTTCTCCCAAGGAACAGGCGATGGGACAAGAGGAAATGGCCTCAAGTTGTGCCAGGGGAGGTTCAGATTGGATATTGGGAAAAATTTTTACACTGAAAGGGTTATTAAACCTTGGAATGGGCTGCCCAGGGCAGTGGTTGAGGCACCATCCCTGGAGGTATTAACACATGGGTTGACATAGTGCCTAGTGACATGGTTTAGTGATGGTTTTTTATCAGAGTTAGGCTGATGGTTGGACTAGGTGATCTTAAAGGTCCCTTCCAACCTAGGCAATTCTACGATTCTGTGAGCTTAATAACGCTTTTTCCAATATCAACTTTTGAAATTACCTAGGGTCATTAGCCCTACAATGAGAATTTTTGATGCCAAACAGCAGAGTAACCCCAGTTCTTGGACTCTGTTTATCGAGCCACTGAGAGAGAATGCAGCACACAGTAAAACTACTGCAGAAGTGCCTGTTGGTTCAATGTCCAATTCATTTATTTATACATAATTCTAGTGAGACATTAAAAACTACGTGGAGTTTTCCAGATGATTCCATTTACCTGGGTGGAATTCCATTTTTCTTCCAGGATTTGGTGGTTTTGTGTACGTGTGTGTACAAATACATGTATTTATGCAAAAATTGCCACCTGAAAGGAAACTTACCTTTTTATCTTCTGCCAGCTGGCACTAAATTTCTGCTTGCTTTACCCAAATTCCCAGCTGGGTAAGACATTAATCAACAGCTGTGACATATAATCTGTTGGTGCCCATGCCTTCTTGGAAACTTCATGGCTTTAAGAACTTCAGAGAGGGGGCCCTGCCAGGAACAGAGGTCAGTGAAGAATTGATGCTTAAAGTGAACTTGTTTTCAACTCTAGCATTTAATTTCTGCTCTTTGTCTTTAAATTCCAGTTATACAACTTTGATGTTCGTCAGCTGCACTGGTCAGAATACATTGAAAGCTACTGCCTAGGTGCTAAGAAGTACTTGCTGAATGAGGACATGGCTGGCATTCCAGCAGCAAAGCAGCACTTACGAAAGTAAGTCATAACCAGGGACAAGGACAAGATTTCCTGGCTACCTTTGAATGGCTTTTGAAGAAAATTATTCTATTTACATTGCAATAATTGTCGTTGAATAATACAGAGATAAACATAGCATAGTTTATTTCTTAGGGCAGAGGGCTGTCAGTGTTTTATTTCTCCATGCGGAAGAAAAAAGGGACTTTTGATAACACTAACAATCAGGGGCTAGATATTATCCCTTCCTAGCAAATTACCAATTATTGAAGTTACAATGCATAAGAAGAATACATGAATGCAGATGATCTTGGTCATTCAGAATTACAATAGAAAAATAAGGGTCAGATTTAGATTTTGTGAAGCTCCCAGAAGTTTTTAGCAATTCAAAGACACTGCATAAAAACTTTAAGCATTTGTATGATTTTAAATTTCCCTTTAAAGTTGGAGTTTCTAATTCCTTGGGGAGAATGAGCAAAAAATTCTCCAAAACTGGTGGAGAGCTTGTGCATTCAGTCCTTGGTGTCAGTTTAAGAGAGTCTGAATGAGCATTTTGAGATTAACTGAATAGGAGAAGGACAAAGATTGTGCTCTTCCTGTCTTCTCCAGCCCTTTTCCTGAGACATGCAGGCAAAAAGAGAAAGAGCAATTCCCTTGGAGTAAGACCCTGGTTGTTTCCTTTAAGAAAACCATTTTTGTGCACTGTAAATGCTAGAAGCATAAAACAGCCTTTTGCCATAGCAAGGACTCCTAATTGAGTTCTTTGTTCATAGGTCATTTTAAAAGGATTTAGAAGAACCTGTGTAACAGGCAAAGAACTGCCTCATAGCCCAAATAGGCAGTGTGCTATAGCACAGTGATAAAATTTACAAAAAAACCTGAACAAACAAGGACCTTTAACAAAATTAAACCAATCTTGGCCACATTATGCATGAAGCTTTCTTCCCTTGGTCAGACACTTGGAAAGTGAGAATTGGAGAACTGCCTAAGTTTTCTCATGGCAGAAAGAGGACAAGATGATTAGCATCTTAAAAACCCAGTAATCCCATTTAAATATATGGTGTAAAAAAAACCCCAAACCCAAATCTCCAGTGCTGCAGTACTGCAAAAGTGAAGACCATTTATGATTATTGAGTAATTTGCCAACATTAAAGGCAAGGTTTCAACCAAAAAGGAGAACCTTATCAGCTCCTGCAGAGGTCCTCAGCCTGTCACCAATCCTACTAAGTAAAAAATAGCCAGTACAGCAAATCAAAGCAGAAAGTATTGGAGCTAGACTGTCATTAAAAAACCAACTCTCAGTATGACTTCACTGTCTCTTCTTGTCTGAAATGACAGTACATGGAACAAGAGACACTTGCAATGTAGGCATTCCACCTATCCCATTACCTATTCACTATACCATAACTTCAACACAGTCCTTGGCAAGATGGTAGGGACATCTTGGGCACAGTGTCTTCACCACAATAGGCATAGGAAAAAGCCCAAGGGCCACTTGTAAACAGGATTTCTTACAAAATTGCCAGTAGCTAATGAAGCAAGCTGCTAAGCTTTTTGTTGGTTTTGTCTTTCTCCATAAGATGCCTCTTTCTCTTTCTCAGGCTGAGGAACATCCGATACGCGTTCAACACCACTCTCCTTGTGATCATCTGGCGCATTTTCATTGCAAGGTCACAGATGGCTCGAAACATCTGGTACTTTGTGGTGAGCCTCTGCTACAAGTTCCTTTCCTACTTCAGGGCGTCCAGCACCCTCAGGCACTGAAGCCACCCATCAGCAACCGGTCTCTTCCAGAAGGACCACCATCTCCTCTAATCAGCAACTATGGGCATCGGGGTCTGAAAGTAGCAGAAAAATCCACTCCCTCCAACAGCAGCCTGCATTTATTGTGCACTGTTATATGTTCACCTTTTTAATTTTAACTAATGCTTTAATACATGGTGGTCTTTCTTCCATAGGACCAGGCCAATTTTTAAAGCCATAACTGAAGCTTTAGGAACAGGTCAAGCTGGAACCATTCATCTAGAGTCTGATGTGTAACAGTAACGATTAACCAAAGTCATTGTCTTCCCGTGTACTACCTAGGCTATCTTAATCCCATCTTCTTCCTCAAAAGAGGCAAATTTAAAGCATACAACCTCGGAAGAAAAGGATGCCATCAAAGACGACCCCGCCAAGGTTATTAACTTGTAAGAGGTTTTCCTAAAGAGGCTATTCATTCATTCTCATTCAGTGAAATGGTACTAAATGAAAAACATGATTTCACTTTTTCAGTTTTCAAAACTTAAAGGGGAAAAAAGACCAGTTACACTAGGCCACTGAACAGTTTTCAGGTCTTGTCTTAGATTGCTACAGAGGACTGATACTTTCAAGCCATAACTGAAGACGTGCATATAATTCAAGTACCTACTAACACACACTGCTTTCTTATGGAGAGGTATTTTTTTTCTCTCTGTGCTTAAGTTTCCAGTCTATTAAAATGCCCTGTTCTTGCATTTATCACATTTGCTTGCAACATTTTTTTGGCTTGAAAAACGCTCAATTTACCTGAGAATGAAGAGAAGACTTCTTAAAAGATAGAAGAAGAATTAAGAAACTCTTTAATATTTTTGAAGAATAGGTCTTTTTCCTCCTTCCAGTTGTCTGCAGAAAACTTCTTTCCCTGTAGCTCAAAACCAGCCTGATCCTTACTATCCTTCAGGCTTTCATTAGAGCTAAATCACTTTGCAGCTGAGCACTTCGACTGGCAAAGAAAGTTTAAAGACATGTATGGGGGAAATCCCATCAGGCCAATTCTGCTGCCACTCCTGTAGGTAGGAATTAAAAAGTCTGAAACTTGTTTTCATTGAAAATAGGAAAGGTTTCGTTGACTTCTGTGTAAAAACAATCATGCGCTGTGAAGGTAATGCATTTTGTCCTACATTGCAGTTTAGAAAGGAACCCAAGAATCTTCCTAACGCTCATGGCTATTGGAGATACTTGTTTCACCTAGTGAAATATGAATTCCTCAGGGGGGAGAGAGACAGAGAGAGCACTGCAGCTGGTGCAACAACGGCCTTAGTGCAACAGCAACAGATTTATCATGCTATCGGATTTCCAAAGTCAAATCTAATACTGGAATATTTTTTATTCAGATAATATGGAATAAGCACTTTAAAGCAGCTAGTTTTTGAAACAATGCAGCATCCAGTTTATCTAGTCTTGTGTCATGCTAGCTGTCTGAAAAAGTAACGCTGCATCACAAAAAAAAAAAAAAAAAAAAAGAGACACAGTTGCTCTTTTGAGGGCTGAGAATAGCAGAGTATTTGCAAAGCTGGCATTCTTCAAAAATTATACTTGTTTTTGGCAGGGCAGGAACAAGTAAGTTAGGATGACAGTATATTTATATCCTAGGTCTCCAAGCTAGTTCAAAAGTCTTTCTAAAGGTGCAAGGAATAAATCTTCCCCCTCCTGCCCCAGAGGTCTACTTTCAAGCAGTTGCCAAAGGATGCCTGCAGCAGAACCTGACCAGAGAAACCCTGTCCCAAATGGCGGGGCTCTGGCATTCTCTAGCAAAGGCCTCTGTGTTTGTCACACATTACTTCTGATCTATGCTCAATTAGGTCAAGTACCCAGTTTACAAAGATGCAAATTTTTTAAGCTCTTGCCTTGAAAACATACTTTTAAAGTGGAGCTGTACTGGTTGTTAGCTGTACTTCCAACTGCAGGAAGCTGGCAGAACATGCTGCCCGTTGCCTGTTAGCAAGTGTCGCTGCCTGAGAAACCAGGAGCTGTGGGTTTGGGTGCTGGGGACCAGATATTCCACGTACAGCACTTCTGTAGCAGTGCATGGGGTGAAGGTCAGCCACGTTACACTCAGCTATGTGGAGATTGTGGCTACCTTGGCGGAGCGAGGCAGGTTGCTGTAGGCCTTCCTCTAGGAAGGCTGTGTTCCCTCAAGTAAATAATCAGGTCATCAGCCAGCTACCAGTCTTCTCATATGAAAGGCTAAAAAAACAAAACAAAACTGCAGATGATTTTGAAAAATAAAAAACGTCATTAAAAAAAGTAGGTAAGAAATGTAACTCCTACCCTAGATGTCTTTTTACAAGCCTGCCTCTTATACAAAGAGAAGCAGCAGCTAAGAGGGTCAGAAGTCTTATGCTGTGCACAAGAGCCACAAACTTGAGTCTCGCAGAAAAGTAAAATACTGCAGACCTGCTACACCTACACCAGCTGACTGATGAAGACCAGACCTACTACGAGTAAAGTCCCCTGCCTTCCCTTCCCCAATGCTGGTCGTGCTACCCATGCCCCACATACAACTCTAGGCATTCACAGTCTCTATTGTCCCAACAGGTCTGAAATGTACCTTTTCTCACCATGAGCATATCCTAACCTGGTTTTGTGCACGTGCAAAAAAGATGCTTCAGGTTTTAGTCAGAACAATGGTGGCACCATGGTCTTCTTAACACAGACATATAACATGCAGTGAAACCGGGAATCTTTAATTCATTTCTCCTGGCTTGAGATGTTTTCGGGTGGTTGTCTGAACCACAGAAATATTTCAGGAAAACCTCAATGCTGAGACTGACACATGGCAATGGCCTTTGTGTGCTTGTCGTGACTGTCATCATGGAAAGCTGGACGTGGCACAAGAACTTGTTCTCACCTCAAGCAATGACTTACCTTTGATCTTTTCCTGTGTGCTCCTCCGTGTATCTGTATTTGCTCTGAAGAAACCCAAGTTTTGGGGAAAATAGCTGAAAGAAGAAACCATGTGACAGCCACTTCTTTTCTTCCCTGTTCTAGCCCTTGCTTTTCCATGTATACTCACAAGCTTTGGACAAAAGAAAAGCCAAATACAGTTGTTAGTAAAATCGGAGCTCCTGTGGCACCTGCGCACAAATTAACGCGAACAATTCAGGAGTGGATATTACTCATGGGTAAATGCTGGAGCTTTTAGTACCTGTAAGGTTGAAGCTTTTTTTGGTTTGTGGGTTTTCTTTTTCCTACAGAGGTAGCACTGTTAGTGCTGGGGTGGGGGGAGAGAGGAGTAGGAGGAGGATTCCTGCAGCCTCTGCTGATAGACAACAGAAGCAGTGCTAGGCACAGAGCATCCAGCTCAACCGAGCGAAGAGAGACTCAAGGGATCAGAGACAGATGAGCTGCCAAAACTCAGAGGACTCTGCCTCCCCAGGAGAAGGGGAAGAGCTCCATCAGCATTTTGTTTTCGGTTTGGTTTCTCGTAATGAAATGTGTGAACTAAAAGGCTCCTCCTCCTTCCCCCAGCCACCAACAGGCAGCATTAGAGAGCAATTAGTGGCAGTCATTCTGCACAGAGGGCAAACGAAAATGTTTGCCACAAGACAGTATAATGGGATTATCCTCTGTAATTGTTTGTACCCTATGAACCTGCAGGGTATATCTACCCCCTCACGGTGTCAGAAGCCTGCCTTGCTGCTACAGAAGTAACATGGACCCGAGGGAGGGTTTTGTTGATGCTATGCACATACACTAGTCTGCAGGCTCTAGCTATGAACTGCTGGGCAAAAGCAATGAAACGCTGAATATCATTTCGCTGGCAAAAAGCAATGGGCATAAGCTTGCAATTGAGAAGTTTCTCTTTTTTTTTTTTTTTAATTGCCATAACAAAAAAAGCCCAAACCAAATCCCTAAAATTAATCTGAGCTCAAACTGCCTTTTGACTGACAACCAAAGCTGTTTATCTCCAGCATGTCTGTTACCAAAAAATAAAATTTCTCACCCCTCCACCCTCTATCTCAATAACTTTGTTAAGAAAATACAATTCTTTCTTGGTAGAGGTGGGAGGGTGACAGACGTACTGGTGTATTACAGGTTGTTGGCACATTACCCGCCTCCTCAATAAATTTCCTATTTTACATTTTCTCAGAAAATGTGATTATATGTGCCCGTGTGTGCAGTTACATCTTTCACCACCAGTCTTCTCATGCAACATACAGAGATGGTAAAAATAGCAGAGCTCATATTGAAAATCCAGGCCGTGCTTGTTCAGTATGCACTTCAGATTCAGTTTAGGATGATGTGACTAAAACCTACCCTAGTTTCCTGTGTAAAGGGAACCTGACCTGTAGTACTATTAATCCAATTCTCATCACAAATAAGCAACTGGGAAAAGAGGGAGGGGGGCAGTCTTTTGTTTGTAAATAAGCTACAGCTTCATGGTCCAAAAAGCATGCTGTTGCTCTTCCAGCGTTGACGTTCTACCGCAGAAAGCAAGGATGAACTTTTATTACAATTGGATCCTTTATGCTAGCGCAGAGTAAATAACACACTCTACATTCCCCAGAAGCTAAATGGTGAATATCCCACAACATGGTGCTAAATACCGGTATGAAGGTGGTACAGACTTACTTAAGAAAATTAAAAACAAAAAAATATGCGTATTTGGGGAATAATTAAAGATGTACTATCCCACTTTTCTCTACTGCTTAAAAGTCAACTATGAATTGAGTTGGTTTGTTCAGATTAACATGAAACTACTTGTAAAAGGTTTCTTGTTCTTAAATAATCTTGGCAAACCCCCAGTTTATAGTAAAATATGTACTCTCCCACTGTCCAAAGTTTATATGGTTCTATCTGCTATTTCTATTCTCTTGTTAGCTATGAGACAACTTACTGTTATAAATCTTAATTACAAAGTTTCTAATGTTAAGGTGTAATCTTTTGAGCTCTCAAATCAGATAAAATGGTAAAGTCACAAATTACGAGAACCTCAGCCATAAAATTGTTAATATGATGTTTATGTTATTTTAAACATTTAATAAAACAAAATATTTTAAAACTATGGTTCGCTTTGCATCGCACTTAAGCTGCTAAAGGAGAGGGGCCCTGCAGTTCAGCACAGGCTGCATCTGCACCACATCTGTACCACATCTGTACCACATCTGTACCACATCTGCCACTGCCCCAGCCTGCATGGGATGGCAGCCCCACCTACAGGCAGCTGCCAGCACAAGAACCTGCTGCACAGCAAGGAGAGGGAAAATCGAGGAGGGGGGGAAATCCCAACTTTTTAAAAGTAATGACAGTGAGAATTTAACCCAGATATGTATGACCTGGAAGGGTCCATCTCGGATAAGTGTCTTCCAGAAGGTGAGAGGGACAGGGCTTCACTGAGGACAAATTGGTAATAACCCAACCAACTTCCTGAACAACATCCCACTTGCACCTGACAATAGTCCCCCAAGTTCTTAGTTTTTCAAGATAAGGACTTTATTTTACATTTGGCGTTAACACCATAATGCTCTTCTGTCATAAAAAAAAGTTTTTAAAGTGCAGAGAAATACAGTATGTTTTCACCTCAAGACCATGTAGCAAGAAATGTTTAAGGATATTATTGCATAAGCGGGTGTGGGGAAGGAAATAATCATAATTTATGTGTGTTTCCAACATAATTGGAATTCCAACATAATTCCAAAATACTACTCCAGGCTTTTGGGTAAGCTCTTAATCCAGCAATACTCAGGATTGCCAAGGACATTCTGACTCTATGAAAATACTTCACTTCAAATGATGTCTCCAAGGCCAATTGGAGGCAGAGGTGCAGTCAGATAATGAAATCACCTTGACTAGCAGGGCTAACTGGAACGTTGCTTGGTTGGATGTTTTACAGGTAGAGCAGTTCTTATATTTTCCTGTTCTGAGGAAAAAAAAAAAAAAAAAAAACCAAACAAAACACCAATGTATCTTTCTTGCTGAAATAAAATCTTCACAGTTGGGAACTTCAATAGTCAAAAATCTCCAGCTGTCAAAGCAAAGACACCGTCTCAAGGCCTGAGTTCAGGTACTCTGTCAGTGTATTTGTAGATAAAGACAATGCCATAACCCTCAGGAGACTCCTCTATCAAATCTTCAGAAAAAAAAAACCAACAACTTGTGTTTATATTTTAACATTAAAGCCTTAGTCTAGTAAATGGTTCTAGCTATCTGCACTGGAAGAGCCTGAAATAAAAACATTTCTGTTCCCTCAACAGATGCAGCAATTCTGTTTTCAAATGCAGGTGCACAGCAAAAACCTACCACCAGTCCACTCACCTCCTCGAGCTGGCCTCCTGGAGCTTGGCTCATTCCCCAGCACTTCGTGGAGACTCACTGTAGGCAGATTATCTGAGCTTCTTCCAGCGCTCAGCAGGAGCACAGCGGGATCAGTCACCCCAAATGCTGAGTGCAAACTGTAATTATCCCGTTTTAATTCTAGCGACTGCGATTCCTTGCAATATTCTCATTTTCAGAAACTTTGAATCTTATAAATACACACGTATATGCATTTGCATCTAGGCATATATACAATAATATATCTATTATACATATGCCTCAAGACAGGAGTGGTCAAAATACTTGGGATTTATATATCTAGGGATGAACATATGAGTGCACATAGACACACACACACACGCCATTTAGGAAGGCAGGGGAAGAAGATGGACCTAATCTCCAGAGGGTCAAATCCCCATGTAGATGTATTTTTGTAAAGGGAGAGGAGCAGATTTTGCTACTGATTGCCATTACAATTCAGAGTAACTGCAGCAAGCATGCTGTAAACAGTGACACGCTACCTACTGCCAATAGATGTAATGGGAAAGAAATTTAACAAAATAAAGTAGCCAGAGCTGCATTAATTTCAGGACGAAGGTAAGCCATGCTTTACCTAATTTTTAAAAGCATACATACTCAGTGACCAAAACTTTAGGCTCTGTTTTTTTTTCAGACATTATTTTGAACGCTAGAAAATGTCTGTTTTTTCAAAAAATGTCTGTTGTTAAATTCCAAGGGGGCTATGAGGGACCAACACTTGGAGGTGATAGATGTGGATGGATTAGTATTTTTCAGTTTCTGCCCAACACTATTCAAGACAAAAACATTTCATTATCATAAAATTAAAAAAAAAAACCCTCTTACAAATTTGTTAGTTCTCAAAAGAATCATTTATCAAAAAGCAAACCATGAAATACTTTCACCATGTATTATCAATAAAAATGCTTTTGTCAAGAGTCATAAATCGTTTTAACAATTTCTTTCCAAAAATCATATTTGTTGTAGAATGTTCATCATCTTAGTCTTATTTTACCAAACCACAAATACATTTTCCTTTAAATTTCTCCAAGAGGCATTTAAAAAAAATAAAAATTGACAAACTAAGAATACCTTGATAAAAAGCAAGACAATAAACAAGCAGACCGACTCTAAAAAAAAGGCATGAAGACTGAGGTGGTATTTAGAACATATGACTAATTCTGGACGAGAAGTCTTTCTTCCTACCATATAAACAGTCATGCAAGCAGCCTGTTACTCATCATCTGTTGGCCAATTTCTCCTAAACACTGTGGTAGAAGTGGTCTCATGGAACATACAGCACACAGAGGGCCGGCAAATGCAGAGGCAACACCTCTTCAATGACACAGACATAAAAAAAAGCTTCTGTCTTTGTATTGCATAGATGTGTACATATATATGTATTAAAAAAAAAAAAACAAACCACGGGTGCCACAGATTCTGCAGGTCTAATCCACTGCTGCAGGCAAGAGAATTTGGCTCACAGCACCACTAGGGCCAAGTCCACACCATTATGTTTCTCAAAGTCACCTGTTTGCCAAGACACCCAGTTTGGCACTGGCCCCAACGCCAGCAATAGTTCTGCTGCACCAACTTCACATTCTTTGCATTCTTCTGGAAGTCATGCAGCTCCCAAATTTCGTCTCTCCTCCTAATCCGCTCTTTCTCCCCAACCCATGACACACCTCTTGAAAATGTTTTGATTATAAATCTATGATAAGAACAACTTCTGTATCAGAGAAGAGGAAGAAAGAGAGGATGGTCCAGAGAGGCCCTTAGGTGTCTGTGGATCAGGATTAGAAGGAAACTGGGTCACCACAGCTTCACTGCGAGAGGAGAGGAAAGAAGGCTGAGCTTGACGTTTCCCAGTTCCTACATATCCAGTTGATGGTCCGTAGCTCTTTAATCTAGGCTAAAGCAAAAGTAGAGGTAAGGAGGAAAAGAAAAGGGGAGCTGGCCCAGTTGGCACTGAAGGACTCCAGATAAAAGGTATGGCTTTGTCTCATAAGCTTTGGGCTACTGCTACAGCCACCTCAACCTTATTCCAGTCTCACCTAACAGCAGTTTAGCATGAGAAACAAAATCTGACCCATGCAATTCAGATTAGACAGAAATATTTTTTCATTCTTCTTTTCAAGTTAATGGCACTCTTCGTGGCATTTGGTATTGCCTTCATCATGATGCTCTTTCATCAGAATGGCATTTTGCCAGTCTTGCTCTAGGCTCTGTAAGATTTATACTACGTGTTCTAGTCCAATAAGAAAACAGAAGGATGTTGAGGGTTTTTTTTGTTTGTTGTTTACTGGATTCTGTTTGTTTTTAGGGAACAGCCCTAGTAGTTTTGAAAATTAAGGACAGAGAATGCACCTCATGATATTGGTCTTCTGTAAAGCAAGAATAGATAATGACTAGTAATCATCTCTCCTTTCAATATAGCAAAGAGTTTAATGAGAGAAAGAGTCACAGTATTATGATGAGCCTTTCCTTAATGAAAATAATTTCAAAAATAATTTCAAAACCTGAAACCGAGGGCATACATCAAGACATCATTTTCATTTTGTTAGCAAATCTTTTCTTAAAATATCGTTTTCCATTTTTATGTAAATGTGATCTTTAGGGAGAAAAAAATAATATCTATTTTCCATTAAAATGCATCAGTGAATTAAAGCCATCAGCAAGAAAGTTCAAATTCATTGTAAAGAACAAAGACTTAAAGGTCAACCTGCAAACTTCAATATTTAAAGCTTTTCTTCTGACATTCTGATGACATAGTATTATCAAGCCAAATAATCAATTAAATAAAGTAGGGAAACTCTACTACTTTTCATTTTCTAAGAGAAGCAAAGCAGGAAGGAGGAAAATGATGTAATAATGTAGGACAACCAGACCTTGGCTGATACACCGTAGCTTAGATGACAGAATAAGGTCCAGGCCTCAAGGGAAGGGATCTCAGCCAACTGTCCCCATCTCCCTTGAGTAAAGACAACCAGAAATTACTGTTGTTCATTAAGAACACACCTCACAGGTCTCACTTTATAACTGCCTGAAACAGGATTATTTTACTCTGAAAAGTGCAATGGCACGGGAATAAAGTGGATTTCTGGACTCCATCACTCACACCCTACCTACTGAATGGAAAACCAAAGCAAAGGAAGCAATGGCTGCCTGCAGGTCAGTTGAATGTCCCATTCAGAGCCAAGAGAGGGCCACAAGCTCATCCGTTTCTCTTGTTAGAAGTGACCTGATGATACAAACTCCCTGCACTGCAATCTCAGAGGTGACTTTCTCCTTCCAGGGAAACAACACACACTCCGCTGCTAATCATCTAAGCTTCAGACCCAGATGTAAAAGCCACATCAAAGAAGTGCACCTTCTATAAAAATCACCTAGAATGCAGTTTAGGCAAGAGAGCATCAAGGCAATTACTCTGAAGCTGCCTTTGAAAAGCCACCTAGTAACGATTCCCTTAGGCCGCCAAAACAAAACACAACAGGGAAAACCACGCCAAATCACTTCTGAGACCATTATTCTGCATCCCTACACACTGGCCTTGTCTATGCCCCCATATGTGTTCAGGTACCACTGAGGAAGAGGAGGGAGTGAAAAAAGAACATCCTAGATGAAGGTCTGCTGACAGGGCTTGCTGTGATACAAGTGACAGTCTACCTGCACAGAGCTCGGTCTGCACATAACTCAATTCTGGGCCAGGGAAGAAAGTAACTTTTAAACCACTCCACCCTTTCCCTATTTTCCCTGAACAGGGTATGCAGAGAGTTTTGCAGAGGACTCTCAACAGAAAACCCCACCTCAGCTGGTGATCCAGCTTCTTTGGTTTTGATTCACTTCTCAGCACAACCTGCTCCTCTCCAAAAACAAGCTGTTGGGCTCATAATCGCTCCCAAGAGAATAGCCCCTTGGGAACCACCGGCTCAGGAAGGCACTTGGGGAAATCTGCTGCCAAAGTGCAACATAATTAATTGGACTAAATGTATATAAACTGGTTAGAGAAATCAGGGGTGGAGGAAATGCCAGCAAAAATAGCAAAAAAGTTTGTAGGAAGAGGTTCTGCCTGCATTTAGATCAGTAAATGTAATCAGAGAGCAGGCAAGATTTGAGGCACGCAGAGCAAATGTTTCACTAGTTGTAATGCTGGTGCTTTGTCAGTGTAATTTGTCACGTTTCTGACACTACCTGCTGCCCAAGACACTGAAAAGCCCCCAAAAGGATGAATGAGTCCCCCAGCAACTCTGCCAGTTACACCTTGACAAGGAAGCCATAGTAAGCTATAGTACGACAGAGAAAGGAAGGTGGATTTAAATGTATCTTCTTCTTTCTCATTTCCTCAGGCCTTCAAAAATTAAGACATTTTGTAACTTGGGGAACTACAGAAAATATTCCAACTAGAGAAAGTAAAGACTAGCGTTTGTAATTGTAGAGTTACAAATAAAAGTTTGGCTACTTGGAAGCATGAATGGCAGTGACTTATTCAACAATTACTATGTTTACGCAACACTGAGTTTAAGGGGAAATTTTTCCTTGAGTTAGTCCTTTCTTCACAAGCCATGGCTATCGATCATCTTAGCACATTTTGTTTCTCCCCTCCCAGCAGAGGTGAAAATTGGTCTGGAAACAGTCTGGTCAGTTGCCTATGGAGGTTTCTGGAAATTTTGCTACTACTTAACACCTCCGGGGAAACTTTGTTGATAAATTAAGGGCTGCCAGATAGGATATGCCAAAAAAAATACTAAGAAAGATTAAGTCAGCAAAGACAGTCAGCAGTGAACAGACTAATAAGATAAACGGAAAGTGAGGCTGAAGTCAGGGATTTGACACTCTGCAGGCCAGGACAGCCATGACACTAAAGCAGGGCCAAATAAGATAAGTTAGAAAGTAAAAAGAGGGAAAGAAGCAAATTTTTTATCTTGCTCTAGTGAAAGAAAGCAGATATACACAGCCATATTACCTATGACTTACAGTTCTATTTATTATTAAACCCAAGTAACACAGATTGACTTCATGGGCCAGTTCATAACCCCAGCCAGACATCAGACCTTTCATTAGCTGTGTCACTTGTGAGCAAGGTGTCACAAACAAAACTTTAGAGTTCTGGGGTTTGTAATGATAAGTAACAACTAATTCGGGAAGCCACCCCTAGTGCACCTCCGTACACCAGGTTTATCTGCCCCATAGTTTCACTGCTGATGCTTCACATGAGCCGCCCCAGGTCTGGGTAAGCACAGCTCTGCTCCCACACAGGTTAATTAAGAAAGCACAGTCCCCACGGGAGACAGGGCCACTCCGCTGGGTGAGCATCTAGTGCCAAAAGAGCCCTCAGTCTCCTTGGCAGTAAATCCTAGCCTTGGCTTGGCAGAGCACTAACCCAAAGAGAACGCTTTCAAATGAAAGCCAACTCATTGATGAGCAAGTCGGAGCACAGGACAATTTGTGATTTTGTGCATCATTGTGTCCCAAACAAATCCGAACAACTCCTCCCCAGAACTACTGGGCAACTTGGATGCGTTACTCCATCCAAGCTGACCAAGTGAAAGAAGGGGAGCTAGAAAACACCAGTTCTGGGCTCCCCAGTTCCAGAAGGACAGGGAACTGCTGGAGACAGAACAGCAGAGGGCTACAAAGATGATGAGGGGTCTGGAGCATCTCCCTTACAAGGAGAGCCTGAGGGACGTGGGTCTTTTTAGTCTAGAGAAGAGAAGGCTGAGGGGGGATCTGATCAATGCTTATAAATACTTAAAGGGAGGGTGTCAAGAAGATGGGACTGGTCTTTTTCAGTGGTGCCCAGGGATAGGACAGGAATGGGCACAAACTTGAATCTGAGAAGTTCCACCTAAACATGAGGAGGAACTTTTTTCCTGTGAGAGTGATAGAGCCGTGGAACAAGCTGCCCAGAGAGGTGGTGGAGTCTCCTTCTCTGGAGAAATTCAAAACCTGCCTGGACAAGTTCCTGTGCAGCCTGCTCTGGGTGGACCTGCTTTAGCAGGGGGGTTGGACTAGATGATCTCCAGAGGTACCTTCCAACCCCATGCGATTCTGTTTCTTCTTTGGTCCCAGATACCTTTATATCCTGCAGTGCCACAGAGAGGGACAAGGAGAGACATCCTCCAAACCCCTTGCTCAACTCCTGGAGCCTCACCCTCCAGCCCTTACCCTCTTTGATTTCTTCAGGTCTTAGAAAGCCAGCTGCCTGCCTCAGCAGCAGAAATGAAGAACCTCTGGGGAGCTCGCAATGCTTTTTACGTGCGACCCACATCACTGAGCTGCAGTCTGGGAAGCAGCCAGGGTTGCATTTCCCAAACACCACAGTCTCCCAGTACAAAAGCACGCAAAGTTACCCATTGCATTGCAAGAGTGACTTTCCATAGATATGGCTGCATCTCTGATGGGGAGCTCCTTGGATAAACCTCACGAGCCAATTTTGGGACCTAGCAGACATTCACATGCCAAAGTAACTAGCTAGGAAGCAGCTCTAAAGAAAATTACATCTATTTGTATCTAATCTGACAAGTTGATCAAATGGCTGCTTCTGGGCACACTGAGCCACACATTCCCAGTACACTGTCTTGAAAACTATGTTGTAATCTTGCATTGTTTCTGTATTTCTTGAGGTTTTGATTCATTTTTTAAAATTACATTACCATGGCAAAAGAGATCAGAGGCTTAAGGTTTCTACTTTGCTGTGAGAGAAAAAATTGTTTGTGTTTTGTAAATCCAGTCAGATTTTTTTACAGTGAGAATTAAGAAACGCTGATGAAACTGGGTTCTGGGACACAATCTGATCCATGGTGCAACAACACCTACAAAAGGATTTAGCTTATGTTTATCTGCCACTCCACTTATCTTCATAATAAAGCTTGTGGGGTCACAACATGTTGAAGATAAGACGAAAGCTAAGCACAGCAGTTACCTTCAGTTCAGGTTACCCTGAGTCACTAAACACAGTAATAACCTTTCCAGGTTTTTTTCTGTCCTTCCACCACTCACTTTCCAGCTTTGTCACTCTTTCTTTCCCCTAAGCCACTGCAAAGTCTCCTTACCTCAGCTCCCCTCCTGAAGCTGTGTAGCTCATTATTTCCACCTCAGCACCGAGCCTGAACGTCTCTGAGGTCTTCAGGGCATTCTTCCCAATTCATCAAGGTCATTTCAAATTCAAACCATATCCTCTGATGTTTCTGCTCTCATTGCCAGCCTGATGTCATCTACAAAGCTGAGAAGCACACATTGTACTTCACCATTTAGATCACAAATTAAACTCCTAGGCAGTGCCAAACCTCATTTCCCCACAGCACTCCTTTTCTCCTCTATCTTCCCTGTTTTAACCTCACGCTCTTCACGGTGAAGCTTGTGCTCAGCTGCTGCTGCTAACCAAGGCTACGGGTCAAGTGCAAACCCTTGCTCTCTTCCATCGGAGGTACAAAGATGATGAGGGGCCTGGAGCATCTCCCTTATGAGGGGAGGCTGAGGGACTTGGGTCTTTTTAGTCTGGAGAAGAGAAGGCTGAGAGGGGATCCAATCAATGCTTACGAATACTTAATGGAAGGGTGTCAAGAGAACGGGGCCGGTCTTTTTTCAGTGGCACCCAGGGATAGGACAAGAGGAAATGGGCTGGAAACTTGAATATAAGAAGTTCCACCTAAACATGAGGAGGAACTTCTTTCCTGTGAGGGCGGCCGAGCACTGGAAGAGGCTGCCCAGAGAGGTGGTGGAATCTCCTTCTCTGAAGACGTTCAAAACCCGCCTGGACACGTTCCTGTGCGACCTGCTCTGGGTGGACCTGCTTTGGCAGGGGGGTTGGACTAGATGATCTCCAGAGGTCCCTTCCAACCCCATGTGATTCTGTGATTCTGCTAGGTGATAGCGCCCTGCAAAGCCAGTTACGGGTGCAAGCAGGCACCCCACCACCACCACTGCAGATGCATCCCTCCCCAGCCAGCACAGCTATACACGCACCATCCCACCTTGCCTCCTCCTCAGCCCTCCTGCCACCACTCAACCTACAGCCATTGAGCCTCTTCCCAAAGTAACGCTGCCTGCACTCACCAGCATAGGGCTGTGACCAGCCTCGGGCAGAGTTGGCTTAAAGCTCCCCTCGCATGGCTCGATGCTGTTTTGTGAACTTCTGGTGTACTTCTGAGCAGCTGTGCTTTCCCACTAGATGAGAGTCTCCCAAAAGGCAGCCAGACAGATGGAATTTACCTATGAAAAACAGGGGAAACACAGCATGGCTGAAATATAGCTACTACTTCAAAAATTAGTAATAAATACAAGAGGCAGGGAAGCCTTTCTAATTTTTAACCAAACATAGGAAGGGAGAGGGGAACAAAACATGGGAGCAAAGTAGCAGTAAGGGAAAATAAAATGGGATGCAGTGCAGAACTGTGAGAGTGGCAAGAGTCAGGTGGGGACCACACACTGAAACCAGGAGCTGTAACATTCAGCTTTGGTCCCTCCATCATGGGGCTGTGTGAGACCATGATCCAGCTCCTGGTGGGGATGGAGAAGAGCAGCAGTAGCGGTAATGGACATTGTGGGGAGTAGCAGAGGAGATGGGGGCAATGTTTTTCTCTTGAGGGAAGGGGCAGGTAGAGGAAGTCCTACCAGTCCTATCTCAAACCACAAGCCCAAAGAGATGTACAGACAGACATACACTGACTGCCAGGTCAATTAAACAGCCTTTGCAACAAGGAACCACACGTGCACACAGCAAAGCCTTGCAAGCAGAAGAGTCTCCTTGTGACCAGTTCCACCAGAGAGCAAGGAAATGGTTTGGCAGGCTGGATCAGCCAGGGCACTAGAGGGAAAAACCAGTAGACAGGAGAAACAGAAAAACAGAGAAAATGAAGCTCACCATGCTGCAGGACCAACAGCTACACAGCTTCCAAGGATTTCTCCCCAGTGTAAAAGGACCTGACCCCAAGAATGGTCCCAAAAAATACAAAGTGCACCAGGTCGAGTCTGTCCAGCCCTCTGCTCCACTTGACCTGCTCCAGCTCCAGACTCACCTGGTTCCCCCCATCCAGCAGATCTGTTCAGGAGCCATGTGGCACACATCTCCCCTGTACACATCACAGAGCACTGTGCTCACCTCCCTAGGAGACAGCCTCATCAGGGATGCCTTTTCTACCCACCATGCATGGGGCATCAGAAATAAGGTTAAAATCATCCTCAAGTATCTCTTCTGAATCACTTGCAAAATGTACTCCTTTTTTTTTCCTTTAGTTTGCTGAAATAGATGCGAATTTGAGTTAAGGAACTCATACAAGCCATAGCAGAACAGAAACTGAAACATTAGAGCATTAGAGGATTCTTTCTTTTTTTTTTCAGCGATTGGCACAATTTCTCTTTCAGAAGGTTTTAACTTCAAGTCTTAGCAGGAAAAACCCTTTTATCAAAAAATTCTTTCCAACTTTCAGATTTTAATACAAGCTTCTCATTTTCTAAAATACGCATTTCATACTGCGTAACCGGGAGATAACTAACCCTCTACCTCCAATCAAAATACTGCACTTCCAACCATTTAGCTTTATACCGTAATAATTTTTGATCCTGTTTATATTGTTTTGGTAAATAAAAGAGAGAAAAACATTTTAGATATACTCTTTCTACTCTTTCATCTTACTCTATATGATTACCCATCTTTTTGTGATCCAGCATCTCCCTTACCAGTGTAAGGTATTGATATAAAGTATTGATATCATGACAATGTTTGAGAGATCAAAATGCTTTCTAATCAGAGAGCCTGAAAATCAGTATATCACACTGTGATATATATTAATTCCTTAGTGGACGGAGTCTGCTTATCAGAGGTTCTGAGAACTTGCTGATGTTACGCTGGCTGTAGTCTTACCTGCTCTGCAATGCTGTTTGCAGACATGGACAAAGTAAAACTGAACCCCAAGCTAGGACATGCAGCCTATGATCAAAACTGTCAAAATCTAAAGGCTCTGGGAGAACACTTACCAATAAGGCCGTGAAGTGCCACTCTGGCTTTTGCTTAAATCTGTGGATTCATGTACATCTTGGCTTACTACCGAGGCAAGAAGGATTCAAACAAATGAACAAAACTAAATAAAACCAAACAAAACAAGTGCAGCCAAACTACAACAAGCTTAGTTCTAGGTTGGTAGCCTAATACTATAATCAATATGAAACAATAACTAGCCGTTCTGAAAGCATTATGCAAGTCCAGGTTCACCAAGTGAATGAAAGGAACTGTTCAATTATCAGCTAAACATTTACCAGGTGAAATACCATTAGTTAAAGCAAGCCATTTTATCAGAAATAACCCCAGTTGCTTTGTCTAAACTTAGTACAGCTTATCATTGTTTTGTTTTAACTTAGCCCAATTAAAATTTCAGCAGAAGCAAGCTTATTTTTTGTTGTTTCTACAGTATATGGCATTACTAGGTTTCAGTTATGAACACGACTTCTGAGAATCAACCTAAAATATATCCTGTTAGGACTAAAAGCGATCAGAGGGTCTGTACATCAGTGGGCAAAAGAGGATGGAAAGATGCTGAAGATTAGTACAGAAGGAGCTGATATTTAAAAATCAAACTATAAGAAAGGGAATCCTTAAAGTTCTATAATTTAAGTTTATTTAGAAAAAAGTGAAAGTCAGAGATAACAAGATAAAACTAAGAGAGTGATCACAGAATCACAGAATGGTAGGGGTTGGAAGAGACCTTCAGAGATCTTCTAATCCACACCCCTCCCCCATGCCAAGGCAGGTCCACCCAGAGCAGGTTCCACAGGATCATGTCCAGGTGGAGTGTGAATACCTCCAGAGAAGGAGACTCCACAACCTCTCTGGGCAGCCTGTTCAGGTGCTCTGTCACCCTCAAAGTTAAGAAGTTTTTCCTCATGTTCAGGTGGAATTCCCTGTGTTCCTGTTTGCACCCATTGTCTCTTGTCCTGTCACTGGGCACCACTGAAAAGAGTCTGGCCCCATCCTCTTGACACCCACCCTTAAATATTCCTGAACACTGATGAGATCCTCTCTCAGTTTTCTCTTCTCCAGGCTAAACAGATCCAGGTCTCTCAGCCTTTCCTCATAAGAAAGGTGCTCCACTCCCTTGACTGTCTTCATAGCCTTCTGCTGGACTCTTTCCAGCAGTTCCCTGTCCTTCTTGAACTGGGGAGCCCAGAACTGGACACAGTGCTCCAGATGGGGCCTCACCAGGGCAGAGTAGAGGGGGAGAATGACCTCCTTTGACTTGGCGGCCACACTCTTCTTGATGCACCCCAGAATGCCATTGACCTTCTTGGCCACAAGGCCGCATTGCTGCCTCAGGGACAACTTGTTGTCCACCAGGACTCCAAGGTCCGTTTCTACAGAGCTGCTTTCCAGCAGGTCAGCCCCTAACTCTAACCCCTCCCGAGGTGCAGGACCCTACACTCGCCCTTCTTGAACTTCATTAGGTTCCTCTCTACCAACTTTCTTGCTTGTCCAGGTCTCGCTGTGTGGCAGCACAGCCTTCTGGTGTGTCAGCCACTCCTCCTAGTTTTGTATCATCAGCAAACTTGGTGAGGGTACGGTAAGGTCCTCATCCAAGTCATTGATGAAAATATTGAACAGGACTGGACCCAGTACTGGCCCCTGGGGAGCACCACTAGTTACAGGCTTCCAACTAGACTCTGCACCGCTGACCACAACCCTCTGAGCTCTGCCACTCAGCCAGTTCTCAGTCCAACTCACTGTCCACTCATCTAACCCACACTTCCTAAGCTTACATATGAGGAAGTTATGGGTGACAGTGTCACAAGCCTTGCTGAAGTTGATGTAGACAACATCCACTGCTCTCCCCTCATCCACCCAGTAGTCATGCCATTGTAGAAGGCTATCAGACTGGTCAAGCATGATTTCCCCTTGGTGAATCCATGTTGACCGCTCCTGATAACCTTCTTTTCCTCTACATGCTTAGAGATGACATCCAGGATGAGCTGTTCCATCACCTTTCCAGGGATGGTATTTTGTCATTCATGACCAAGCAATCCCTCCATCAGCAAGATTCTGAAAAGCTTTAAGTAGAAGCAAAGAATAAGTAGAAACAAAAGGAAAGAGAAAGCTGGGAGAGAGAATGTAAGCTTAGATGTTTGACAAAACCCAATCTTAGTGGTGGGATAATAAAAGCAATAGCTACATTATTGCTATTTATTTTTTAATCTTTCGCATTAAGGTGAGTCTAATATTTCTAAAAAGAATTTTTTTAAAAAAATATTTTTGCTAGGTTTCATTTGCATGATTATTGACTCAAAATAAAAAAAGCAAAAGAATTAACTAGATCTAATATGCATTAAATTCAAACTGGCTTCTATGAGTATTTCTTCTAATCAAGACATTCTTTAGCCTTAGAAAGCAGTATAAAATCACTGAAGGAGCAATTCAAAATAGCAAATAAGTTTTGGTATGCAAAGCAAGAATTCTTTGCTGATAAGTTGTTTGTCAGGATTTGTTTCATTATAGCAATTGGCATTTTATTTGGAAGTGCTATGTTCTATGATAAATATGGAATTGAAGCGTTGAAAAGTTTTACTAAGCTAGACACATATATCATTTTTACTTACTTCTCAGCAACAAAAATGGGAATGAACCCTCTGACCCTGTGCACACCGGCAGTCTTCAATGAGCAAGCAAAAAATCAAGATAGTTACACCACAAAAAATAATTCAGGAACATAAGCTAGGGGTCAAGATACTCACTACCCACACCTTTTTACACCAGCTATACTTAAAATATCAGAGTAAAGTTTTAGCTCTTGTGGTAAACTCAGAGAAAGATAGAAATAGCATTTTCATGGGAGGACAGATCAGATTTTCCTAACCAGGCTCTGAGACATACAAATATTACAAGAGCCAGTCAGCACTGTCATCAGCAAACAATGACTGAGTAATACTTTTTTCAACGCATCAGCAGTGCATATTTAAGTGTCATTCTTATGAGACAGGACTTGCAAAGTGACATGGCTGTACAGGCTAATATGGCTTGGGCAAGCTCCAAACCCGAGACAGCATGGAGCTGCAGACTCAGTGCTGATGGAGGATGCTACCATCAAACACTTACCTTCCTGCCAGGCTAGCCCTGGAGCTTGCCCTGGCTGAATAGCTCAACTCTGGGGAACCAGGCGTTAAATTTCACCTTGTACAGGCATTTTGTCAGAATTGCACCTTTCAACTGTGCAATTAAGTCGTGTATTTTCATGACTGTCTGCATATGCGTCATTACAAAACGAAACAATTAGTTACACATTTATTCCTAGAGAACAGTGGAATTCACTTCAGCACACTGATTTGGGCAACCTAAACCTTTTCCAGTTTTTCATATCGCACAACTGCAAGATCTTTGTACGTTAATTACTTTCTATAATATAATTTACCCTTCAGCATTAAAAATAAAAAAATAAAATTTCCCTGGCAGAAATTACCCATTCTAACCCTACACTTACCTGGTAAAACATATGGAAACTGTAAGACTACTCTTAGTTCAGTCACCACTAAAAAGTATCAAAATCAAATGCCTTGGATCCTTTTTTTAAACACAGAATTTTCTATATAACAGATCCTTACATTTCCTTCTTTTCCTGCCTTAAGTGTCCACGTACGCACTATTATTTTTTATTTAATTTAATTAACGTACGTAGTACTATAAAAATTAAATTTAACCCATCTCATATATAGAAAAATCATTTACCTCGCAGGGAACAAAAATTCATTTTGTTACAACATGAAGAACATTTATCTGTTCCTCCTGGCAAAGAGAACCAATAATTTCTCGCTCAGCTAAACAAGAGGGAACAATCCTTAAAGCCCTGGCTCTAGCAAAGCTGGAAGCAAACTTCCATTACCTGGGCATTAATTCTACTCATTCACTAACACAAATTCAGAACCATAGATGTTTGAGGAGTAAGTTCTAGGGAAAAAAACAACCAAAGACCACGAAAGCATTCCAAAGAAATACATTTTAAACAATATTAGTTGGAAATATTAATTATTGACTAGAAAAGTCAGAATAAAGTAATAAACATATTGCATAAAAATATAGAAATAGTTTAATGTTATAAAGAAACCAGCAAAAAAAATAGATCGTTCTGAACCCAAAATTCTCTTAAGATGGTAAGAAACAGCAGTGGGTGGCAAGTCTGCCAGGATTAAACTTTGCCTGTATACCAGTGAAGTGAAAGTGCGAAGAAACAGTCATTTGTTACCTGCAGGTGGAAACCTCAACCCAGGTAAGGCAGCCCAGACCAGCATAAACCCAGGTAAGGCAGCCCAGTCCAAGGTAAGGTAGCCCAGCCCTGCTCCTCCCTAGGCAAGGTAGCCCAGCCCTTCCCAGCCCCAGGTAAGGCATCTCAGCTCCAAATAATGCAGCCCGGCCCCAGGTAAGGCAGCCCAGCCCTGCCCTAGGCCCAGGTCAGGCAGCCTAGCCCCATGTAAGGCAGCTCAGCCCTGCCCAGGCCCAGGTAAGGTAAACCAGTCCCAAAAAAGGCAGTCTAACTCTACCCAACCCCAGATACTGAAGCCCAGCCCCAGGTAAGGCAGCCCAGCCCTGCCTAATCCCAGGTAAGGCTGTGAAGTACAAGGTAAGGATGCTGAGCCCTGCCCAGCCCCAGGTAAGGCAGCCATGACCAGCATAGTCCCAGCCCCAGGTAAGGCAGCCGACGCGGACGGAGTGATCAGCTTCACTAGTTAGAGTGAAGTAGTGAAATATTTATTAAGGTGAAACAGTGATTTAACAAAATCTGTAGTAAGTGCGATAAAACCAGTAGTAAATGCGATAGCGTTTTACGAGATTCGACGTCAGGGCACACTCTATTATTTACTGCATGGAGGACAGGGTCAGACACGCTGTCAGGGAGACCCTCCTGTTGAGTCACGAGGTTCAGAAAGGACCCCCTTGCTTTCTAAACTCCCCAGAGAGGAGCCTAGGTGCGTCTGGATCCAATCCTAGTCCCAGACTTGGTCAATGGTTTATGTCTAAAGGATTATATAGGTGCAATCAATCCTTTACATTACTTAGCTAAGATTTCAAAGTTTAGCATGCTATTAGTCACTTACTGAGAATCTGTTGCGGCAGGGAATCTCTCAACCTCGAGGAGTAGAACCTTAAGCGAGCGAGTGTCCTCACACAAGGGGAGATCCTGGCGTGCAGCCGCTGCCATACAGGAGAGCTCAGAGGGCTCTGGGGCTGTCCACTATTTATACAGTAAGATAATTGACCTATAGTCATATTCTCATGGGAACAAAATATCTAGGTCCCCACTCCAGACAGTATATTGACTATGTTGCCAGCCATGCCCCAAAGTCCGGGTGCAAGTTATCACAACTGCTGTTGTGATGGCCATGGTGGCCAAGGCCTGAGCAGGAGCCGGGGCTGGTGGTGGTGGGGAGCAAAACAGGGGGAGTACACCGCCACAGCAGCCCAGTCCTGCCCAGCCACAGGTCAGGCAGCCCAACCACAGGTAAGGCAATCCAGCCCTGCCCAGTGCTAGGTAAAGTAGCCCAGTCCCAGGTAAGGCAGCTCAGCCCCAGGTAAGGCAGCCGAACCTCATATAAGGTAGCCCAGCCACAGGAAAGTCTGTTAAGCCTCACCCAGCCCCAGGCAAGGCAGCCCAGGGGTGCCCAGCCTCAGGTAATGTAGCCCAGTCCCAGGTAATGTAGCCCAGTCCCAGGTCAGGTAGCCCAGCCCCAGGTCAGGTAGCCCAGCCCCAGGTCAGGCTGCACAGCCCTGCCCAGTAAGAACATGAGTTCACTACCAGAAGAACACTGCTCCAGGGCAAAGCCCATCTCTTATTTTCTAATTACTAATAAAAAGCTGAATTATTATGAGTTGAATTATGGCAAATACGGTAAGGGGATGTACATAATTTATCATCCTCCTCCCAGACAAAAAATTTGCAATGCTTTAATTGTTCTTAGAACATACTGTCATCGCTTACTCTGCTGCTTCCACTCCATGTCTGTTGGACTGATAAAGGACACTAGAAGCAATCGACAGAGTTCAGCAATGCTGAGGACCACCCAATGTCATTATTTATTTTAAAGACTGAATTAATCCCGAAGAAAGATCCTGTAATGACATTTCAATAATGAACTCACTTTACATGACCTCCTGTCAACTCATCTCAATGAGGGATGGGATGGGATAGGATTTCACTCCTAAAGAAATGCTGTGTCATTATGCCACCAGCAGGGATTCACAGGAAAAGCAAGGAAGAAAAGAAGGAAGAATGGAGGTATTGTTCAGTGCTTAAGACACCTCAGAGCGAGAAGACTCTGCTATTACTTATCCATTCTTTTCAGTAACTGCTTAATGGGTTTCCTACAGAGTTTAGGCATTTCCCAGATGAGGCATTTGCTGAGCAGGGAGGTCAGACTGGCAGCTGCATGTCTAAAAATCACCCCCTTCAAGCCCTGCAGTGACCTGCAAAGACATCAGAGGAACTGCAATGCATGAGTTTCCAGGTCTCGTCTTCAAGTTTCTATGCCACAGAGCTTACTTACCTCCCAACTTGTGACCACAGCAACTTCTGTGGAGGGGAAACCATCCACAACAATCTCTTCTGGCTGTCCTGAGATACGTGGCAGTGGAGTTACTGCTGTCATTTTCTGCTGCCAGTAGTTCCGTAAAGGGTCTAGGTTTTCTGTGTGGAGTTCCCAGCAGGTTTTGTCTGGAAGATGATCTTGGTAATTGGCTCCCTCCACCAGACAGTAAATGCTGGTCAGCCCAAGTATCTTAGATTGCTGTCCTGAATAGGCAGCTACTTTCCCCAGCTTGGCTTGCGCCATTGCTGTGTCGCAGAGACAGGACACCAGCATCTTCTTATCCTCCTCTAGAAATTCTTATCATGATGAATGGGAGGTGACGGAGGGGAGTGGGAACACTCTCACACTCTGCTCTGTTCTAGTTATCCAAATGACACCCAACTTGCCCATGGAAGTGGAAAGGCACTGGTCTAGTTTATAACTGGCAGACACTTCAGGGCAGGAAAAAGCCTTGGAAGAAAAATGGACCAGATTGTGAACATGACCCTAAACTGAGAAAGTTGACTGAGAAGACTACAGTGCAGGATACTGGACCCAGACTGCAGTTTAGCTGCCCAGAAAATCAACTAAAATATCATGATCATTAATCTAAGAAGTCCCTTGCTAAGAAAACTCTTCCTACATGCCAGGACATCATGGCTTTTCTCAGCTTCTTTGTTACCAGAGAAACATCTACTGTTCACATTTATCTTGTCTATCACCTGTAAGATTTTAACAGAACATACACCTTAGGGAGGAGGAGTCCCACATGTCTTAGAACTCGCTCCAATTCTCCTGCCTCCAGCACCCAGCCATTCAATGGTGCTGAGAAAGAAACCCACCTGCTTTGACATGATGATGTTCCTTTGTCTACTCACCATCATATTGTATTGTCCACAAAGCAGCTGCAAGAAAGAACTTGTTAAAACCAGTCAGGTTTACAGAGAAGACAAACAAAATGTAGATAAACAGATAGGAGTGCACCCATCTCATCGCTACCTCAAAACCTGTCATTCCCTTTAGCAGAAGATTTAGGTTTCTGTACTGACATCACTCCATCACTCCTGAGGCTACGTGCCAATACTGCCACCATCTCATGAAAAGAAAGCAATATGCACGGTAAAGAGCCACTAAGCCACTTCTAGAAAAAAACAAAAACAAAAACAAAACAAAAAAACAAAACAAAACCAAAAACTTTAAAAACTGTGTGCCTTTGTTTAAAATGCCTTCTACATTGAGTGTGTTTTGATAAAGAGCGCCATCTGCATGCTTTCATGCAAATGACAGTAAAAAGAAGAGCAAGAAATTTACCTACAGATAAGGCAACAAGGAAACAGAGAAGAGGACTGGATCCATCAGATGTCCACATAAAGAAACAGGAGAACTGCAAAATTCAATAATTTTGCCTATGAATTATGGGAAGTCAGACAAAATAATGGCAGACAACATCCACTGCCACAAGGCACAGAAGGCAAGTCAAGAGTGCATTCCTCACTTCTGCTCAAGAAGAACCCAAGAGACATGGTGTGAACTTAATATCCTCCATCCCTTTGCCTCCCCTCTGCACACACGTGCCTGGGGCCAGGCCACACTTGTACACATGTATTTGGCGTTTGTGAGTACACGCGTGTGAGAGTATGAGTGAATTAAATCTGTGCAAGAATTAACATGAATGGGTAAAAGCAAATTGCTTAGAGAGTTCATTTAAAAAAAAAAAAAAGTAAAACAGCAAAACCAACAGACAAACACCTTCCCCCTTCCATCAATTCTCGCACTGGGTTATGCTCCTTTCATTAGCTCTCACCCACACAGCAAGTGGATGACATGGTGCTAAGGAAAGCCATGGAATAGGAAAATGCCATGGTTTTTTTATTCCTGTGATAAGGTAAAAAACTGGCAGCAGCTGACACAAAGAATGATTGATGAGGATTAGCAACACAGTGAACTACTGAAGGATAAGGAATAGAGGATATCATATTTTTACAAAATGAGTTAAGCAAGAGCCCTTTTTTAATCACAATAACATTGAGAGACATTCTCTTGCTCAGCCAAAAAGACTACTGTAAAAAGCAAACACATAAAATGATCTTTCAAACTTTATAATGAAAGGACTTGTAAGAGCACACAGAGTAAAAGGTAGTCAGATCGATGGGATTTTTTAAAGCTATTTTTTTCTCCAGATTGCAGCCAAGTAATCAGAAGCCCACGTACACTTAATGCAGTTACACTTTAATGGCAGAATTCCCACCAACTTCATCAGTAAATGGATTATGTTTCTGTGCTACACAAAATGCCTATCCACCAAAGCCAAGGCTGCTCACCATCCTCCTCTGGCTGCAAAAGAAGAAACGAGTGAACTGAATCAAGTCCTTGATGTGACAGTCCTTTATGCCTTCCAGAATCTTAAAATTTGGCATGACTTCTTTCGTCTATGACAAGGCTTATTTTTTTCACTTCTCTTTTCTTTTTCTTCTTTTTAAGAGCTGTGCATATCTAGTGGGAAGGAGCTTTTCAAAAATGTTTTTTGTGAACAAAAAATCAAAATCACCGTTGTCACAAAAATGTGCGTATTCTCAACAGAATAGTCAATGATCATCATTGAACAAGCCTAACTGATTTTTTAAAAGTAGTGTGTATTTACTTCTGGATAAATTAACAGAATTCACTTGCAGAATTACGGAAATGTATGGGTAATATTTTCCATTTTGTTTGATTTTGATGTAAATCCTAACTTAAAGATAACGCTGCCTTTTATGGTAGTAATTACACACTGAACTCCCCCATATTAAGTGCTTTAATTTTTCGAATAAAACAAGACTACATTTTTCTGCTATGGAAGTGTTAGTTTTGCTATTTCTAAAGGTGAGAGGCATTGTGTCACCATGTGTAAAAAAAAAAAAAAAAGAAAAGTACTTTTTAAAGAATAAGACACATCACTTTACATCTTTAAGGACCTAAAGTGTTTAACAGAAAAAGCTATGAAGTGAGGCAGGAAGGCGAAGAATGAAACATTTCCAAAAAACTTGTAATTTCCTTATTCAGGATTCTAGACCTTTGGAATTCAAACCAATGTCAGTGTTTATCCTTGGGAGGCAGTGATCTGAATACTGAAAAAAGCCAAAATTAAAAGGTCAAGGAAATGAATCATGATGGGCTGTTTTGCTGTAGATTTTCCTTACCAAAAAGCAGCTGGAGTATTTTTGGTTTTCTCCAAAGCATTTTGAAAGCATTTAAGAACAGCAGGACAGAAAGCAGCTTTCTGAGAAGTTAGTTTGTCCAATTCGGGATGGTAAAAAGAAGGTATATTTTGCAAAGAACACCCCAGGGTTGACAGCTCTGAGCCTGGCAGCTACAGAAGCAGCAAAATTACCAACAAGTTGGTGTTCATTCTGTCCATTTCTGGTAATATGCATTTTAAAAGTTAGATTTGACAGTTCTGTATGTTCTAGTCTGTCTATATTTGGCATTTATTAGACAGACCTTTTATACATTTGTGAACATACCAGGCAATGCTTGTATTGGTCATTATTAAATAGTCTATTTTAATCTAAAAATAACCAGAGATGATCATGTCAACTTGCTTCAGTGGCTTTAAAATGCAAGGGAAAAATATGTTCAGTAGAAATACTTCTTTTGCTGCCTAGCTTCCTTCTTTTCCAATATTTTCTTTTTCTTTGTACTTGCAGATCACATAGAAAACAAACTGAGAAAGATACCTGGAGAAGGAAGAATTGCCACTGAAAAGACTGTGTATTATTTTTAGAAAGGTCCCAATAAAATATATAAGGAAATCATTCTATACGTGTCGATATAGATGCTCTACAGAGTGACTTTCAATATAATAACACGGTGTAAACGCCTGAGGAATGTTTAAAGATGCCGTCATTTGAATACTTGTCTGCAGGATAATGAATATACAAATAAGGATATGGGAAAATAGTGTAGCTACATGTGTAGCACACACAAGTGTTTCATACAGAGAAACAGTAACACAGGAAATACTCTAAGTAAATATTTAAAATGCAAACATGCCTAAAGAAAAGAATCCAATGCACATTATTTCATTTCCATCTTTTTATAATGATTACTAGACCACTGGAGTACGGAAAGATTTTATACCTTCATGTAAAGTCTTGGAAGCTGGCTACTAGATGCTGTATTGGCTAGACAGACAGTTGGATGTTGTCTTTAAGCATTGTACCGTAAAATTACCTGGACTTTTGTTTTGTTTTAGTTGGTTCCCGAGGCATACAAAATCGGTTGCATTTCCCTCACCACAAGATTGTAGTATTTGTCCCTCTACACTAGAGCCATTATAGAGCTTCAGGGTGATATTTGGAAACGGGCCTGAACCAATGGAAAGAAGGAGAACAACAAAGTACCAGGTGGCCAAGAAGGCCAACAGCATCCTGGCCTGTATCAGGAACAGCGTGGCCAGCAGGAGTAGGGCAGTGATGGGGCCTCTGGACTGGGCACTGGTGAGGCCTCACCTCGAGGGCTGTGTTCAGGTCTGGGCCCCTCACTACAGGAAGGACATTGAGGTGCTGGAGCGTGTCCAGAGGAGAGCCACCAAGCTGGTGAGGGGTCTGGAGAACAAGTCACACGAGGAGAGGCTGAGGGAACTGGGCGTGTTTAGTTTGGAGAAGAGGAGGCTGAGGGGAGACCTCATTGCCCTCTACAGCTACCTGAAAGGAGGTTGGAGAGAGGTGGGTGTTGACCTCTTCACCCAAGGGAATGATGACAGGAGCAGAGGAAATGGCCTGAAGTTGGGGCAGGGGAGGTTTAGATTAGATCTTAGGAAGAATTACTTTCCTGAGAGGGTGGTCAGGCACTGGAACAGCCTGCCCAGGGAGGTGGTGGAGTCACCATCCCTGGACGTATTAAAGAAACGTGTAGATGTGGCACTTCAGGGCATGCTCCAGTACCTGAGATTGTTGGGTTGGGTTTTTTTGGGGTGTGTGTGTGTGTTTGTTTATTTGTTTGTCTGGGGTTTTTTTGTGTGTGTGTGGTTGGCCTCGATGATCTCAAAGGTCCCTTCCAACCATGAAGATTCTGTCATTCTGTACAGTGTATTTCTAGAAATCAGATATTTGCAGTCTCGGAGAAACCACAGTAAGATCCCAAGGCAAGTGAATCCACGGAGAACAGGCAGAGGGAAGATTAGCAGTCCCTTAAATGACATTAGTGCGTACTTGTGCACTTATCTCAAACTAGAGGAAGGACAACAGTTGAAGAGAATCAATCTGACAACCACAGATTTCCCCACCGGTCTGAAATCACAACCAGGAGCCACAGAGGAGGTGACAAGTAGGTCAGATTACATAAAACAACATCAAAAAAAGGGGAAAAAAAAAAACCCAATTGCCAAGTATGGCCAAGCAATAAAAGGTAATGCAACTAGAAACTAGAACAGCATGAAAGCATTCTACAATATTACTGATTGGGAGACAAAAACTGCAGGAAGAGCTGACTCTCTCTTCAGCGAGATGGGGGGAGCATCAACAGAAGAAATCAAGATGTGCGTCTTTGCTACAAAGAACTACAGAAACTAAGTAATTAAGATAATTAATATCAGCAGCAGAAGGGTAAGAACTCGGATTAGAGCAGATAGAGAAGAGGTTACAGACTACTTCAGTTAGATTTTTTTTAACATCATGCGTAGGCCCGAGCAAGCTGAGGTATGCTGCTAGATGTCACCGAGAGCTCAGGAAAGACGGGCAAGATTGTAAAAGACAGACTGAAGGAAATACAAAAGGAAAAGGAAGAACCTGGGAACTATTTTTAGTGAGCCTGACTTCAATTCAAGAACAATACTGAAGCAAGACTTAGCAGTCACATAGAAGTTAAAAAGGAAAAGAATAATAGACAGTATACTTTTCCAAAGCCACGTTATGTCATATCAAATCTTCTCTTACAATAGAGTGAGAGGCATTGTTAAAAACAGAGGAGTTGAAGATGGCATACAGCCTATGCTTTAAAAGGTTTTAGATACTATCTCAGGTGATTATTCTCATGAATAAACTGAGGTGAGAGTACTATAAAATGAATGCAAAACCTGTCAGAAAATCACAATACTTATTTGCAATTCAACGCTAAGCTGGGAAATAATATTATATCTCACCCCAGAGCAGAATTATTTGATAGATTCATTAATGATTTGAATGACAGGATACGGGGTACGTTTTTTAAAACCCCAGATGACCACAAGGTGGGAAGGCTGCAAGCACTGTGGAAGGCAGGGTTAGAACTCTGAATATTCCTGTTAAATTGGAACATGGGAGTCCTACTTAAGTTAGTGAAAATGATGCATTTCAATTTAAAAATACTTGCACAGATACCTAATATGGACTCACTAGGCTAATTCCAGAGATAGTTTTGAAAGTTTTTTAATTAAAAAAAAAATTGTTAGTTTTCCAAACTCAAGAATTCAAAATTATAAAATGCCATATCAATGCTTTTTACCCAACTGATGTATTATGACAGGCTTTTTAATTACTTGCACATTATTTTTGCATGAAGAACCACACGTTTTTTCAGTGAACTTGATGGATGAATTAGAAAACTCTTGAAGAACCTTTTTGCACCTCTATCACCTACATGTGGTCTTACAAGCTGTCATGTCACACAGTTCAAACTCTGCTAAGCCAACAAAATAATTCATTTCTTTATTTGCTTTTCTATGACACTCACTGCAACACCTATAGGCTAGATTCATTTACACACTTGGAATATTAATCATTTCATAACCTTCAGACATGTTTGAGCTAGTTGATCTAGGTTTCCCTTTTTCCCTGCAAGGAAGAATAGACCTTTCTAAGATGTGATTTATCTGAGCTGCTCTAGGAGTCTGTATTAGGATGCTGCATAAAGGTCTACTGACAATCAATAGTGTCCAACACAACAAGCTCATTAACATCTCTATCGTAGACCATTAAATCCAGGGAAAATAATCTAGTTTGGTTGCAAAGCAGTATCTGTAACCCTGAAGGGGATACCTAGATCCTCCAAAGCATGCACGGGAATTAGCCACTGCAGAACTGGACCTGGAAAAGCTCAACAAGCAACACTTAAGACTGCCATAAAACAAGTCACATCCTCCCCATATCAAACTTAATCCTGACAAATAAAGGAAAGCGCCCTAAAATAGAGAAGTCAGACTACCTCCACAATCCTTTATTGATAAATGCAATGAGCCACTGGGACCTATCTAGAGAGCATTGTCCCAGAGGTCTTTTTGAAGCGTGTTTCAGAACACCTTAGGAGTTTCTTACCTCTGAGAGTAGGTGTGCTCCAGGATCTGTTCTGTTACCCAAACTCTTAGGGTTTAATCCCAAATATGTTCAGCCTTTAGGGCTAGCAGTGCACCATCCCCTAACACATGGGAAAGGGATAACAGACATGTTCCTCCTTGGGGTGGCTGGATCAGTCAGGAATTTGCTGTAGCCCACAGCATTTCCAGTGATATCCCCAGAATTATTATGTCCCTGCCCATGGTCTGGGCAATGACTCTCTGGAATAAGGATCCCAGAACTAGTGATGACTGTGCCAGTACTAACTTAATAGATCGCTGTATCAGCTCCTCTCCTAGAGTTTGGACAATGTCTTCTCTGAGTTTGCTTTGCAGAAATTTTCAAGATACTATGATAATGGAAATACCGTGGCTATAAGGTGAGGACTTCCCCTTTTGCTTCACAGACTCACAAAACCATTCATATTGGAAGGGACCTCAGAAGGTTTCCAGTCCAAACTCCTGCTTAAAGTAGGGTCAATACCGAATTCAGATGAGGTTTCTCAGGGCTTTGTCCAGTGAGGTTCTGAAAACCTTGAAGGAGACTTCACAACCTCTCTGGGCAACCTATGCTTTGTTATCATCCTGGTGAAATAATATTTTGATTGCATACAGAAGGAATGACCCCTGTACCAATTCATGACTATTATCTCTTATGACTAGCTTCATCTTCTCAATACCCTGGAGGTAGCGGAAGGCTGCTACTAGGTCTGTCCCATGCTTTTCCCAAAGCCATCCCTTTCCTCAGTTCATAAAGCCCAGCTCCCTC
>JAHREE010000221.1:0-18582 GCA_033628505.1 Tringa tobata
GGAGAGGAGAGGAGAGGAGAGGAGAAGGAAGAGAATCACAGTATCTTTGGGTTTTATGTAACAAGTCAAACATTCAGATTTTTTTGTTGAAACCACATTGTTGTAGTATACTGCTAATAAAAGCTAATAAAATAGTCACCTCCCACTCTTTCAGAGGAGGTGATAATGTATGTCTGGATCATCCTTGGTGCAGGGGGCTATTCTGGCAGCCTCCATTTACAGCAAGCAGCACCTCAGAGCTTCTCACACCTCCTAAGGAGAGAGTAACTTTTTTCTACACTCTACATGTAGGATTTACCTGTTCAGCTTCTCCAGATGGAGACAAAGTTGGGAGGAGAAGGTGAAAGTGTTTACTGATGCGCCACTATGTGAAAAATTAACCCTTTTAATAGCATCTTAATTGTATTGCAATGGCTGCTTCTCTCGCAGTGCTGCTGTGTTCTGTTGTAGCTATAGCAATGAATTATGCTGGGGTCTTTTTCATTTTCTTCTAATGTTTTCTTCAAGCTGAGCCCATAAGTGGGTGGAAATATATCTATTACTGAGAGTGCATAAAAAACAGCTATGAAACTTGGGGTCTGATTCTGACTCTGATGCTGAATTACTGTCTAAACCCAGGCAAATGATAAAATCTCTGTGCACTGAATTTCCCCATCTGTAAAAAAAAAAAAAATAGGGCAAGAGGTAGGACAGATGTGGAGAGGAAGGAGAAAAAAATGTCTCTTCCTTATGATGATGCTATAAAGCCTGATATCTGAGAATCTCTGCTAAGGAATTTTTCAGAGAAAAGAGTAATATCCTTAAGTGGTGTAAATGAAGATATGCTGGCAGATTGCACAAGAGTTAGGACTGTTTACAGAAGATGAAGATCTCTCTTGCTAAATGTTGTTGTCGTTTCATAATCAAGTAAATGGCAAAGAGCAGTCTGTAAATTTATGTGCAAACTCCCATCTGTGCCAGAAGAAGAAAGTAATTTCAAAGATGCAAATAAAGCTGCCATGCAGCACCTGAACTGTATCGAATTGAGATTACTGGCCATAGTGCAGTGATATGGGAGTTGAAGATTTTGGTGTTTTGCACTGAACATGCAGGGACATTCAGCAAAATATATTGCTGTGCTGTAAATGCATTAATATCCCTTGACTGGCCAGGAAGATTGTGAATGCTACTAACTTACAAATGGTGTTTACAGCATTAGCCGAAGAAGCTAGGTTTCTCTGTTAAATTCCCTTTTCACCCACAGGCTTACCAAGAGCACTTAGTCTCTCTGTATCCTATTTTTCATTCTTAAAATGCTGGTAAGAGTATAGGCATGGTGGGTGCCAGTAGGCTGCAATATATGGGACTGCTCAATGAACTGATTTGCTATTTCCTTAAAGCTAATATAGTTTCTCTTATGTCAAACATTTATTACTCCAGCTGCAAGAATAGGTGTCATTAGAAATAGAAATTTACTGTGCACTGCAACTTAGCTTTTGGACATACCTCAAATGCTGAAGTATTTACACTAAGTGGAGGTAAAAAAATGCCTCCTTTTTAGCGGTCCTCACTGCCACGTGGACACCTCTGCATGTTTGGCAGTATATTACAGCTTGGCACATGGCAGTGTTTTCATTTCAAACTATTTTTAAGCAATGAGTTTTGATGCTGTTGTGAAATGCTTGTCTCGTGTTGTGGGTTCCTCTAAAATGATTAAGAAGCACCCAAGCACAAAAATAAAACCTGTTAGGTTCTGTCCAAATTACTGCTGGGATTAGCCCAGGGTAATGATCACTTCTGAAGTTTGGAATAATGTCAAGGAAACACAACTCACTTAATCTGAAACATTTGTGATGTTCAGCTTGGTCTAAATGTTTGCACCTTCCGCTTCACTTCTCAGAACAGTGTTTCTTAATTTTCTACAAGCAGCAGACTTTCATGAAGAAGACACCAGCAACACTTAGCACTTGAATAGCACTTTTCACTTTCAAAATGTTGTACAGATGTTAAACATTTTTCCCAAATTCATGCAGATACTGGGAATTGAGGAAAAAAATTTAAAGGTGTTAATGGAAATTTCGTGTATCTACGTTAGGCCTTTGATAATCACTACTATTCTTATTGTTCTTTTTCTAATAAGGCAACTAAGATGGCTGAATCATGATATCACTACATCTGTTTAACTAGTTTGTAGCAAGCTCTTTTCCCTCTTTCAGCGTTTCATCCACATCTCAGAGTAATCACTGTATTTGTAACCTCAAAAAGTGTAATCTGTCCTGTGTAACCCAGGGTCTTGTTTGTGAAATGCACTGTCTAGAGGATGGCAAACGGGATTTTTTCTGATGCTGCTGTGATCACAGCATTGGTGACAACTCTGAAATGAAAGTTAAATAACTTAAACTGATTCCTTTGTTATTAAAAATGGACTATCCTAGTTCAAAAGTAGACTTAATCAGCTCACAGGAAAAAGAGCCCTTAGTGCCATAGAGAAAGCCTTGTAGAGCTCTTAGTTCTGTCCTATATGATCCAAAAAGAGCTGAACAGTGGATGCAAGCAGCCAGCTGAGGATATAAAACACCTGAAAGAAGAAGGACTGCTCTTTAAGATGTACTTTTATCAGTTGTGGATAAAAAAAGGAGAAGCTGTTAGTATCCAATCCTGTCAGATAAGTGCCATTAGAAAGCTCTAAGGTTATCGAGATTATTACTCTTTAAAATTGCAGTAAAAGACACTAAAAATGAGTTATGGCTCAGTGCCTTGAAGAACTGCCCGAGTAACCCATGAATAAGCAGACTCAGCCATATGAAAACATATAGTTATGTTAGCAAGTTCAGAAGGGTCTTTAGCTCTGCTGAGCAAGCTCCCCAGCAACTGCACTGTGTGTGCCTGTATTGTGTGGAGATACCTCCAACTCATCACAGAGAGAGGGGCACTGTGACCTATCTTCATGGGTTAAATCCTCTGGCTGGTTTGAATAAGACGTCTTTGCTGTTTCTTTTAGACATCTCATTTTGGAAGAGTACTTGTCGCTGAGAGTTAGGGCAGTCAGGTCCTCATCATGGTGGTACTTTTCTAGCTGCAAGGAAAATCAGTGCTCATCTCTCAGAGAAGGGTGGGACGGTGAGTCTCTTGCTGGACTGGGTTTCTTATGTCCTCACCTCAACACATAAGATTCTGCAAAGGTGCTGCTACATTTTAGCTTTTCCTCTGATACTCCCCTTGCCATGGCAGAACCTATCTAAGGTATTTAACATAGCTTAGTTTGTTAGCTGGTCATGCTGTGATTCTGTAAAGAAGTTTGTATAGATCAAACAGACTTCACTGAGAGCTGAACTTTCCTCTCTGATGAAAGTTTCAGTGCCTGCAGGATGTAGCATGGCATCCTGGGAGACTGGGCTGCCATTGTCCAAAATCATGAAAGAGCAAAGAAAAAAATTCCATCTTTTCTGTCTGCCTTGCCAGGTTCTTTTTACCAAATGAGAGGTCCAGTTGCATTCATGTTGTATCACTTTGGTTGACACTCAACAGATGCAGATGTGGTTTTACCTGCAAGACTGAGCACAAAGAGAAGTGGGTGCTGTTCATCAGGTAGAAAACTAGAAATGACATGTCAGCCTCTTAAATAAGTAAAACTACAGCTTGGAATTGGACATGTAGAGCTCCAAATTGCGCTTACAGTCCAAGAACTGACAGGAGGCAGTGAGGATGAGTGTGCCTAGGTGTCTCTATTGCCCAAGGTAGTCATGTAACTTCTACATGAATACAATGGTGCCTAGAGTGAAGACTTGTTTTCCAGCTGAGCCAACTGCCAACGTGCAAAAGTATGTTTTACAGAGCCAGAAATGTTATCAAAGTTGTACACTTAAGTATGGTTATGTTATCAACTTAAACCTGGCTCTTAATTTGAAATGTTTAGGAAAGAGCACTGAAGTCAGCTCTCATATCATCTTCATTTACTAATGGAGTAATCAACATCTGTAGAGCATGCAGCCAAAAAATCTCTCAGTGAAAAGTGTGCTCAAAAATTCTCTTGTCTGAGATCTGTAATCTCATTTTAATTAGCATTGCACATGATTACTTCAATCAAAGAAAGTCAGTGGCAAACATTGCCATCTGCGTCCGTCGTTAACATCAGCTAGCATGATGGCAGACAGTGATTTTAAGTTAATTCATGGCCTCTGAGGTACAAATGTCTGTTCAAGGACAAAGAACACTGCCCTACTTTCTTTCTACTACTTTGCTTTGGAAACACACTTGTCATCTTAGAACTTGCCAAAGATGGAGCGTTTCCAGTTTGGCATGTTTTGCATCTGGGAGGTGACAGTCTTACATATTCTCTGCAACAGAAGATATTGTCATTTGTTTCGAGTAATTTAATTATGCGTGGATTCAGGATTGTATCACATCTGCTCGGTCTTCAGCATGGCTGCCAACTGTATGGTCAGGGTTTTGAGATGTTGATAGGCTTCCATGGCAAGATACACAGAATTTTGTGAATTTTTGAGGCAACAAATATTCAATACAGTGATAAAACTCAGACCTCTGCATGCACATAAGGACAATACCAACAGGATGATATGTTGTATGCCTGTTTCTGTGTGGATTGCCATTTCTCCAGTGATCTCCAGTGTCATTCGTTGGTTAAGAGACTGATGATACCTAGCTGCTTCTGGATTTGTGTCCTTCTTCATCATACGTCCTCACAGAAAGCTTTATTTGATAAGGCAGCAGATGACCTGCTACTGATAAGAGTCATTTATGAATGTAATTTTTTAATGAGTTATAGCCAAATTTTTAGAGGATTTCCACCACTAAGCCATTAAAATTTTTCAAAGGTTACATGCAGTCAAAGAACATTTACCAAGAAAGGCACAAGCGTATCTGAGCTCATGGATTATGCAAAATTCAGCAGGATTATTTATTGTTTTCATCCTCAGAGCAGGGAATTATCTGAGCTTTTCTGAAGATGTTAGTACACGACTGTAAACTCTTTAAGAAAAGACATATCCCAAATAACATTTTTCTTCCTCCTGAACCAGACCTTTCTTGCAGGATGAGAGCTTTAGAGAGCTTTTAAATTATTTTGGTTCCATAGTTACAACTCATAACTTTTTTTTTTTAAGTTCTCCTCATTGTGAGAGTTAGCCTTGAGTGTTTTAAATCTACCCATAAAACTTCTATAATCATTCTCTGCAATTACACTACAATGAACAACAATTAATTATATCAAGTCCTTCTCACAGAAGTGTTTACCAGTGAAGAGATTGCCATGGCTTTATTTCTGACAATAAAAGAGAGGGAATTATTATACCCCTCCTGGGATTTTACTGATCTAACATTTCTGTAGTCAGGATTATAATCGTATTATTTTCCCTATAGGAAATAAACATCAGTTCTTGACAGGCATGATCGTTAAACAATATTTTACATGGGAAAAGTATTGCCATTTATTTTTTTTCCCCATAAAAAAACAAGATCTGGATTTTTAGCTAGGTAATTCCAATGAGCAAATTGCACTCCTGTCCAGCCTTGCTGGGATTCATGTGCAGGGTCTTCCCCTGAGAAACTGGAATATGTCTACCCTGAAGACTGTAGGTGCCGGGCATAGGACTAGATGAACCTGAGAACTGGTATTTCTGTAGCTTGGTAATACAGAGTTCAGGGCACACTGGAGGTCTTTCCCAGGATCTGGGTTGAATACTTAGGTAGTAAATTCATCCTGAACTATACCCAGCCACAATTTGGTAGCCTTAAATCCAGCTCTCAATTTGTGCCTATAGAGTCCCCAGGCTCTATATATGCCCTGTGTTAATACACATGTCCTGTACATGGGACTTTTTTATATAGGCATACCCAAGGTAAAGTTCCACTTCAAACTGGTGGAAAACATCTTCAACATCCAAGGAAATAGCTAGGGCTGCTTGAGCAGGTGCTGCAGCCCATGGGGACTGGATGTGGGCAGTGAAAGCTGTGGTGCTCCTTGCACCCTGAGTGCATCTGGAGAGGTGTGTGTCAGACTAACACTACTCTGGTCAAGGCATCTTTCAGTTCAGTTTCAAATGTCAAGAATCCAATCTGTGCAACCAAACACAGGTGCAGGACATGAACCACATTGAGTGGGCATAATCAAGACATTCCTTTTGAAAGCTCACTTCTGGTCTGAACTAGACGCTAAGATAGATGTATCCATTCACCTAAAGAAATGCATTACCCTGAGCACAGTTTTGGTACCTTGTATTTAGTGCTCCCAGTGTAACCCTGTCTGTCAGACACCCCCAGCCTGAGCACAGGGAAATGTAAGCAAAGGACAAGCTCAACAGCCACAAATTGCTGTCAACAAGGTGACAAGAGGAGCTTCTGGCTACCAGGTTTTTTTACTAGATACTCTGATATGGTGATTGCTCTTTATTAAGTGAAACAATAAATACTATATTTACTGTTCAGTTTCTCTTTTAAAAAAAAAAAAAGGATTCTGTAAAGACTAACTTCACAGTAGGCAGTTTTTCTCTGAGCAAGATCTTTCATTTTGGAAAGAAGTTAGCTGTAACATAAAATATGACAAACTGTTCAGAAGTGTTCCCAAGACTGATATGATCACCTGTCTTCATATCTTTGCTTCCTTTCACAGAGCCATGTTTGACTATGACAAGAGCAAAGACAGTGGCCTCCCAAGCCAAGGACTCAGTTTTAAGTACGGAGACATCCTTCACGTCATCAACGCCTCGGACGATGAATGGTGGCAGGCGAGGAGGGTCACTCTGGAGGGAGACAGTGAGGAGATGGGAGTTATACCCAGCAAGAGGAGGTGAGTGCTGCCTCCTCCTTCCTACCTCCTTGGCCATGATGTTAAAATATTCTATTTTCTTCCAAAGACAGGGTACCTAAATCTACTGGAAAAAAAATGGGAGAGTAGAGGAAATCTCACAGTTATTATTTCAAGAGTTGAAAGATGTGATTTTCACTGCGAGATTTAAAGAGTTCAGGCTGTTTAACTGTACTGAAAAGGAGCTCAAAAGGTGACTCAATTATAGTGGATTAGCATCTTCACAAAGAAAGGGAAGAAAAGGGAATGAGCACCATCTACTAAAGAGCTTTGGCAGAAAAAGGAAGAACCAGAACCCAAGTCTGGGAATTAGCTCTGAATTTGAAGTAGAGCACATGTTTTAATGTCAGGATGATTAGCCATTGCATCAAACTGCTGAGGGATATAATGGATGTCTTGACATTTTCAAATCAAGACTGTATGTGTTCCTTTTCTGAGAGTAATAGAATTAAACTTCTCAGACTGTGTGATGTAAAAAATGATGCTAAATTATATAATGATCCTCTTTGCCTTCAAAATCTGTTAATCTAATCTCTGCCTGCCTGGAAACTGATGGATAATCAATATCACAGTACATTTTTCATATAATGTAAATGAAGGAACTTTGATCCACTCTCCAAGCTGAATCTGAATCTTTGTTTAGCTGTGATGGATTCATACTGACTAACGGAGAGAGAACAGACATCTGAATCTCTCTCATTGTTTGTATTGTTTACTCTGTCTAGATGCTTTTGTAAAATTGTCCGCAAGTTTCTGACACTATCAGAACTACCACACAAATCAGTATTACTTTCTGCCTCTGTTGATAGTTGCTATAGAAAGGTCAAGAACTGAAAGAGTAGGAGGAAAATGAAATCTGTCAAACCACATTACATTTCTCTTTTGCAGCAATGCTCCCATACTGCATATAAACTTTCTATTCCTAACCATTTCAGCTTTAGCATTAATATAAAAATGATCATGCCCATTTTTATAGTGGGGAAATGGGATGTCTGATGCTCTATAGAGCACCTGCTGCTGTTTCGAGAGTGTTGGCCCAGGTGCTAATAGAGCTCATGGTACTCCTTGTTCTGAATCACGTAAAAGTAAAGTGAAAGGCCATCAAATACCTTGTTGACATGGGCCCTGCAAGGACCTCATTTTCTCTTATAATGACCATGTTTGAATAACAACCACACCAGGATTTTCAGTGAAAAGCAATTTTGGATTTGTATAATACATAGAAGTAAAAACTACACTGTAATTTTTGCAATGGGAAAAATATGCCAAATAATCAGATTTAGTCTCTAGATACTGAAAAAGCAATACTTGCCTACTATTAATTGCTACACTACTGGGCATGACTGGATCACACATGGGAAAAGAGGACAGTCTATTCAGTTATTACTGAGGGAAGTATGTGCACAAAGCTCACTTGCAGTGTGGTGCATACTGTGAAAAGCTACAAAAAGCTGCCATACTTAATAAAACATCTATAGGGGAAAGAAGGGCAAAGCAACTGATTTAGATGTGAAGTTGTATCTTCTGTAAGGTGGAGAGTACGTAAGTGCCCTAAAGTTCATTGGGTTACCTCCACAGTGGTGTTTTCAAGAAGGACAAAAGATAGAGGCTCCCTAGTCAGACATATGATACAGCCTAGGAAAAAGATGTGGCTTAGGAAACATTGGGAGAAAAGAGAGGAAAAAGAAGGAAAAAAAAAAAAGAGAGGCACGATGAAAATAGGTTGGCTACAGTATAAAAATAAGTCTTGAATTTGAAAAGATGCAGTTAGAGTTACCATGCTCTCCACTTGTCATCCTGATTCTCCACTAGTGAATCTGAGAGGCCTGGAAAAATCAATGACGTCTGGTTTTCTGTCTGCATTAATGTAATGATGCGATACACCTGAGCTGGGGTAGTTGGTGGTTGCTATTATTTCACAAAAAGTTTCAGTTGTACAAGGTTATTTTTTCCAATGCACTAAAAAGTGAGTATTATTTCCTTTCCGTCGATTCTGGATGACGCCTTAGAGTCAGTGAGACTGATGTGCTCTTGCCAGCATCTTTATTTACACCACCCAAGGGGAGGATGAGCAATCAGTGCATACGGGGCTGAGCATCAGAGAATGAAGCTCATCATACTTACCAGAATGTATTAATTCAGAGTTGAATTGCCTCTGCAGGTGTGAGTTATTGACCAGGAGAGGCTTGATCTAAAACAGAGTAGGCTTGGGGTTCATTTGACCAAACGTTGGCAGCTATGGCATGGAAATCTTCATTCAAACTGCTTAATCCAGAGTGGTATATCTCTGATGATTTATATGGGATTATTTCTATAGGCATATAATGATATGTAATATGGCATATGTAATATCTAGCAGTAAAATATGCCTGTGATAGAACAGGAGGAAAAGAGCATCTGTGGCCATTTGTTGGGTAGTGACTTGTCCTGCAAGCTCAGCTTCCTGTGATGTTGTAAGTTGAAGAGGTTTTACATTTCGCTTTTCAATCCCCCATTCATTTCTACTCCTTTTCTGTAGGGTTTGGGGGTTTTGGAGGGGGTGGTTTGGTGGGGTTTGGTTTTGGTGTTGTGCTTAGAGTCCTTCTTCTGCCCATGTATACGTGCAGGAATACTGTCCTGTGGGACTATAACATTTTTTGCAGTCTGAACCAAGGAGAGGCTTAACAGATCCAGGGATTATTAGTGCCAGGGTGAGTCTTTCAGCTATCTGCTTTGCTACCTTATCTCCTGTCCAGCAATAGCTAATACACAATTCCTGCATTTTTCATAAATGGAATCATTACCGAATAGTTCAGCAAGCCAGTGACTGCTTCAATTTTATTTTGGTATATAGATATGTACAGAAATATATGTATATATACACACAAAGCCATAACAAGTACATTATATTACTTCTTTAAGGTGCGGTGTAATGGTAATTGTTTTCCAAGTATTTAGTTTTGCTTTTTTTTTTACAACTTTTCACAGGAGAGCCCTTCACACAGTGACATTTTATCATGAGCTGATAAGAGAAATTTTGAATCATATATCAAGACTCCATACTCTTTTTCTCCTCTATGATATATGTAATATACCAGAAGAAATCATAATTTATAATTACAGGGGAGCTGCCACTCATTATTCTCTCCAGGGTGTTGGATACATTGCCAGACTTTACCCCTTAGCGATTCAATAGAGTTTGAAAGCTATTTGTCATTAGATTTCAGAGCTGCTGCCAATGTGTGGACTTTAAATTGTAAAGTCAGGCTTCAAGAGGGAGTTCTGGAGGGCAGCACTGCAGCTGGAGGAGGGTTACTGAAAGAGGGAGCACAAAGAAATGAGGGTGACCCTATGTTTTTCCACTGATCTGTGCAAGGACCAAACCTCATGAACTGGTGAGCCAGTGACCTCGGTGGGGATTAACGAACTCTAAATGCTCAGTATTCTGCAGTGCTAAAAAAAAATCATTGGAACCCTTTCTACATCTGAAAACAACATTTTGTCCATTTGCCAGTATGTATTTATTGTCTGATTACAGCTGTTGCTCTCACACATGGGAGTGAGTAGCCAGCAGACCTACAAAGGCAATGTGATATTGTATCATAGTGATGTTGAGAGCAGTAGGACTTCAGCCTAAGAGGCTGTGAACTACTTCAGTTGTGGTTTAACAGTCACCAGATAGTTGTTATTATATATTGTTGTTATAGTTATTATTATATATTGTATGGTTTCATGTCCACCAAAAAGATTTATCCACGCTCTGTCTAAGGGGAGAGCAGGGCACAGCGGTTATCCTGGGCAGGGCATCCGAGGTGAGGGGACACAACTGCCAGTCCTGCACCAACACCTCAGGCAGCCTATGGTATTACCTGTGCACTATGTTTATGCATGGGAATTGCTCCCCTATCATCAAAAATTACTATTTTTATACTAGAATGACCAGCAGAAATTAGATTTACACTAGTTTTTTGTTACATTGGCATGTAGAGATTTAGATTCGAATTTCTACATATGCTGGACTTCTGATCACAAGAATTTTTATTTGCCTCCTATTGTCCAGATAAACCAAATAAATTCAGTTTCCTGTAGTACCAAGCTGAACAGACTATAAGATTCCATCCCCACAGAAACACTCACAATAGTACAAGCAAATCAACAAAAAGCATGAAAGCAATGTGCATAAGTTAAATTGCATTAGATTCCTAGACAGATGCTCTAATTCAGTAGTAAAGAGATTTTAATTTGCTCTAGTGCTGATTTTACACCTCCGGTTCTTTTCATTTTCTCTTTGCTGAGACTCTGCATGCAGAAAAGCTCCTACCTTGCAAGCCCCACAAAACAGCAACCTCCCACTTCATGAATGTCGAGCTTCAGTATTTTCTGTGTAATTTAGTCTGTGGTTTCTCACAGATTGCCATAGAATGGCCAAGCGTATATTCCCTATTCCCACTGTAGCCACAAGGATTTAGTCCTAAAACACTAAAATATTTACACTAATCTTTCTGTTGTCTTTAAGATGTGCAGCCACAAAACTGCTCTCAGACTGGACATCATTCTAAGATTTCCATTTTCAGGTAGTTTAAGTACATCTGACTGCAAAATATTAGGCAACTTGTATCTCTTGTTATTGCCATCTGAAGGTGTATGATGGTACCAGCCTGATATTTGTATTCTCAAGTAGGCAACATTCTCCTCACAAATACATGTAATCACACTCTCCTTTCAGAACAAAATGGGGGGAAAAGTACATAAAAACCAATGTTTCACAAACATTTAAGGACAAGGAACTAGAGGTTTTCCCAGCACAGAAGTCCCTGTGGGCAAAAAGCCAACCTAAATTTGTTATTCTGCTCAGCTTGGCAGAAGGGCATGTTTATCCACTCAAGTGAGTTTCATTTTTAATGGTTTCCTATAAACTGTCCACCTTTCTAAACATGCCTTGAGACTTTAATCCTTAGATGATAAAACTTTTTAACATGGCATAATCATGTAAGCTTTGTCTAAAATAAGTTACCTGACTAAACTTAGAAATCTAATTGGAAAAAATAAATATGGAATAAAATTGATATGTATGTGTATACATAAATCTCTTCCTATTCTCTTGCGATGATGGGAAACTTTCATGCTGAAGGAAAACAGCCCTTAGCTTTTAAACAGAATAAGGTTGTTCTACAGTTTTATGAGAATTCACTTCCTAATGGCATTAGGTCTACTCTTTTTATAAAATATTGACCAGATGCTGAGCTGCTCTCTATAAGCAAGTCACTGAAGGTGGAGAGCTGAATGAGAGCACGTTCTCTCCTACTGAAAAATGCATGTTCTGTTGCAAAAATACCACTTCAGAAGTGCTCAAAAACAATATTGAAAATGGGAATCTATTGGTAAGCTCAGACCTCACATAAACAAGACTAAGCAGTGCAGGGTATGGAAGCAATGGAACTATGGTCCGTGTCCTCATATTTGGACTATAAATAGTAATACATATTTTCACTTATCTTTCACTTGATAAGCAGGCAAAACAAATAGAATGCAGATGACCTGGAAATGACAAAGCAAGACAAGAAACAAGTTAACAAATATGTAAAATATAGCAAGGTCTTTCAAGTGTCCATTTTATGTTGCAATTTTCTATTTGATAACTCTCCTGGAATTGGAAATAACTCATTCTGTAGAACACCTCAGTAACAAATCTGTGCAAATTAGGCTACTGCAACCATTTTATTTGATTCTTGACACCAGATTGCAATTTGCATCTGTATTCTACATCAGTGATGAACACTGTTATTGGAGATTAAAGCATGTCTCACTTGATATTTTACATCTCTGCTGTGAAGACTGATCAGTGCTTTTAGAAAGGCACTGACAAAATTCCCGGCGGTCCATTAACGCCCAGCAACAGAGGATCACAGTTCATGCCTGGTTGAGTTATGCTTGATTTCTTCTTCTTTGCCGTGTACGCAAAGAACTGAAAGCCTTGCTTTGAAAAATCCCAGAGGCCCATTTTCAACAGCCACACATGCCCAGAAACACAAAAGCAGACAGACATTGCTGTGCTGTGAGCCTTGCATCCTAATAATAAGTTCCTCAGAAGAGTAGTAGGAAGAGAACAGCACCCCAAAGAACTGAAGCCTTGAATTTGCCAAGTGAGGAAATTCTGAAGGCTGAGATATATTTTCAGTGTTTTCAGTGTACCTCTCCGCTCTGTTAGCTTTACATGGGAAGAGAAAATGAATCCTTACCATTTTTGAAAAAAAGGGCCACTACCAAGAAGTTTTTCAGGAGAAGATAGGGTAGGTTTAGACTGAACATTAGGAAAGAATTCTTCATGGAAAGAGTGGTCGGGCATTGGAATAGGCTGCCCAGGGAGGTGGTTGAGTCACCATCCCTGGATGTGTTTAAGAGACGATTAGATGTGGTGCTGAGGGATATGGTGTAGGGGAGGACTTTGTAGAGTAGGGTAGATGGTTGGACTCGATGATCCCAAGGGTCTCTTCCAACCCAGATGATTCTATGATTCTATGATTCTATGATAAGATAAGGAAAATTTTGGATCAGCCCATGATGATCATGACACACAAAGACATGCTTGTTAAATTGATGTCTTCTGCAACTTTCTCTGCTACAAACCCCTTTTGGTAAAGGGAATTATTCAAGGTTTTAAAAAAAAAAAAAAAAAAAAAGAGGAAAGATGCCAGCATAACCTATAAACCAGGGAGGGAGTTACTTTCATTTACAGCTTCCAAAGACATAAACTAGATTTTTATCATTGGTACCTCAGTCTTCTATTTCCTGCACACACAAATCTAATATTAAGGTGTATCAGTTCCAGCTTCCAGCATGACACAATCATTTGATTTAGGCTTAGGAAATGGTAGCAGTGTGTGAGGTTTCAAACTGAGTTTTACATCCTGAAATGTGCAATAAATTTTTGTAAAATAAATTTGAGCAATATTAGAAAAGCAACGGCATCCATTATTTTCTACTACATACAATGTGTTATGGCACAGATAAGTCTCAATGCATAACTTTAAGTGCATGTAATCTGCTTGAAATTGGTCAGATTACGCAAATGCTAAAGAAAATTATTTTAGGATCCTGACTCAAGAGATTGCTATTATTGCTTTGACTAAACATAAGGACATGGCTTTTGATAAACATTTCCCATGTAAAAATTAATTGCTAAGTAGACATAGAGACTCATGGTAAAAAAAATATTCTGCTGGACAGAGGAATATTTTTAAATTGAGATAAACTTAAGACAGCATAGGTAGAAACTTTTCACTGCACGGGGAGTGAGAAAAACGCAACTGGTTTTCCTGGAAGATTTATTTTTAGGCTTTTTATTGCCACAAGACTCATTTTAAATGACAATATTTAAATGAAAGGTCCCAGTTCTGTTGCTTAGTGTCCTTGCTTAAATTAGAAACAGCACACAGACAAAACCATCAAAACCCTGAGCTTCGTTCACAGTACAGGAGGAAAAAAATGGCTTATCCCAGGTCCTAGCACCATCCATAAGCAAGGAATCAAAGCGCTTCTGTTACTGTACCAGACCTTCCTCTTGTCAGCCTTGGAGCAGCTTAAGGCAAATTCTGTCAATCTTAAAGCTGCTTAGAGTAGCGTTTTCAAAGCGACTTAGCAATTCAAAGTCTAATCTTCATTGAAAGCCAACAAAACCTAGGCTCAGATGTGCTTAATTTACCTTTAAAAATGGGATGCAGAAACTTCTGATGTTACCCTTAATCCCGCTTTTGAGTGCGTGAGAGCCAGGGCTCCCAGGGAAGGGGGGTTTGCGCAGCGCAATGGAGCGAATGATGAGTTGCAAGGAGCTCAGTGCAGCATGGGCTTCATTTTGTGTTTAAAGAGCGGAAGCTAAGAAGTTTAGCATCATCCTCTTGCAACTTTGCTTAATAAATATTAAAACACATATTGCTGCCATAAAATATTTTTGGTCACAGTGGTTGATCAGCATTTTTTTTTTAAGCGTACTTCTAGAGAGGATTGATAACCACACACCGAGTAAAACCACCAAATCTAACCATTAAAAAGAGGAAACAATCGCAATATTTTGACATTGATAAGGTGACACCAAAGACTATTACTTTTATTTGCCCTTATTGTTTTTTTGGTTTTGCTTCTGCATATTCTGGTATGTTATTTTCAAACTTTTCTCCATGAGAAGGGGACAGAAATGAAAACTGAGCTTTTGAAGTATTCATTTCACTCCAGAAGATGGAGGTTTATAGGAAATATCATCTACCAGGGTGGTTTTGTTCAACCCAGTCACAGAGTAAAAATTAGTGGGATAAACCTCTTTATGATAGGTGAGGGCTGATAGATGAAGGAATCCACAGAACTGGTTGACCAAATTGTACATCTCATCTCACAGTTCTTGCTCTTTCAAGAGCTACTTTCTGCATTATTTCCATTACAGTTTAGAAGATTTCAGCTGAGTTCAGGTCAGGCCTTCGGCATTGTTCCATATCTATTGACTTCTATAGAGTTATACATTGTAAATCTGAAGCCTTTAAAGATTTCATGTTTGGCCCCATGAACTAGAGGTTACGTAGAGTCACTTGACCTTTGTGCCATAAAAATACAGTTTTAGGCTTTGATAGCATTTGGGTCTTGCAAAATCACCCTTCTTCTTTAAAAGAGAGAAAGTCAAAACCAAACATTAACTGTATTGCTTCCCGATGAAGTCTGTGCTAAAACACAAAGGACTGACTCTATCAGCAACCTCCCACTGATTGAGTAAACTCTTGATGAGCTCTTCAAGTTTGGGCCTAGACACAAAAGGATTTTGTGATTTCTCAAATACTTGCATCCAGCAGAGTTTATGGATTTTAGTACATTTCTCCACATTAGGCAGGACAATTAATTTCCATAATAATTTTCCGTGAGTTTCCATGGTGTAGTTCCTGTATGCATGTGACACCTCATTATATCAGAAGAACCTCGTCAGTGAACACAATAATAATGCAAATCCAACTTCTGACTCTTTCCTTGTCAAAGGACAACATTCGAGGTCGAGCACAAACCATTACTAAGAAAGAGCTATTGCAAAAGAGTATCTTGACTTCTCCAAAATGCTCTGTCTCATTAAAGGCAGCTAAGGTTATGTCTCGTTAATACTTTCTCCTAGTTTTGTTTGCCTACACTTTTTCAACAGCTGGAGAACAATTTCTTTTCAAAAATAATCTCTAAAGGTTGGAATGTATAAACAGAATTATTATGACGTGAACAAAAGAACACTTCCATGCTAGGAAAGTCTGTATATTTCCCCACATCTTATACTTCTTCCACAGAAGTAAGAAAGAATATTCTGGCTGACAATGCTCTAGAATTACATGTTGATTTCTGGAAAAAAAAAAATAATATTCACTTTGCTCCCGTAAATGTTTGAATTTTGGCTGGTAGGATATTTATCAGTACTAGTGTCTAGTCCATCTCTTACCACTCTTTTTGTCACCATTATGTTCAGATTATACAAATCATAAATGTGGATCATTTTTCCGTAGGAAAGCTTTCTCTTACTTTAGTTCTCCAGATGTCTAATATCCTTGTCCAAAAAAACAAAGAAGCCATCATATATCTGGCTGGTAGTAATAATTATGTTATCAGTGGGGTTCTGTCATGTGCTGAAAATTTCCTTTTGATTATAACTCAGTGGAAGCACAATGAATTCCATGGGCAGCCTGGCCACAATGTAATTTTAAAAGTTGCTAACAGATACGGGTCATGATTAGGTATAAGAGAAAGCAATTGCAAGCTACAGGGTATCTGGGACCTAAAAAACCCAATTACCCAAATCAGGTCCCTGAGAGCTATTGTAATATTTAGAACTATCATAGACCAATTTAAAAAAAAAAATGCAGTGATTTTTTACAGTGTATTCTGTATTAGAAGGGAGATACATTTAGGAGCGTGGAGAGTGGGGGGTGGCTATAAGCAGTGCTGCACAGTATTCTCTTAAAGTCTCATTGTTTTTGAAATAAATATTTTTAGTTTATTTTATTTTATTTATTGGGGTAGTTGGAGTTTTTGGGGGGTTTTATTTCATTTTCCCTGGGGGAGAAAATACCAAAATTAATATTTGCAGACAGTAAATAAGTTGCTATTTCTTTAAAACTAAGAATCACAGAATGACTCTTTGACTCTTGTGTCAAACTGTGCAACCCACAGGTTGCAATTTCAGGTAAATTACCCTGTAGTTTGAAGTATCCTTGATTTGACATCCAGTCACTTTTCTTTTCCTTTCTGGAAATGGATAATCTTAAATGTCACAACACAGGAATCTGTGCTGAGAAACTGCACAGACTCCTCAGACAGAAACCAGAGATGCTGTCAAGCAGCAGCTTCACTTCGTCCGCATGGGGAGGAAAAAACCGAACCCGAGAACCTGAAAGTTTCACATAATTTTGATGCATAATCCTCAGGCCAGGTCAAGGTGGGACCTTGATGGATAAAGGTTAGCAGTTGGACTCAATGATCTTAAAGGTCTCTTCCAGCATAAATAATACTATGAATCTAAGGTTAGTGAAAAATGATCTAATTTCGTTTAAAAAAAAAGTTTCCCAGTTTGCTCTGAAATTCAAATCTCACTCACAAGTTTGGGGTTTTATTGTGAAATTTCACACGCAACTTTGGGAGTGCTGAAGAAGCACTCTAGAATTGAGACGCTACTGCAGATCTTCTCTGGAGTTTTCAAAATACCTAAGGCTACATCTAATTAATGTTCTGACCCAATGCTCTCCCGGTTTTGAAGCAAACCAAATCTGGAATACGTTGAGTACAATGTAGACATATATAAACGCTTCTGCGTTCATCACAGATGAAAGTGGCAGCCACTTTTTCCTAGTCAATAAATTATGGAAAGGGTGGAGGCACATGCTCACAGCTTGATACTGGTTTCAGATGTTTGCAAGCAGAAGGGGGGTTCTGGTTTATGCCCTGTAAAATGCCAAAGAAACAAAAAGAGGGCGTACCCTGAAATGAATTCCCTTTCTGCCAGCACAAGAGAAAACATGAAAGAGCTTCACTTTCTCAAGCCACCTTTCACATCCTGCTGGAAGAGCTTAAAGCCAGGCAAACCTGGGAGTAATATGACTTCTGTCCATGCCCACAGCTGAAACACAAAAGTTCAGTCCTTCTTCACTGTGAGCTGTGAGAGATTTTGCCTTTAGCATAGGACCTCATATGCTGCTGCGTAGCAAGACCATGAAAGCGCAACATACATTCATTGATTGATACTGAAAATGTTGTTGTAAATCTTTTCAATACAGAAGAACCCATTTCCTGCAGAGAACACGAGCACTTATTGAAGACCTAAAAAAGCCCATCAACAACATAAACATTGGCTCATGGGAGCTGACATTAAGAAACGCGGTCAGATCTGCAAAAGGAACAAAATATTCCCTGAGGACAAATGGCAGTCCTCTTTCCTGATGTAAACACCATAAAGAAAATATCTCCCTTTGCTCAGTGAAATTTTTCTGGAACAAATGCTACTGTCTCCAATCCTTTTTTCATTGAGGCCCATGGTATAACTCTCTGCCAAATTCCCATCAGGAGCAAAATGATAAAGAATGGCTTGGGCTTAATGGAGAAATTGCTGAATGAAGTAAAGAGGCAATACGATAGCAAATGGAAAAGGTTTGGATGCAAATGCGCAACGGGATTTGGTAGAGTGAAGGTGCCATAAGGGCAGCTGCACTCCCTCAGGTTCTCCATCAGCTGTTCTAACACTCTAAACTACACATGCCTGGCCTACCACAACAGCCTGTATCCCTTCTTTTATG
>JAHREE010000223.1:0-20519 GCA_033628505.1 Tringa tobata
ATGAGGTGTATAAAGGGTCGGGAACTCCTTCAAGTGGTGTTGCTGTCAGAGATTGCCTTGATCTCTTAGAGCTGCAGTTCTGGAGTCTGGTTCCACGATGAGCATCTCTAAGAGCAAAACCAGTTTCATCCCTGCCTTTCCCACTCCCCTGGAAAATAAACGTGCTGGCCCTTAGCTTGGGCAATGCACCTGTTTACCAGGGCTGTGAAAAGATCTGGATTTCACCAGCAAAATCAATAAAAATAAATAAATAAAAAGAACCAACCCTCTTTTTTATTTTTGTATTTCCCTTTGATCATTTCCCTCCTCCTCATGCCACCACGGAGTGGAGGAGGGAACGGATGACGTAGAGACGAGCAGGAGCCTCTTAAACCAGCTTTGCAGCAGGAGAGGCTGAATGCAGGACCACGTTGTGAGCTTCTCTCTTAAGTTTTATTATTTTTTTTAAAACATGTATTTATAACCCACTGTCCTGTTACGTTCGGTCCTGCACAGTCAGAGTGAAGGAAGGTGTTGTTTTGGTTTGTTTTTTTTTTTCCCCTGTTCTTTTGGCTTGACTTTATATGAGTGGGAAGCTTTTTAGAAATGTTGTGTTGGTTGACTGCTGCTAGCAGATGGATGCTCTCTGCTTGAAGTGCCTCAGGCCTTTATATCTTCCGTTTTTCTCCCCCTCCCTCCTCCCAGCACACACCCTGGAGTGCACAGGCTGTGCTAATTTAGTCGCAACTTAAAAAAGGAGTGATGAAGAAGAAATGCTCAACTCTAATAGAATTTGTGTCGCTGGCGATGGCTTTAGGGACTATGTTTTCATTTCAGGATGCTTAAGGATTTTTCCAGCAACGTGTTCTGCCATGATACATCACTGGAACAGGAGTAAAGTTCTCAATTCATTAGGACCAAAATGCTAATTCTGCTTATATATTAATCAATTCAGAATATCCAGCATACATGACATCCAGTTTGATTGTACAAGTGATTTTAATAATGTAGGTGTGACTGTTTCTAATTCTGAGGTGGCCTTTCATCTGTACGAGCTATAAACCAAACCTTAAAATATTTGAACCAATTCCTAAATTTTCCTGAACTGGTTGTTGCTATGTCAAGAGCTTTCCCCACTTACCAGTAGAAGTTTGCTGATGGTAGCTCTGACGAGTTTGAGTAGTGTTTTTTTTAACAGAATCACAAAATGTTTCTATTTACTGATACAAATTGTGTGTATTTTTAACTGAAAAAATTCCAAACTATACACAACCATTATTAAAATCTGTTCTGTGCTGATTACTACGCCTTAATTTAGCGGATGTCTTAAAAATATTGTATGGCTAAGATCACCAGGTGGTGCTGTTACACACTGCTTAAAATACTTTTAGAAAATCAGTTTAAATTCTGCCAGTGTCATAGTTATTCAACTGTAATTTCATGGGAGGAGGGGTGAGAAAGCTAATTTCTTTCTTCAATCGCATCTTTAAAGTCGAGCTTTTCCTGGAAAATTTTGGGTTTGCTCTTCTGCTGGCTGCTCAGAGTGGAGTTTCCCACGCATAGTTTCTGACCATCTCTGATGTAAAAATGTTGTATGGGGTAATTTTGGAGGTTGAAAGCTGTGTGTGTGTGTGTGACCATACCTGGGCTGTAGCCCGTGTGATTCCTTCTTGGGCGATGAGTTCATGAAACCTCTCGTTAAGTCACAAAGGAGGGTGACATGTAGGTACTGCATGTTGTATCGCAGGTGGAAGACTGAAGAGCGATGTCTCCTCCTAAGCTGAATATAACCTGTTTCTTGAATGATGTTTAATTTAACAATGGGAGTTTTGAAGGGCAAGAACTCCAGCCTGCTCGGGAGGGAGGCTTCTTACAAAAAAAAAAAAAAAAACCCAGGCTCCTAATACACAGCTTCTTTTTAATATCTTCAATAAATGTAATACTCTTCCTCTCACTTAGAAAAAAGAAATATTTTATGAAGTTATTTTTTTCCCCCTCTATAGTTGTACAGTAATTAGAGTTGTACAGAAAGTTGCCTTTTTTCCTAAGACTTTGCAGAACTGGCTATTTATGGATAAACTGTGGAATGAGAAACCATGAGTTTAAAGTTGCAAACTATTCCTTTAGATGAAGATTTTTTTTTAATTATTATTATTTTTTCTCCCTCTTTGTACTCAAATAATAGAATTTTGGACAATAAAGACAACTAAGTACTAGTCTGCATAGGCTAAACTGAAGTGCTGTCAACGATGTAGGTAAAAATGAAGAAAACTTAAGAAATTGTGGGAAGGGGGGGAAAGAGTTGCCAAATGCATACCTCTCCTGAAGGCATTTTTATTGCTATCATTTTAGATTTAATTTTTTACACTGAGAATGAAACACTTGAAAAAGGAGTGATATTGTTTCCTATATAGTGACTTTTTTAAAAAAAAGAAAAAACCCTTTGTTTTCTAATAGAAATTGTAAGCAAATGGCACTGATAAAGTAGAGGCAAAAAGTACAGCATGGTTGGTGAGGTCTGCCAGTGCTGTGGAAAGGAGTTGGAGTCAGCATGTTTAAACCATTTTTTATTTATTTTTTTTTGAGCTATGCTGTTTAGATCTGCTTTGGATGTCAGCAGGAGCTGTGTTTGCTTGGCATTCTTGTTTTGGGCTCCCAAATATGTACCTAGAAGTCTGGCTTTAATCACCTAGATTTCAAGCCTTCATGCTGTTAATAACAAAGCTGTCCCAAACAAACAAAGTATAAATTAAGTGAGAAGGTAATTGATTGCTTAACTGTTAAGCAGTCAGTTCAGAGGATTCCTGCCTTTTCAACCTGAAGAGGCTTAAGTTTGAACAATAGAAAAATCAAACATGGATCTTTCTTCAAAGAAAGGTTGTTAGCACTTAGTGCAACAAAACAAGTGGCTAATCATATTCAAATGTGTGATTCCTTAAGAAATTCTATTATACTAATGAGCCTGTAAATGATTTCTTAATAAAATCAATTAGGAACGGGATTTTTAGAAGAAAGCTGTATATTCTTCCTTCATGTGCTGTAAAACCACGCGATTCATTGGTAGTACTTTTGGGTAGTATATTATGAAATGCACAATATTAAGAAAGCAGTTTAGGATCATAGTTCCAGTTTCTGGGGGTATACACAGCTGGGTTCATGAACAGGAATTAAACACGTGTATGATTGTCATTCGTTATAGAGAATATATGTGAACAGGATTATGTTGTACCTTAGATGTGCTGTTTGATTGCCTTTATAAATCAATATTCGGGGAAAGCATTCCATGCGTTTTTTTGGTAGGAATCATGAACTTAGTATCACTACAGAGGGAGTTGTGTAAGGTTCAGTAGCTTATGCTTTGCTTTGTAGTCTGTTTAGGATGAATTTCTGAGAATGGGTTGCTCTCCAGACACTGGTCATTAGGTCTGGTCTGAGGGTTGTTGTTTTTTTTTTTTTCTACAGCAGTATAAATTCATTGAATCTGAAGGTGGCTTGTTTCCCGTCCTTGCAAAATTGATGTATAAGACATGGCCATCGTTGATGTTCTTCCGTTTTTTGAAAGCATAAGGCTGCCTTGCCTAATGGGGAGATGATAAACGCTCCAGCCATGCTCTCATGGTGTAGCATGGGTGCTAAAGCATGGGTGTTCCTCCTTAGCAGTTGTCCTGGCACTTATTTTCAGGGCCAGTTGATGCAGAAAGGCATTTCTGGGTCCTTTTGCGTGTGTTCACACATTCCTGATTCCTTTGGGCATATACACGCAAGCTTATACAGATGCATAGAAATCCTTTTACATGGGAAAAGACACTTTCTAAGTCAGGTTGGGAGATCAATGTCTTCGCTTATGGAATACGTATATTGCATTTTTGGAGGGGGAACACGGACAGCTGTAAACTTCTGCTTCCAAACTCTTTGTAGCATCTTAGACATACCAGAGGAGTTGCATATTTCTGAGGAATCGCTCTCAAAGCCTGCTACTGCTGTACTTCTTGCCAGCGCTTGTCTCACTTCTCTTCTTTGCCTCTGGCTGATCCCTGTAGGAAACTGTCTGCTTTTTCTTTTTCCCTTGGTTTGTGGCTTAGCACAAAACCCGAGGAGCACTGGGAGCAAAGGGTGGTGGTGGGTTGTACAGGGGATATTGGATTTCCCCATTCCCCTGTCTCTGGTAACTTAATCCCCTGATGTTTTACCTGATTCATTATAAAAGAAGAAAGTAGACTTCTAATCGCTGAAAAACTAGGAAAATGCTCTTACAAAGAGATAGTGAAAAGTGCTGCTCTGGTTGTACCTAGTCTTTAGGCTGCAGTTTTTGTGTGTTCTAGCCTGTTTCTTACCATAAACTTGCTGTGAAAAGAGGAAAGCAGGCTTTATATGAAAAAGCAGTAACTCAGTAATAGCTCCTAGTTTATCATTCACTCCTCTCTAACTACCAGCCTTCGTTTTAAAGGTGAGATGCACCTTCAGTATTTCCTAATGCAAATTCATCCTTGTTTCCCAAGGTGAGCACAGCTATCTTCCTATGGTCAGCAAATCGGTGTCTGTAAATGAGGGAGATTTTAGAGGGATTGCCTTATTGTTCTGAGCCCCACGCAGCTTGCCAAATCCAAGCAGGTGCTATGTTTGCTTACTTCCCTGGCTGTGAAAGCTCTCTGAGCTCAGGGAAATAGCTAGAAATAAAATTATTGAATGTCAACTGAAATCTTCTAAGTGATTTCATAGCAGTACTAATGTGGGTGAATAGCTTTGCAAATATATTCCCTTTCCACCTTAAAAAATATATATCTAAAGGCTACTTTCTTTTGAGGAGTGGGAGGTGGGGAAATAGTCTGACATTTTTAGCCACATGAAATCTTTGTTTTTAAGCTTAAATACAAGGAAAATAATTTACAGGCTTGCTTAGTGATACTGTGGGAAAATGCGTATCTTGAGACTATTCAAAATCATTTCAAAGTAGATTTAGAAACTATGGTTCCTAACATTCACTAGGAAAAAAAAATTAAAAATTACTGCTTCTGGTCCAAGCTGAATCAGTCCTTGAGTGTGTCAAGAAAGAATACTACTTTTCAAGTGATTTTTGGAACAAATCCAGGGTGCTTGTGAGGTGACGTTTGTTGTCTGAGTGGTCTGTGTTATTCCAGCTGGCCCTATACTAAAAGTTAACTCTTGCTTGCTGCCAGCTTCTTTCTTGAGAGCAAATGGGTATCTGTAGCTTTGGTAAAAATAAAGTTGTTGGACATCCTGTGGATCATAAACATACTTCTGTCTTATTCTGTTCTTGGTCCACGGTGAGTTTACCATGCATTCACAGTAGAGAGTCTCCTCAAGGGTAGTTTGCACCCTGTTTCAGATCCTGGAGAACAGGGAATAGAAATAATATTCTTTCTGGAGGATTGCAGTGGTTCACTTGCTCTTTTTCCTGTTGACTAGACAGTTTTCTTACTGTATGTGTGGATAGTTTTATTTCACCCCCAACTCTGCTCTTTACGCTCTTTACTTTTAGATTTGACATATACAACAAATCTCATTCCGTGATCATTGCAGTGTTTGATACCAGCTTTAAGAAGAAGAAGAAACTTGATGTTGATCAAGGTTTTTGACACAGCGAACTAAAGCTTTGAGGTTGTTTTGGGTTTCTGAGAAACATTGATTTGTCGTGTCGGGAAAGTCAAGTTGTAGGGATTACAGTGACACTGAATATTTAATACCAAATATAATCCTAAGGAAACTTCAGCAGAAGATAAAGGTGAACATAAGGGAGCGCAAGTGGTGACATGAAACCAAAAATCAAGCTCTTCAAAGAGTACATTTGGAGTGGTTTATCTCCTCCGTATCTTGCAGAAGAAGCGACGAACTGCCACCGGCCTCTGTGGTTCAAGGCGGAGAATCATGTGTGGTTTTTTTGTCTCCTCCAGAGAGAGAAGACAATAAACCTCTCTCTTGCTGTTAAGCTAAGAAGAAGGATCCTTATGTCAGAGACCCGTTCCTGATTTAGCCTGTGGAAAAAGTGTAAGAGGGAGACGACATAATAACAGCCACTTGGAACAAAATGTTGTTGAGATTTGAGTGCTGTGATTTCAAAACGATAAGAGGCACAGTTACCAGAAGCTAAAACCACAATTGATTTGGGGCCCTTGGAAATGTTTGGTTGTGCCAAGTTCAGCTTCAAGTCCATAGGAGCATGACTTTCAGTAGGAGTTGAATACTTATGATAATTCAAGCTGGATTAAACAAAGCGGCACCCGTACTTCTTGTTATAGGATGATGTAGGAGGATGGTGTTTGACCACACAGAAACCATAGAATCATAGAATGGTTAAGAGTTGGAAGGGACCTTAAAGATCATCAAGTTCCAACCCCCCTGCCATGGGCAGGGACACCTCCCAGCAGACCAGGTTGCTCCAAGCCCCATCCAGCCTGGCCTTGAACCCCTCCAGGGATGGGGCAGCCACAGCTTCTCTGGGCAACCTCTTCCAGTGCCTCACCACCCTCACAGCAAAGAATTCCTTTCTGGTATCTCATCTAAATCTCCCCTCTTCCAATTTAAAACCGTTCCTCCTTGTCCTGTTACTACACCGCCTGACAAAGAGTCCCTCCCCAGCTCTCCTGTAGCTCCCTTCAGATATTGGAAGGCTGCTCTAAGGTCTCCCCGGAGCCTTCTCTTCTCCAGGCTGAACAACCCCAGCTCTTGCAGCCTGTCCTCATAGGAGAGGTGCTCCAGCCCTCTGAGCATCTTCATGGCCCTCCACTGGACCCGTTCCAACAGGTCGACGTCCTTCTTATGTTGGAGACTCCAGAGCTGGACACAGCGCTCCAGGTGGGGTCTCACCAGAGCAGAGTAGAGGGGTAGAATCACCTCCCTCGCCCATGCTGGTCCATGTCCTTCCTGGGCTGAGGACTCCAAACCTGGTCCTTCAGAGTGTCCTGTCGCTATGGTAGGGGCTAGAGCCACGGATACGTGGATGTAAGGTCACTTTGCACAAAGCTAGTCAGAATTTCATCTGCCTGCCCACTTTTCCTAACGTTCTAGGGTTAAAATGCAAAAGGTGAGAAGGAAGGAGGGCCAGACTGTAACTGTTATGCAAAGGAAAAGTGTGGTCCTTGGGGATGATTAATATAGCAGTAGAACTTCTGAGGCCTTCAGTGAAGAGCTACTTGTAGCATAAACATGTCTGAGGCAGGCAGTTGATTGAAGTTTTTGTTTATTCTTGTGGATCTTAAAAGAGGTCAGCAAATAGAATTTACTCTATGAACTCTACCGCAGCAGTATGTTAGTTTGGTTCAAGATGATGCTCATGTTAACCGATTCCTTAGGGCACCTTCCTTGATTGCAGCTCCACAAAGTCAAAGAGGACAACAGCAACTAAAAGCTCATTTTGGTGTTTACAGCACCTGCCTAATTGAAAGTCTGAGGAAGGTGATGTTTTATAGCCTTATTTAACCCTTATTTAGCCTTATATAACATTTAACTTATTAAAAAAAAAAGACATTTTTCCAAACACTGTCACTAATCAGAAAGATGCTTCAATGTTGAGACCTGTCTGTAGTCAGACTCCAGACAGTATAAAATTCAAATAGATCATTCTAACAACTGGTGTAAGAACTATTTCTGGGGTAGGTTGCAATCAATATTCTTCCTGGTGTTGAACATCAGTGTCTGCTCTGTAGGAGCAGTGACAGTATCAGGGGAAAAGAATCCATGTCTCCTTTAATGAGATCCATTAGGTTGCTGCATAGCAATCATCACATAAATCCAGTGATTTCTGTTTAAGTCTTTAGTCAGTATGTTCTCTGGTAGCTATTTTTCACCATGCCATATTACCTAGGGGAAAATGAATTAATAATGCATCTAGTCTTGGATATGTATGTTTAATGGATGATCTCACATCCTTTCTTAGAGTTATACTGCACAGAAAAAAAACCCTGTTGTATTTGATCTTTGAGGTTTAGCACATGAAGAACAGGAAAATGTAATTGTGCTTACCCACAATTTTCTTTAACTACTAAGAACTGACATGCTGAAGACAAGTAGATCACCTAGAAGAGCAAAGGAAGTTGGTATCTAAAGATTTGGTCATGGACAAAATTTCTCAGACTGTTTTACCTGAACAAGTGTTGAGTTTTGGGTTTTTCTTTTGCGGGGTGTGTTGTTAATGCAATATTTAATTTAGGAAAACTAGAATGGAGTGGTGACTAGGGAAGAAAACATAAGAGGTGGGAAGTTGAGTAGGTGGATCTTTGCTGTACAGGTCAAGTTGGTCTGTCTGAGTGACGTTGGCTCTGTATTGTTCTGTCTGGTCTGGAGGCTGTTGTACCAAGCCAGCGGAGATGTCTGTTTGGGAAGGAGAGCGTGGGGGGATTTTTTTCCCTCTTCTGTACGCTCAGAACATAGAATGATTCTGTCTCTGGAGCTTTTCAGTTTTGCAAAAGCCTAAGAACTTACTTTAACCTAGTAAATCATCTTAGCTGATTTTCCTTATACGGAATCACTCCATATCATGGATTTTTCTTGCCCTTCCTGGATTCATATGTTCCAAGCCGTGGGGGTTTTCACTGGTTCCCTTGGGAAACTATTATGAGGTCCAATGAGTTTTGTTGTAAGTTCCTGTTAACATGGTGCTTACATTTTCCTTTAATTTCACATTATAAGTCCTTAGGCGTGAACTCATGCTTGTATCTATTTATGGCTTAAATTTCCATTGTCTTCCAGAAATCTAGCATCTTCTGCTCTTCTTTTAACAAATCATGCCTGGTAATTTGGTGAAGGCTATAAATTCAATCTCTGGGTCCCCAGGGTCCCTACCCACTATCCACCCTGCCATGTCCTCCATCTTTAATTCTAGGGTGATCAGGGTTCCTGAGGAGGAGAACAAAGCCTGGTGAGAATTCCCTCCTCCCAGAAAAGTTGTTGATGACATCCTGTAAGTAGCTTCATCTAAATGGAAGGGATCGCATGCGTACAGGCAGATATTATTCAAATATGCCAAATATTTTGTAAGAGGGCCACATTAGGTCTGTAGAAATACATAGATGGCACTGTAATTTTAAGTCTTTTCTGGACCAGTCTGCACATCTCACTTACATAAATGTTGTTGTTTCAAGAAATATAGGGCTGTTCCTGAAATATGTGCATGCTTTCTTTAAGCATAAATCTCCTTTCAGCTCCAAGCCGAAGTAGATAGCACAAGAGACTGGCTTGATAAATAGCATCACAGATTCACTATGTTGTTTAGCTGAGATTTGTGGCAACCTTCACTTATTTTTAGTTTAAAAAGGAAGGAAGTGCAAAGTTGAGGCTGAAGTGCTGTCCGTAACCTCTTTCTTCATCTATGAGCAGTACACGGATAAAATTATGGGGGGCAATTGTGGCTCTGATCTAAACAGGCCTTTTTTAGTGGTAAAGGAGAGCAGCCCCTCCAGATTTATACTTCTTGTTTGTTATCTGTAGGTGATGGACTCAGCTGCCGGGGACAAATTAAGGGCAGGATTTCATTCTTTAGCTGCAACCTGGGTAAAGATTAATGCTCTCCTACCTAACTGCCAGTTTTCTTATCCCTTCCGTATCAAGGAGGAAGTATGTGACCGCTCTTGTCAGCTTCGTAGGGAAATACTTTAAATAAATATTAACCTAATACAATCTTTCTTGCTTTTTGTAACATCTCTGTGCCTTTCACGGCTTGATTTTGCTGCTTCTCTCTTTCTGCTTCCATTTTTAGATTGTGTTTTATCTCTTATCCCTTTGATATCTTTAATGACTGCCTCTTTTTCATCACCCCCCTCAACTACTTCTCCCTGCATCCTTTTTCCCTTGATGCCTTCTCACCGTATTTCCATTTTTTGAGTTGATTTCAGAAATTTGCCAATTAGTTGATATTTATGAAATTTTTTACTTTTTGGAACGACTGCGTACATCATCTTTGTCTGTCAGGTGGGCGAGGTCTGGATGCGGAAAGAGCTCCCTTTTTTAGATTTGCACGTAGAATTAGGGAGGAAGGAAAGGAAAAATCCCTACAACCAGAACGTGGGAATAGCTTTGGGCTCACAGGTTGGTTTTTTTTTCAGCCCTGAAGAAGGAGCAGCAGCAATCTTAAGTCAAGTATGGGTTGAGAGCAGAGCAGGTGTTAGCCTCTGTCAGTAAGGTCTTTCCTGCCTACAAAGTTGGATGATGGAGAGTGGAAATAATTTAAGCACTAACAGTTGTGTTTTGACAGAATGATCGGTGTGCGAAGGGGCAGGGCTGAACTCTAAGGGAGGAAAATTGTTTGGCACATGTCTGAGGACAGGTAAATTCTCAGACGTGTTATAAAAGGTGAGTATTGAAGGTGGCAAGGAAAGTAGAGAAGGTTCACAGAGATACTCAAGAGCCTCTTGGCAGGAAAAGGGAAAAGCTGCGCTTGCTTTTATGGAAAGGAAGGTGTATTAAACAAGAAGATATTTTTTAAATTGTTATTATTTTTTTAAAACAGTTCTAGTATGCATGACCTTAGCTAATAGAGAAATGGTAATTGTTTGGCTGCGGTAACTTATTTGCTTCTTTCTTGTCCCTGTCTCCTTGGTCTCAGTGGTAGCTCTGGCCAGGGGGCTCCTGTGTTCTCCCTGTCTGTGCAAAGCACCTTGGCTCCCAGGGCTCCTGCCTGTACCCACGGTGTCCCTAAGACCCTCAACAATGGCTCCTGTCGTTTTTCACTCTTCTTTGTCTTGCCAAAGCCCTGATACGCAGGGAAGGCACGAGAACTTGCTGTCAGGGAGCAGATAACATCGCACTGATTTATAGCGCTGTTTGCATCTGTAGAGTTTTCCATTGCAGCAATGGATACGATTTTGTTCAGTCTTCATTTTTATTTTGCTTTGAAGATTCTGATAACTTACCGATAGGTAGCAGATAATTTTTTTTTTCTATATTGTGCTGTATTCTTGAATTTTTCTAGCTGTGTAGATCGGTGGCAGTTGCTTGTTAGTGAAATGCTTTTTGCATTGTAGGTATGAAATGAGTTCTGATCTCTCTAACGATGTTAGAATTAAGGGTTTTTAAAACTTTTTAAAAGTGATCTTTTCAAAACTGTCAGATTACGTCATGAGCAAATCTCTTTTTTTCTTGCAGTTACGTAGAAATAATTTTGGATGGTTGAAGGTAGCGCTTGGATCAGTAGTAATGCTGTGTGACAGCAGAAATGTTTCATTTCTTGTTGTGACAAGAGTAACAATTGGTAATTGATAAGTGTGGGGAGAAAGCTTTACGTGTCTATAGATATAGAAGAATCTCTAAGAATAACTGTCATTTAAAATGTAATTTAAAAAAAAAAAAATATCACTGTCCAAACAAAACAGAGGAAGATTAAAGCAAAGCCTAACTGATGGTGCTTTCAGAAGGAAATCTTGCATGCTGAAAGCTACCACTACCTAAAGTTCTTGGTATCTTAAATTTTTCTTTCTAATTCCCTTAATGTAAGGTAGGTAAAAGATTATGCTACATTAATCATACAGATGCTCACAGTTCTTGCTGGTAGTACAGCATTCCAGCTGTTTCAACTGTGAAAAAGCTACAAATTTTAGATGAGTGTAAAAAAAAAAAAAAAAATGCAGTTGACAAAACTTTTGGAATTAAAGTCCGTATTTGCTTGCTTCCAAAATTAATCTTAAATGACCTGAAGCGTTCTAATATACAAACAACTAATGAGTATGTTAGCATTTGTTTAAACTGTGCTAAGTCAGACTTTGGTGTGATAAGTAGGCTTGTATGAGAGGGGGAGCGAGGGGTGGGAGCAGTAGGAGGGGAGCAGGAGGAAGCGTAGGGATAATGTGTATTTTTCTCTTTGACCCATTTAGGCTGCAGTCTCACATTTTGTTTTAAGTCCATCCACGTGTCTGCTGCTGCTGACAGCATCTCTCCTCGCCCCAGCCACGTTCTGCTGCCGTGGGGGCTTTGGGAAGGCTCCTTGTTGAGTTATACGAGGGAACTGGGTCCCAATGAAAATTTAACTTTTTGTTGTTTGGGCTGATTTTGAGCAGAGCAAAATCAGTCTGTACCAGCATGTGGCCACATAAATATCATGCTGGGGGTGGGAGTGCTGTCTGCAGCAACAGCTTGGGCTTTAGCTTGACTTAAACCAGTCGTGATCCTATACCTTCAGATGATAGTGAATCAACACCCTAGGGTTTTGTTGTTGTTTTTGTTGGGTTTTTGTGTTGGTTTTTTTTTTTTAATTTCAGCATTGGCTCAGGTTTTCCAACTTGACACCAGAAGTAAAGTTCAGTAAGGACTTTGTAAGCGAGAAGTTGTTTGGATGTGCTAAAAAACCAAAAAACTAAACAGGGGTAAGATGCAAGCAAAGGGCTGCCTTCAGGATGATGGGGCAAGGCTAGCAGTAGGTTAGATGAGTAAATAGATGAATAAACTTTGTGGTTTCTAGTCTGTTGTTGTTGTTGAAGCGGGAGTAGCAGTTAGATGGATGATGGGGATTAAACGGCAGCAGTAGAAGTCACACGTGCAAGGGAAGCAGAATTCCGGGAAGCAGAATTCCGGGAAGCGGATGCAAAAAGTCAGAGGAACCACTTAAGGACGCCGAATTTCTCAGAGTGGGTAAGGCAAATTAATTCAAATAGCCAGTTTCTGTATATGCAAAGAGGGTGTCCGTGTGGGAAGTGGTATCATATAATCAGGGAATGGAAAAAGTGCTTGAGGAGGGAGGTGGGGGGAGTTACGTGGGCGCTTTTCGCATTGATGGAATACAAGGGCCAATTTTGAGGGAATGAATACTTAAAGAAGTACGGGTAAGTGCTGAAGAGAGATGCTAACAGCAGATTTTCTAGGTGAAAGAAAAGTAGCTTAGTATCAAATATTTAAGAAGTGGTTGGAGTACTGACCACTGTCAGAATTTTTAAGTCATTAATCCTAAAAATGCATGCTAAGTTCTCTTTAGCTGAACGAATGAATGAATGAATGAGCATTTGACGTGTGGTGGAAGGGCTTTACTGGGAGAGACGGGGAGCTGCACCTGGTGGTTGGGGCACTCTCATGGGAGGCAAAATGGATGGGTTGGGTTGTTGTCAGCAGGCAGAGAAATTGAATGTGGGTCACTGTGCTGAGATAGTCTGGTGCTGGCCCTAAGAAGATAAAGTGGAGGCATCAATCCTTAGTAAACAGGTCTGGATTAAGTCCTTTTTTTTTTTTTTTTATTATTTCATGAGGTTTATATCCTGAGGTTATCACAAGGATCAGTTTACTGGTTTGGTTTTCTGTGCATCCCCACAAAGAGTTGTGCTGGCCCAGCTGGTGAGTATCAGAGGGGAAGAGCCAGGAACTGTTGGACTCTGCTGAGATAACACGCACAGAGCCTACCCTTGAACCCTTGGGCAAGTCCCCGAAGGAGGTCTGCCAGGTGACACAGGCACGGGGATGCATCAGTCAGAGGGGGACCCAAATGTGTGTGGACTCCAGGTTGCTCAGCCTTGGGACCCACACATCCCGTGCAGGAACTGGGGAGTTCTCACGTGGAAGAGCGTGAGTCTGGGGAGGTGGGGTGCAATTCCATGGTGGCAAAGTGGGGATTTGGGGCTAGGCTGAAGTTAGGTAGGGCGTGGGAATGAGGCCAGCATGTCCATCACTTGCCTTTGTAGGCAATTAGGTGTTACTGGGAATAACTCTTAACGGTCCTTAATAAAATTCAAGTTGTTATGGGTCAGCACTGCTGTAACGCCCCATTGTTTGAGCTTTAAATGTTCTTGTCTTTGATTGTGGAACTCTACCCTTGTTCTGGGACCAGCCTTCATGAGAGTAACCATACTGATATTTCTGGACTTTCCCTGTAGTGGCTTTTTTTAATTTATTTATTTACTTATTTGTGTTAATACAAATAACATAGAAACCTGACATGGAGCAAAGAGCAGGAAATTCATTCAGGCTTTGAGCTGGGACTTGCTGAAATTGAAAGATATGACAAAGCATGCAGGGATGCCCAGCCATAAAAACTGCTCTTTTTTTTTTTTTTTCCTTTTTCAGGAGTTCTTTAGGGGACCATTTTCAAAGAAGGAGAAAGAGAGTGAAAACGCAAATAATAATGTTCACGTAAAATTCAGTCGGTAAAGCAATTCAAATTCTGGAAATGAATACCCAAGCAAAAAAACCATCCAAAATGTTTCCTTTAATAGAATCTAGTGTTTGTTACCATAACAATCCTTTTTGGAAGAAAAGGATTAGTGCTGTTTACGTGACTCCATTGCCTGATTCAGGTAGTGCTAGTTTCCACGGCCCCTTGAGCAAATTGCAGAAAGGGGGGGGTGGGTGGAAATCTATATGCCTGGATTTTGATGATGCAGTTTAGTATCGCAATAACAATTCATTTAAGCTCTGGCCGTGTACTGCCTGTTATTTCCCTGGAAACTTATGCCTCGTACTGGAAAGTACAGCTTTGAAATAGCAGTGTAACAGTCTCTGTCAGGCAGAGGGGAGGGTTGCGGATGAGCAGGCAGAAGCCAGATGAGAGTAATATATAGCTGTAGCTGCTTGATGTTACTGACTTTTAAGGGATCCAAAAAAGGGTATGATTCCTCTTCAATAGGGGAGGAGGACAAAATGTTTCTGCAGTAATGAGATCATAAACAAAAGAAAATTGCTTGTAAAGAATGGATCTGATTTTTCCCCGTTTTTCTGTTTTGCTCCTATTATAACTTAAGTTGCAGTTTTGCTATCAACTGCCTCTTGTGTAAGCATTTAATATTGCCAAGATTTTCTGCAAATCTATTTTTGTGACAGTGATTTCTAGCCTGCATATCTTGTTTTGTAATAACCACTGTTTCCTCCATCAAAAGAATGGAAGTTTTCTGAAATCAAAGGATGATAGCATTCAGTGGTCCTATCTGAACTTGTCAGTTCAGGTCTTAACTGAGGTTGGCATTGTTGGAGAAGATGATGGTGTTTCTTCCAGCATGCTGGGATTAGATGGGTAGAAGCATATTTTTTTTTCAGTGGACTCTGAACTAAAAGCTGAAATGGGCCTTTTGTTTTTAGATGCGGATTCTGGAGCGTGATAAACTTTACTACTTGGTAGCCTGGGAACTTGATTTTGTGCGTTGCTTACGGGAGTGCAAGCTTTTCTCTCTCTCTCTCTTCTCCCCCTGCTTCCCCCTCCACCCCCATGGGAGATAAATGGGAACTGCTTGGTATGTGTCCTATACGTTGCAAATTTTTTTTTTAGTTTCTAGACTTTTGTTCGTTTGCTCCTTAAAGGAGAATAATTTTACTGTTCTGTTGACGAGGGAAGTGGGAGGGTTTTTGTAACCTTGCTGTAAGCTTGTCCTGCCTTTTTAAAAAGACAGTGTTTCTTGCCCTTTTCCCAAAGATACTCAGATGCCACTTTAATGCCATCGTTAAATTGCAAGGGCAGCACGTAGTGTAAGCTTTGACCTTAAAGACTCTATTTCTTTTGGTTTAAAAACAGAATCCCAGGATCTGTCAAAAAAACGTAAGGCCCAAAAGAGGCAACTGTTATTGCAAATTACTAATGAAACATGCACCTATGAAGGGATTTGTTTTACCTCTGTATATTTTGTCTTGCATGTCATACTCTTAACTAGCAATTTAGAAAAAATGCAATATTTATTTCTGAGCGTTCCACGTAATGATATTTCTTTATAGTACTGAGTTAGAAGCAGTTGCTAAGTTTTTTAGAGTAGTGTCCACTCGGACTTCTTAAGACACTGTTCTACTGGATAAAATGAATGAGGAAATCAGAAAGCTGTTGTCCTGAGTTTTGTTTTACAATGCAGGGCACGACAGGGTTTAAAGGTGTGGCAGTTCTCTTCTTTTCCATACATTAGAGCAGTTCAATTAATTTGAGTTTGTACTACTGTGATGTAATCTGGTGAATACCAAGTTGAGCAGGTTGAGGAGAAGGACTTGGGGGTGTTGGTGGATGAGAAGCTCAACATGAGCCAGCAATGTGCATTCACAGCCCAGAAAGCCAACTGCATCCTGGGCTGCATCAAGAGAAGTGTGGCCAGCAGGTCATGGGAGGTGATTCTACCCCTCTAGTCTGCTCTGATGAGACCCCACCTGGAGCACTGTGTCCAGCTCTGGAGTCTCCAACATAGAAAGGACATGGACCTGTTGGAGTGGGTCCGGTAGAGGGGCAGGAAGATGCTCAAAGGGCTGGAGCACCTCTCCTATGAGGACAGGCTGCAAGAGCTGGGGTTGTTCAGCCTGGAGAAGAGAAGGCTCCGGGGAGACCTTAGAGCAGCCTTCCAATATCTGAAGGGAGCTACAGGAGAGCTGGGGAGGGACTCTTTGTCAGGGAGTGGAGTGACAGGACAAGGGGGAACGGTTTTAAACTGGAAGAGGGGAGATTTAGATTAGATACCAGAAAGAAATTCTTTGCTGTGAGGGTGGTGAGGCACTGGAAGAGGTTGCCCAGAGAAGCTGTGGTTGCCTCATTCCTGGAGGGGTTCAAGGCAAGGCTGGATGGGGCTTGGAGCAGCCTGGTCTGGTGGGAGGTGGAACTTGATGATCTTTAAGGTCCCTTCCAACTCTAACCATTCTATGAATCTATAACCAATATACATAATGCAGTATTATAGGTTTGCTGGGGGGAATTGCTCATCTTCCCAGCCCTCTAGCTTGCTGCTGCTCCGCAGCTCCTTCCCTCTGCTGACCATATTGCTGGGGGAGCAGTCACTCATGTAAGAAGGCACCTGAATGCTTAGCAAGGTTTGTGGCTACCACTGCACAGTTATAAGGACTGTCCCTGTTGAGAACTGGCAGTATAAATGGGTGTTTGGTCTCTGTTCATGTTTGTCTTTGTCATTAGTAACTGGAGCATTGGACAGAGGATTTATTTTGATCAGTTATTTTCTTATGCCCGGTTTCTCTAAGTTGGAACATCTGCTCTTCAGATACCAACAGATGAAATCACTGTATTTATAGTTAAATAAAATATTACGGAGACACATTTTTCAGCTCTGGAAATGTCAGATTGGTGAGACTGGCAGAAATGGTTAGAAATCACAAAATTACGTACTTGTGGTTGTCATCTGACTGGAATAAGGACACTGCACAAGTTTGGTACTGTACTGTAGTACTGGGATGAGAGCCATTCAGCTGATCCCTGCCTTTTCTTGGAGTTACGTGTTGAATGGAGATGCTTCTTCAACTTGTGAAGGAGCCAGGAGGAAAACAAGGTATCTTGTGTTCCCTGTGGAGAAATCCAGAAGCACGATTGCTAGTGCTAACTTTTCCAGCTATTTTTTTGGTAGTGTTACATAAGATACAGAAAACCAGAATTTTCTTGTCATGTTAAATTCAAGGGGCGGGGGTGGTGGGGAAACAAGAAAGCTTTTGATCTTTCTTTAGTAAATAGGAGACTGGTTATAGAATGCAAATATTTATCTTAGACAATGCTATAAGTAGTACATTTCTTTCTCTCTCCAAACAGATAAGGAACAAAACCAAGTTAGTCATCAAGATGCACATGATTTCTAAGATGGTTCTTGTCCTGTGTTTAGTTGTTAATTCTGGGGATCAGTGGCAGCGTAGCTGTTGTCTTATTTTTCCATAAACTATATGACTGACATGATACAACAAAGCAGCTTGAGGGAGTACTAGCAGGCAGAATTAAAGCCTTCACTGGTCTGCTGAAGGTTAAGTGAGACATCCAATGAAATAGCATTTCCTACATGGACGAGTACCTTTCTGTGCTCTTAAATCTCTTTGGTGTTTGTCAGTAGACAATGACTGGTTACCCCTAATGTAATTGCATTTTAAAATATTGATACTGGATGAAGAGCTTGGCTAAAACCGCATGTATTACTCAAACAAGCATACTGTTTACCTAGGATGGATTATGTTGAATTATATTTCAACACTTGAAATTAAGGATTAATACTTACAGAATATTAATGGTAGCTTGGGGACGGCACCAGCTCAGTGGGAAAAACAGCTGATGAAAGAAACGAATGTCAGTATCTTAATGTTTTTTGGGTTTTTTTATTCTCTTTTGGTGTGTTCTTTGTTTCTGAAGTGCCCTCTGAGGTGTGGAGCCCTGGAGTGCTGCTCCTGGGAGAAGGATTACCTTGTCATGGGGACAGGTCAGGGGACGGGTCTCGTTGCTTGTCTTGTTCTTATTCTGCATCTCTAGCTCATTTGGGCTGTTCTCTGGTGTGCGCCCAGGATCACGTCAGTTGCTGCTGTTGTGGTGGCATGGGAAACTTCCTCATCACCTCTTCTTGCTTGGTGACCTACACTGTCCTGGTCCTCGTGGAACCAGGTGGGCCCTGCATACTGGTTCCACCATTAGCCAAGAAGCATTCAGGAGTGCATGTGGCTCTTCCTTGATAGAGGAACTGCTGTTCATAGAATCATAGAAAGGTCAGAGTTAGAAGGGACCTTAAAGATCATTAAGTTCCAACCCCCCTGCCATGGGCAGGGACACCTCCCACCAGACCAGGTTGCTCCAAGCCCCATCCAGCCTGGCCTTGAACCCCTCCAGGGATGGGGCAGCCACAGCTTCTCTGGGCAACCTGTTCCAGTGCCTCACCACCCTCAGACGAAGAATTTATTTCTGGTATCTAATCTAAATCTCCCCTCTTCCAACTTAAAACTGTTCCCCCTTGTCCTGTCACTGCACTCCCTGACAAAGAGTCCCTCCCCAGCTCTCCTGTAGCTCCCTTCAGATATTGGAAGGCTGCTCTAAGGTCTCTCTGGAGCCTTCTCTTCTCCAGGCTGTTCTCTTTATATTTTTACAAAAGCTTTATGTAAAAACAAAAATCAGACATTGCTTAAAACTGCTGAATTTGTTGCTTGTTATTAGCTATCTTTGTGACTTTGAGGACATTGAATTGGACCATCTTACTGAAAGGGAATGGGAATGCTGTGTGCTTGCTGCTGCAGTGATTCCATTGTGGCTTTCCCTGCATCCCAGGGAGAGGTTATATGGGCATGGTCATGTCTGTTTTTAATGTTGTTTGTTTGTTTTTTTAATGGTTTTACATTTGCATGTAGTGCCTAAAATCTCTACAGATGGCCGTCCTTTGTGTCTTCATTTCCACAGCCATGCACGGCAAAATACAACCAGATAAAACAGGAAGCTTAGGTGATAGGTTGAGGTGGCTTTCCATAGCCTCGCAGATCCACGCTGGCCTCTGGGATGGGTTGATCAGGGAAGCTGCTCTGTTGCCACTGCAAAAATGAGTTTTAGTTCTCAAGGCTAAGTGTGCTTTATTTTTGCCTGCAGATGAGTACAAACTTACTCTTTCTTAAGGGACATAAAAATCTTAATCCTGCTTCAGCACACGAGTTGTACAGTGTGAAATAAAATTGAGGAGAGTGTAAGTGCTAGTTAGTATCTCAGTTTTGGGAAGATGTAGTATTTGTATTTGAGGCTGGGGAGCACCAGCCTGCTGATGGTGGTGGAAAAAAATTATTGGCTTAACGGGCTTTGGATTACTCTTGAGTAGCTTATTGTACCCACACCTCCTGTGGAAGGTGACGTGTCCTTCCCCTGTTGTTACTTCTTCATCTGAATGCGTTACACCTGTTTGACCAACGTGCCTTAAAGAACATTGGTGGAAAGTGATGTGTCCTTCCCCCTGCTGTTACTTCTTCATCCGAATGTGTTGAGCAACGTGGTTGATCAACGTGCCTTAAAGGACGTCTTGTTGATGAGCACGCTAATTGCCACTTGTGCAGGAAGGAGAAGCTGTTGCTTTATGGCACCTCATGTTTGGCCAGGGTCTTGCTGACCCTGGCTGTGTGTCTGGAGTCCCTTTTTATTAAAGCTGAATTCTGTCTTTGGCAGAAGGTTGTTTGGCAGTTAAGCATTTTTACAATGTTATGAGGGAGGATGGTGTAGGAATTTAGATAAAACTTAAGATGTGCTGTCCATGCAGGGACCAGTGGTGTTCTGTTAAGCATTGCGTGGTCTCCATCGCTTTCTGTGAGCTACGGTGGCTGAGGCACGAGGTACACGATACACCCTTCAGCAAAGCTACTCCTGACATCTCTGACAGGAACAGACGAGTGTTTCCTGTAAACACACATACTGGAAACATCTGCCCGGCACATTGAATTAAAGGATTTGTCTTGATTTGCTGGGGAACTTCAGTGCTCTGTTTTCCTCGTGACTTCCTCCATCTTTTTCTTAAGCTGTCTTTTCGGCATACTCTTCTGAATCCGGAGCTCTGAGGATGGACAGGACCTTGCTTCCCGCATCTGTGCCAGCAGCTGTACCACTTCCTGCCATGAATCATCTCAGCTTTTTTTTTTAAATTATTTTATTGTTTTATTTAAGGGTGAAGGCATATTTGTTTTCCTGAAGCCACAACCTACTCTCAGCAGTCTGGCAGCCAAGCCATAAATGAAGACTTGGGTGCGAAAGGGTTGAGAGGAAGGAAGTTCCTCTCCATCGATGGTGATCATGGGCAAACCTGGAGCAGAGCCCCTTTCCTTGCGGGCTTGGGTTGTGGTCAGAGGAACTGCAAACTTCATCGCTTCTGGGAGAGTTGTAGCAAAACATCTCCTCCGTTTGGGAGGGCAGTGATGGTGCCTCTGTACTC
>JAHREE010000223.1:40287-57446 GCA_033628505.1 Tringa tobata
GTTTGGTTTGGTTTTGTGTCTTTCCAAACTCTTCCATTTATTTTCTGAAAAGCAGAGTATTGGGCTCATGACGGTGCTGGTTTTCCTCAGCCACCTCTGAGTGGGCAGTGATTTTTTTTTTTTCCTCTGCTTCAAGTTTCTGCCACTTCTCTGTCTCAGCCAGCTGCTTCCCCTTCCCTAATGCCTGTGTTCCCGCTGTGAGGGATACCCAGTCGTCAGCTCAGAATAGTTCTTCCCAAACCCACACCTCTGGGTTTTGGGAAACTTTTTTTTCTTTCACTGTTGGTACAAGAGTCATAACCTTTACAGACTTTGTACACGGGGGAAAAGAGAGAACTGCACTCCTTTATGTTTGCTCAAATCTTTACTATTGGCATCTTCCTTCCCAGCTGCCTTTTATTCTGTTCACTTTGTTATCAACTGGTCATTCTTTGCAGATTTTTGGGCTGTGCAATTTCCTACCTGCCTGTGCGCTTGAACTCTTTGTAAGACACGGGATGTTTTTTGCAGTGATTTTACTCTTTATTTCTTTTCCCCTTGCAGCCCTAGCCGTGCTCCTTCCCTGGTGCCTCTCTCCCCTTCTTCTCTGCCAGCCCCGCTCTTCTTTTTAAGTTCTTCCTTAAACCTTGCTTCTCCTAGCAACCTCTCTTGTTTTCCCTCACCAGCGCTTGTTCAATTTACTGTTCAGGGGACGGGGGTCTCTCTTTCTTGTTTGGAGACTTTTTTTTGTTGTTGTTTGAATGTAGCCAACTGCTATTTATACACGGTCACATCCAGGTTGAAGATTAACCTCATGTCTCTCAAAACTTTTAAATTAATATTTACATTTTCATTCCGGGCCTAAATTTTCTTTTCCCAAAGTTAGTATATTAACTAGATTGTCTTTCAGTATCTTAGTGCAGATATTCTTTGCGTATCTTATCCATCTGGTATCCCAAACAATTGGGAGCTGACTCTACCAGCGCTTTGGGACAAGAAATATATATATTTATTTTATTTTATTTTACTTTTTTTTGCCTTGTGTTGCGCTGCGTTATAAATTCACATATAAATTATAAATTCACTATGTAAATGCTTTGCAATATTCCACAAAGCAGGTTATTTACTTGAAGTCAGTAACACCAGGAACACAGCCTAGCCCAAATCCTTTGAAGACCTTATTCTCTAAGGGCAGCATTTTCAAAAGCGCTGAACGCGTATCCAGCTAGCCTGGTGTGCTTTTGAAAGTGTTCCTCTAAATGGGAATGACTCTGAAGATAATTATTAAGAAGAGCTACAGCATTAATTTAGTGAAGGCTGAACTGAAGGTGCACTGGGGAGTCTGAAGGTTCACATTGCTGGGAGGTGTTGGATCCATCCAGTCTAACCGGCAGCCCGGTTGCCCTAGGTTTTGTCTACGGTCACTGGAGATAAAGGAGGGCAGAACTGGTGGCAGAGGCTAATTCCGAGCTGAGGTGAGCCAGAAGGCTGCACTCCCAACCCTGGCAGTTAATGCCATGAAATCAGGCAGGTTTGAATCCAACCTGAAATGCCCATCGCCTTTTTTAATAATCTGCCTAGGCGGTCCTACGGTGCTGAATTAGGGCCGTTGACTTTGTCTTAGCTATGAAGATAGAGACCCTGCGTGTGCTGGAAGGGAACTGCTGGAGAAACCCCCTGATTTACCTGGGGGAGGAGCAGGGCACTGCTTTTTTTGTCCTTAAGTTGGGAATTTTAGAATACAGAATATAGAAAAAAAGCTTTATAAAATACAGATGTGCAGCTGTGTGCAAAGATGGAAAAAAAACTCCACACATCGAAATGCAATTTTATTTTATTTTTTATTTTGCTCATGTATTAACCTACTCATCAATAAAGATTTTATGCCTTTTATGAAAACGGCATTTGTGCTACCAGTTTGATTTGTTAAATGCTGCTTTTATTTGTGCACTCGAGCGCAGCCTGTGCTCTGTGGACTTCTTTGCACAGACAAAATTGCAAACTTAAGAAACTTTGGAAACCGGCTCTGTAGGGTTTCAGCCTCAAGGCAAAGTTTTTATTAGAGTTATCAGAAATTAGTTTTCTACAAAAGAATTGGGTTTGGTTATTATTTTCTAATTGTTTTAGTTCGGTGTCAGTGGGAACAGCAACGTTTACCTTAAACAATTAGTGCTATCAGTCAGTTTAATTAATTGCTAATTAAATGGTGAAAGTTTGTAAAAGCAGCAGAGATATAGTTGTGATAAGCCGTAATCAGAAATCGCTTGGTGTATGAAAATATGGAAAGGGAAGTTTGTGAATAGGGTGTTGAACTTCTGGAGGCCTTCCAGTACCTAAAGGGGGCATGCAGGAAAGACGAGGAGGGACTCTGTCAGGGAGTGTAGTGTTAGGAGGAGGGGGAGCAGGGTTAGATTAGATATCGGGGAGAAATTCTTTAATGTGAGGGTGGTGAGACGCTAGAACAGGTTGCCCAGAGAAGTTGTGGCTGCCCCATCCCTGGAGGCCAGGTGGGATGGGAGCCTTTAGCAACGTGGTCTAACGGGAGGTGTCCCTGCCACTGATGATCTCTGAGGTCCTTTCCAACCCAGACTGCTCTATGATATGTCCACCCTCCCTTTTGTCTTATCTCCCTTTGCACTTTGTTACTATAAGTGCTTCTGGGAAGTTTCCATCTCTTCTGTAGCTTATACAGAACCATAACATTGAAATTGCAACCATTTCATTTCATTTAGAACTTGAGAAAAAATTGTTTTAATATCTAGATTTTTATTTTTTTTTGCTTTTCAGTCACATTTCCTATTCAGCTTTACTCTTTTTGTAGTTTGCAGTGAGCTGAGTTGCTCTTGTTGAGTACAGAGAATGATTTTATTTGAAAATATTTTAATGGATTTGGCTTTAGTTCTTGTTAGAAATAATTTTAGTTTCAACTGAAAAAGGTGACACTTCATTAGTGGGCAGTATGGCTCTTAGGGCTGTCAAATTTCTGCTTCATGGCTTGCAGTCACAATTCCTTGGCATTAGCCCTCTTTCTGTGCTATGGCTGATTTTGTAGTAAACTTGGAAAAATAAGTTAAAAAAAAGTTTTGAGGGTAACTTATGAAAACTAACTAACTGAAATAAATACTGGATCCTTTATCTTCTCTGTGCTGCTCGTGTACCTACATCTCTCAGAGATAACATGACATGTAGTGGTAGAATTTTGACACAGTAGCACGAAATAATCTGTTTGAAGGTTTCCTGATTATTGTAGACAGTCAGACACTGAAATAAATTTTTAATTTTTATTTTTTTTAAGAGGGGGAACTACTCTATTGTAAATTATAGTTGTTATTTAAAAAGCATCTGCCACAATTTATTCCTGCATCTCTGTATATAACTTTGGTAAATTACAGTTTTACCTCCTGAGGAGTGTTACTATTGAAACCAAGGGGATTTTGCTGCATTATAAGTACTTTAGGATGGCTGCAATATGTTAAACTTAGGTCTGTCTGAAGGACAAATGCATGTTTGTTTTGGTATTTTGGGTTTTAGGTTTCTGCTACTATTCATTTCATCATGAACTTTTGTTTCCTCTGGTGCTGAGAATGAGATCATTATTGCTGTGATTCATGGTGCTCTCACATTATCCACAGATTACTAGATTATAAAGGCAGAAAAGGAGTGTTCTGGCTGCTCTGTCTGACCTCTTGCATCATGCCGGTCAAAGGATTCTCTTGAATTAAATCTTTTGAAGTAAAGCCTTTAGACTTATCTCATTCAGATTTAAAAGTTTCTAGTGATGGGCAGTCAGTTGCATACCTTGGTGAAAATTAGCTTAAAGAATGAACGGCAAAGGAAAAACAGTTGAAACTGTTAAAGCTTTTTTTCTTTCTCTTTCACTTTTTTTTTTTAAATTGAGTGCATTTATAACCTAAGTCCCCTTATGTTTATGTCCTGTTATTTTTTTGTATGTGTATATCTACAATATCAGTAGCTTTCTATCCCTTTGAGAACTTTTCCATGTGCTGGCAGTCTCCATACGTAAAATATCATTGTTTTCTTTCGGCTTCAAAGAAAACATTTATCTTACGATTGTATAATTTTTTTCTGAATACATATTGAGTATTATCTGCTGGTTTCAGCTGTTGTTATATGTTCTCCTGAACTGTTCTGACTCCAAGAAGGAGTTTGAAAACAACTGCCTGTTTTTACAACTACTTCCTGCTGATAATTGTGCTCACAATATTCACAGTAAAGGCCAACCCGTTGCTACTGCGTGACTCAAATTTCCCCTTTGCTTTTGCTTCCCCGTAGCAGCTACACGTCTAGTCGAGGGGAGAGAGGGAGAGAGATTGCTGGAGGCGACCTTAAATGAAATCCAGAAATGCCACATTTTTACTGTGACCTTTTTGCTTCCAATTGCAGTGGACACTTGAACTAACTTCTCTAAGGAGCAAAGCATTTTTAACATGAAAGTATGTTAAAGCATCTCTAGAGTAGCTAGAAATTGCTTCAGACTTACCCAAACCCTGCAGGTGAATTTCCCACAGCTTCTTACCTCTAATCTTGTGTGGTTATAAATGCAAGCAATGCACTCTGCTCCTCCTTGCTTGGACAAAAAGGTCTGGTGGGGTGTGTTTTGGTTTGGTTTTTTTTTCTTATAGCAATAAAGCCTGAGCGTTTGCAGTGCGTTACTAAGTTTAGGTCTTCCATCAAAGTCTTTTTAGCAGTTTGAGGAGGATGAAGAATACAAATTTCATGACTAACTGAAATGCCTAGGTTAGAAAAGCAGCACTCTGGCTCACCACCTCTGAATTAGCATCTGGCACTGATGCTCTTCCCGACTCCTCCTCCATCTCCAGGATCAGCAGACAGACTCTGGGACCACTCGCTTGCTTCCTTCAGTGCCTCAATAACCCATGAGCTGTTTTTCTTTTGCTGTTTTTTTGGCTCGTTTGCTTGGTTTTGGTCTTCATTCTTGATGTTTGGGTTTTTTTTCATTGTTTTTTCCCTAAATTGTGATGAAATCTATCAGGTACGAGTTAGAAATTGTCTCGGTGGTGAAGGTATCTCAGGGTGGGCATAGAGGAACCAGACACTTCAAGTCAATAAACTAGCTGGGAAAGTTTTCAGACCTATTTCTCAAGCCTAAAATTGATGTAGTGATCTCTCTCTAGATCTGTTTGATGAGCTGACAGTTATTATGGTTCCTTGGCAACTGCCTTGTTAAAGTCTTTCCATTTTCTCCTTTCTTACTGCTTTGGCCAAAGACTTGCACTGAATTCAGGATTGCTCTGTGTAAATTTTTAAATTCTATATTTTACAGATTATTAGCAATTTCTTTACTGAGTTTAAATCTAAGATCAGTTTAATGTATTGCATAATCTCTAATGGATTTTGGATTTTTCCAGAGACATAGTGAGTTTTCAGCTAATTAAATATCCAGCTTTGTGGGTTTTGAATGCTAAAATTAACTTTCACCAAGTAATATTAACATAACGTATTGAATTCTGTAACACATTTGGAGTACTAAATTCAGGCAATTTCAAATGCAAACTAAGGATACAAATGCTCAAGGAGAAAAAATTTTAGCGAGGCAAATGTTTATGTATCAACCGATGGCGTTATCTGAATTATTCTCCTTCCATGGCTGATGATATTTAGGAGAAACGTGTACTATTTTACTCTGGCATACTTTAAGAAGAACAAACCCTAATACTTGTGTTTCCACCGTATACCAAACTCTACTGACATCCCTGTATTATTTTTTTTAAAGGCTGGATTTCTTAACACGTTGCTACATCCACAAATGCCCATACAGCCCCACGTAGGTGTTTTCTCTGCCTGTACCCCCCTCCCCTCTTTCTCCTCTGCCCTCTCCTTCTCTCACACTTTGCTTTGATGCTCCTTTTAATGGTAATACCGGAACCCTTTTATGACTGCAAGCCACACCTGGGAAGCTGATTGGAGATCCAGGTTGTGTTTGTTAGTTTAATAACAGCCAGAAGGCTACCTTTGCACCTTAAGCTTAACAGTGCTCGGCTTTCTTCTTTTTAGATAATGTTAAGCCAGCATATTTATTACTGTGCTTACTTTCAGTAAAATGCAATGGAAACTTGCAGTGGTTTTCACAGAATCGTAGGGGTTGGAAGGGACCTTTGGAGATCATCTAGTTCAACCCCCCTGCCAAAGAAGGTTTACCTAGAGTTTTGGCTTGTTTTTAGCTATTACGAGTTCCAAGTGTGCCCATAACGAGTAGTAGGCGGTGACCTTGTACTTTTGCAGCAGCACAGGATGTGATGGAGTGAATAAAAACTCCAAGGTGATGGCTGATTTCCTTGGTCAGAGAAGAGAGTAGCCAACGTGGCTTTCTCTTCCAAGCTCTTTGACAGGTTCTCATAGAAGAAGACAAAAGAAACTCACTGCAGGTTTTGTAGTTTGCTCTTTCATCTTTTTTTTTTTTTTTTTTTCTGGGCTCCTAAGCTGGCACAGGAGACTGATGATGCTTTGCATTTCTTAAATGAAGTGTAAGAAGAGCTTTCTGTCCTGCTGCTATTACTGTTTGTTGTTATCATTGGGGTTTTTGTAGGCTGCAGTATTACGGTGAGTATTTGAAGCCGCACAAAGTGTTCTTTGAGACCATCGCTCCACACAGACGATTGGTACAGTAAATGGTGGGTGCTGACAAGTTTTTTTGGGGGGGATGAGTGGTGCTGAACTGTTAGCTGGATGCTGGCTGTCAGCAAAAGTGGTGCTTCCAAGTACCTGCTCCATATTTGTTTCGTTTCTTTGACAGTTAAACCTGGGTTTATGGCTTCTTTTTTTGGGGGGGGGTGGGGGGTGTGTTGCTAATGAAATTAAGAAACTGTCACATTCAACAAGCACATATTTTCCTTGACTTCTTCCCAGACATGTTACTTGACCTCAGTGACCTCCTTCAGGTATTGTATCTTTTTTTTATTTGAAACTTTTGTTGGATTGTTAAAGCTTAAGATTAACTGCAAGTGAAGAACTATTAGCATGGGTTGTTTGGGGCTGTTTTAATTTGCCTGTAAAGTTTCTGAATTAGAAAATCACTGGGTTTGTAAATCTGAGTAATTTTTCAGTAAAACTAAATAGCAAACAAATTTTTTTTTTTGCTTTTAATGCTGCAAATAACATTATCAAAAGTTAGTATGAACGTTTCATCGGTATTCAGAGTCACTGCAATGGCGCAGGGTCAGATGGTACACATTATTAAAACAACAGTTGTTGAGGACAGAAATAACTTCTTTTTTTTTGGTAGGTAATACCGTGTAAATGGGTGAGCGTGCTACACAGACCTGTTTTATAAAAATGTATTTTGAAAGAAATACGTGCTTGGCTCTCTATGTGGGAATAGAAAGCTCTACTGACATATGCTGTCTGACCCTCGTTCTCTGTTTCAACTGTTTTACATACAATGTGAGTAGGTTAGTTGCATCTATTTTTGTCCTCCCAGCTGTCTTGGTAAATGGCATTCCTCTGAAGACTATTTATTGCTTGAAGCAATCTGCCGGAATTGCAATCATCAAATGAATCTTTAATTCTTAAAATTGATAACTTCCCCCCCCCCCTTCTTTTCTAAACACTTCTTGAGTTATTTTGATTACTTAAAGCCAAGTACTGCCTGTGTAGAATGGGAGATTTATTTCCTTCTAAACACAAGTGATTCTTCATGGTGATTGTTGTGAAATAGAACGATCATATTAATTAAAGAATAGTCACACAATGTGCAGATGAACAAGAAGAGGTATTGTATCTGTAAAAGAAGAAAGGAGATGTATTGCCAGTGGGAAGAGACGAGAAAGACTGAATGCTCTGTGTTTTCCCCTCTGTATGTTCCAGCCAGAAAAAGTGTCGAAATGGGGCATATGAGGACCAAAAGGTTAAAGAGGGATAACCAAAGAGATGGGAAGAGCCAGAAATAGTTTAGGAGCAGGGAAATAATTGACCCTGGAAAGAGGAAATATGCAAAATTTCAGTGTCATGATCTGTATTAATGTATTTAACTGTGTGAAGGCTTCTGATGTGCTCTACCATATAGCTTCTTTAAGGAGACTCTGAGCAAACAGGAATCTTAAACGTTATTGTTAACTGTAACTAGCCAGAAAGTCCTGTTGAAGAATGTATAAAAGAGCTTTTAGAAATGGTGGCAAAACATTTATGGCCCAGGCAGCAAACTTCAGTCACATTCTGCTTTAGACCAGCCTTTTCTCACAGGTCGTGTGCCTGAACAAAAAAGAAAAGAAATTAGTTTGAAAGAAAAGCAAAGCAGTTTATTAGACTGTACTATTACTTTGAAGTGCGTTGTTCTTTCAAGGACAGCTCTCCCATCCTGAAGTTGGGATGAGAATATCACTAAAGGAGAAGAACGGTTGGTGGTAGGAGTAGCAGCAGTGATATTATCTTTCCAAAATACTTCACTTGTTCGGACTCATCCATACAAAATACGTAATGCTGCACCAGACGATTGTTTTTCTTGGCAAAATGAGAAAGATGTCCATTTTATATCAGAAAAAAAAAAAAAAACCAACCCGCATTTGAAGTGGTGAACTTCACCAACTCTTGCTTAGATGTGAATAGCAAATTTTGAGATTTTTTTGTCTTCGGAGTTTTCTACTTGCTTCAGCTCAGTTGCTGCAGGAGGTGACGTGACCTGCCAGGCTGCTCATCCTCTGACCACAGGAATTTTTTGAAGAAAGCCACTGAAGGAAACATCCTTATGGAGCATCTTCATAGAGGCTACTGAGTGAATCACAGAACACCTTGAAATAGATTTTAGGGGCGTGGAGAGGAAGTATACTAAGCTTTCATTTATTGCTTCACCTGAAAGCAAAACAAAAGATAAGCCTTGTGACTCCAGCTACCAATGAAAAGGATAAATGAAAGCCTGGGAAAAAGGTCATCCACTACTTCCTGGTACCATTTTGTAGTTGGAGATAATATTTGCTGTGCCATTTTCCATCCCACTTATGGCACCCTCCCCATCAGTGTCCTTCAGCCTGTGTCTTGCAAGCGATGGGAGAGCCAGCACCCTCTGTAGCTCACAACATAAGGAAGGTGGTAGCGAAGAGTAATATGAAGGTGATTTTAATCTGCTGTTACCTGCAACAAAACAAACAACAATTTGTTTAATGACCTGTCATATTTGTGTTCTTTCTCTCTTGTTGTTCTGTTTAGCCTATTTAAAAAAAAAAACAAACCTGTAAGCGTGGCCTCTTAGGCTCTGGTCTGTACCTCTTGTACAACCTCTCTTCCTGTCTTTATTGAGTAGCTTTGGGATTTGATCCCCTGTTCAGGCACCAATACAGGTTAGGCATGGATCTGCTGGAGACAAGTTCTGAAGAGAAAGATCTGGGCATCCTGGTAGACAGTGAAATGACAATGAGCAAGCAGTGTGCTCTTGTAGCCAGGAGGGCCAATGGAATCCTGGGCTGCATAGGGAAGAGCGTGGCTAGTAGGTCAAGGGAAGTCATTCTCCCCCTCTGCTCTGCACTGGGGAGGCCACAACTGGAATATACTGCGTCCAGTTCTGGGCTCCCCAGTTCCAGAGGGACAGGGAACTACTGGAAAGAGTCCAGCGAAGGGCAACGAAGATGATTCAAGGATTGGAGCATCTCCCTTATGAAGAAAGACTGAGAGAGCTGGGGCTCTTTAGCCTGGAGAAGAGAAGGCTGAGGGGAGACCTTATCAATGCCTAAAGTATCTAAAGGGTGGGTTGAAGGAGGAGGGAGACAGACTCTTTTCAGCTGTTGCCAGTGAGAGGACGAGGGGTAACGGGCACAAGTTGGAACATGGGAAGTTTCACTCAAACATGAGGGAAAACTTCTTCACAGTGGGGGTGACAGAGCCCTGGGAGAGGCTGCCCAGGGAGGTTCTTTGAGGATTTTCAAGACCCGCCTGGATGCCGTCCTGAGTAACATGCTCTAGCTCTGGGCAATCCTGCTTCAGCAGGAGAGTTGGACTAGATGATCTCTATGGTCCCTTCCAACTCTAAAAATTCAGTGAAATTCAGTTCTCCATTAAAAAAAAATCTGTCCCCTATATGCTTTTAGTATAGTATTAATGCTGCTGAAACCTAGCAATAGAGGAGACTAATTTTCACTGTCAATGGCAGTCTGTTTAAGAAGGCCTATCAGTTTTCTCCTTATGCTGATGACTGAGATGTGGGAATTTGTCTTGTTCCACTGGAGAACTGCTACATTTCATAATAGGTTTTGGAGCTTCAAAATTGCTGTCATCTTGGAAAAATCAATCTCTTTTTTTTTTTAAATTTTTTTTGGAAAGGCTATTTCTTTAATATTTTTTTCTCTCCCTTTTTTTATCTTCAGGCGAAATATGTCCTGTTCTTGGAAACCTCCTGTTGAAAGAGTTGTCTTGTCTGATTCGGTCTGCCTCTTGGTACATTTAGACTTGAAAGCATTATCTGAAATGAACTGAAAAAGTCCAGACCGGTGCTACAGATCAGGCTCCTTCCTCGTGCAGAGCCGCGCTGCGTGTTGATTGAGTTGGAAGCACGATCAGTCATCAGTCTCTGACAGGGAAAGGACTTGCTTATATTTTCAGATACTGCATTTTACTTGCAAATACAGTCTTTAGAGAGGTCTGTAATCAGGCCTTTCGTTTGCTTTTTTTTTTTTTATTGTTAATCCAATCTAAGCGAAAGGCCTTGCTTGTTTAGGAGAGTTGCGAAGCTTGTCTAGCCTTGGCCCAGCTTTTGAGTGTTTTAGGTTTGCTCATCTCTCTCAGAACACTTCACTCTTTGCACCTGAAGAACTTATTTGGCTGAATTTTTGATCTCAGCGTGGTGAAATGCTGCCTTTCTCATCCTTGGAAACGGCAGTTTCTTTTTTTAGCCTCTTGTACTCTCCAGTGTCACGGTCTTTGCGTTGTGGTCATAAAAGACGTTGGGAAGAAGTGTTGGCAGTCCTTTGATCTCCAATTTCAGCTTAGTAGAATGTAATTTTTTTAGTGTGCCTTGTGGTGTCTCCTGCTGTTAAATAAGGCTAATGCTTACTGAAAAGATGTTATAGCCAGGCTCTTTGTAGCAGCGCGCAGCAGGAGGATTAGCAGCAACGGACATAATTAATTAAAATGAGATGTTTTGACTTGATATCAAGAAAAGGTTTTTCACCACGAGGACAGCTAAGCGTTGGAACAAGTTGCTCAGAGCAGTTTTGAAGTCTCTGTCCATCAAAGTTTTCAAGACCCTGAGCAACCTAGTCTGTTCTTGTAGCTGACCCTGCTTTGGGCAGGAGGTTGGGCTGGAGACCTGCAGAGATCCATTCCAACCTGAACTATGCTGGACTTGTAGATAAGGGAAGAGGGTGCACAAGAAGTGGAAAACCAGTAGCCAGTACTTGCTTGGTCTGTTCCTCCTTTTGCATTACTTCCACTTCAAAACACAACTCTCTCCCCCTTTTTTTCGAGCTTCAATTTGTCTCGTCAAGTACCAGTACTTTCTTGTCCAGAAGGATTTTTATCGTGGGTTATTTCTTGGACACTTGTTTTTATTTATTTCTTGTCAAAGCAGCAGTGGCCTTCCTCATTCCTCTACGCTTGTCACAAATTACTCTTTGACTTTCTTGCATAGGTGTTATGATAATAGTTTATTGTCCTGCTGTGGTGTTGGAGGAAGAATGCTAGGAGTACCACACATCTGATTAGCAAAAGTAGACTCTCCCTTTGGAGTCCCCAGACTGAAGGCAACGCTTTAAAGCATAGCGTGAGAGGAAGCTGCTTAATTTTGATTTGTGTCTCTTTTTTTGAACTGCAGCCTGACAAGCTGGGTTTGGTACGTGGTTGCAGTTTTGCATATGGTCTTTCGAGGTTAAATGTAATGGTCTGGTTGCAATATGGATCCAAAAAAATAAGTTATTTCAGTTTGTTGTGTGGAGAAGGCTAAAATAGAGTATTTTTTTAAAGACTATACTCATTTGCTTCAGTTTTTTAATACCCTTTGTTAATTTAAAGTTATTAACATGTTGACTGCGTTTGCCTTTATTGCCCCTATGCAAATTGCTGTGTTGATTGAGTTAATTTAAACAACCTGGTTGGGACCTTTAGGCATTACTATACTAGAAATGTTAATAATGAATCAAATAACCACAGGTGCCTCTTTCCCCAGCAACAGACACTCTCCTTAAAAACTCATTTGCTTTTCATGCTTGCTTAATTATTTAGGCAAGCAGCCATGGATGTTTCACAGTGTGAATTCTCAGCGCCTTCCAACTGCCCGGTCTTTGTCTTGTCTAAAAGACAGAATACCTTAACCGCCCTCACCGTCTGTAATATTTTTCCAGCCTTTTTTGGAGATTGCTCATAGTGATTTATAAATTTATGGAATTTAGGGTCAAGCAAAAACTTTCATTTGATGATTGCAGGCTTGATTTTCTTTTTTTTTTTTTGCTACCGTGTAACCTGGTAACTTTATGAATGGGAGAGTCCCTGTTTCCCAAAGAGAATTTAAAATTCCGGAAGGTGTTAGGCTGATGAAGAACTGAATTCCGGTGTTACTGGAAACGAGGTATTTGTTGTTATTTCAGTGGAAATGTATTGGGTTTTGTGAACACATCAGGCGTGATGTGAAAGCGAGAGGAAATTATGAAAGGGTAAGAGTCCCTGTGGAAGTGTCCCTTTGAATTCAGCATCTGATGACTGATAGATGTGAAATGAAAAGACTGTGTCTCCAAAAAATACCACGAAGGGCAAAGAGTATAATGAGTAGAATGATCTTTCTGTAAAAATGTAACTGAAGAATTGGAAGCCATTCCTTCTCCAAATGCCCCTTTTAGCGAAGATAAAGCGTTCTATAACAAGAGTAGAAATAAACTATTGGTAAAGGGTAATGTCTTAGAGAATCTTAGGTTGTCCTGTAAAAATTAAGGGTAAAACCATGTATTTTTTGCTGTGCCTTGGTGAGCACAAACGTTTTATCTGGAAGGTATCTTCCTGCTGAAGAATCTAGGGTGTTTTTTTCAAAAAAAAAAACCAAACCAACCCAACTCAGTGGCAGGTCTATATGTTTGTAAACTTACTCTGCTAAATGCGAACTGAATGTAAAATAATATGGTAAAAACTGTCAGGTTTATGTAAAATCAGGTCAGATATTTTAAAATATCCCCTTGAACAGAAGTTGACACAGCTCTCTGTTATATTAGGTATGGATACTTAAACCTAGTGATTGCACCAAATTTAGGAAACTTTACTATCTGATGAAAATACCCAAGCAAAGAGCCACAAGCTTTATGAAAGTCCATAAAATGGTTGTTAACACTTTGACAAGTTTGACTGGGGAGAGTTTGGGGAAATCCTGTGTTTTGCTGTGATCCTTTAAAATGAAGAAGGGGGAAAAGAGGGTGAAGTTGATGTGGTAAGCTTTAAAGCTGCACCAATTCAAGTCTAAGCCAGAGACACCCTTTTAGAAGGGCATTTTTGTTTATTCACTGTTCTAAGGACTTGTATAAAATTAGGTTTTATGAATGCAAATGTCATATGGCTCTAAATTTGGAGCATTAAGCTTTTGAGAGATTGGAGTATATGAATTTTTATAAGAAGTTCTTAATGAAGAAAGAACTAGAAATTAAAGTAGGCCTCTAAATTAATTCTCTTAATTTTCTAAGCTTAATGGAGTGCAAAAAACCCATACAAATGACAAGAGTAAAGAAAGACTCTATATGCCTATGATATATCAGTTCTCATCTGTCAGAGGATGTGTGTGTGTGAGTAATACTTGAAATTAGTGACAGTGGCATAAAATTTTAGTGAAAGGGCCTTCTTCCACTAAAACTAGAAGTTCCTAAATATTGTATTTTAGCAGTTCAGTGCCATTACAGATTTCTGGGTGAGCTTTGTGCCATCTTTAATTTCCCATTTATGAGAAATGCCCCAGAACCCGTGAATACCTGATAACTTTTAAAGAAGAGAAGCCTATTGCTTGAGAGGGCCTGAAGTCTCTTCTCCTACTGATTTTCCATGAAAACTGGAAGCAATTATATATTCCTGAGTCTTTTTGTAACTTTACTGTAGCATTAAAAACATGTGAGCTTAATGAGGAAAACCGTATATAGCATGTAATCCACTGTATATTATGGTTTCTTTCTAAATTGGTAGTTACCAGAAACTGCAAAGAAATGCACTTGTGATCAAAAGAAAAAAAAAATAAATAATCCCCTGATGTACCATTTCTATTTGAATTTATTATTTTGTGTAAATACACACTGCCTACACCTTGAAGTTGGGCATAAAACACTGATGATGTGGGTGAAGTGGAAAAGCAGGTTAGATTTAAGTACGTTACCGCTCAAATAGACCATGGATCTGGAGACTTTTAGTTTGGCTGAGGAAGACAGTCATCGAGCGGTTTTATTATGCAGTTTGTCTTTGCTTTAGGTTTAAATTGGCACCCACTTTGATTGTTAGAACTTCACTAAAAAGCCCTGCTTCTTTATACCTCTTCATATTTATTTGTTCTTTGATGATTGCAGCTATGGGAAGTTTGCTTGGGAGGAGTTTCTTAGAGTGTGACATGGTTAGGTAGGACACACGTCAAGTTATTTGGATGTTGTGACAGAAAAAGCCAGAGGGAGAAATAATTATCTAAATTTGAGGTGGTGGTTGGTTGGTTGTTTTTTTTTTTCTAGACTAAAATGAAAGAACTAGATGAGTTTGTGAAGCCTCTGATGGGAACATCGTATGTACTTGGCTCCAATGAAGTAACTTTACTGATTTGGGCAGTGAAAACAAGATCTAAGTGATGAGGTTTAAGATTTATAGTAACTTGGTCAGCCAACTTAGAAGGCTGAAACTGCAGCCAAAACCCCGCTCTTTATGTTACTGTTTCTTAGACAAAAGGTCAAAACAAGCCATTCCAAACTTGCAGTGAATCGAGCATCTAAAGCCAACTGAAACACTGCGGATATTTTGCTGTAGTAATGTCTGTTCTGTCTCTGTGGCTCATGGAAAGTCACACACTCTCAAACTCCTGTATGGATTGCCAGACTCCGTAGGGGCTTATTTTTCTGGATAAAATTTGGTTACTTATTTCCTAAGAATTATACTTCTTATTCAAATCGATCTATTTTGTTCGCTTCCCGTAGAATAGTATTTCTGTGTTGCCTGGTATTTCAGGGGGGGCAAAAAAAAGTATGGTGAATTTTAAGACTATACTTTTGTATCTTCTAGACCAGTCCAACCACTGGTCAGACAAAGCATGGAACATATTCAATCCTTTCCACTAAATATGGAATTAATTAATATCATATCATGTACACTTGATTGGGCAGTCATTTTCAGGATACATGAACTCTGTAAAGTAGGGTAGATGGTTGGACTCGATGATCCCAAGGGTCTTTTCCAACCTAAATGATTCTATGATTCTGAGGATTTCTTTGAAGTTCTCATTTTTAAAAAAAAAATTAAATTTGAGAAAAGTTCACTTTAAGAATGTCTTCCCGTGAAGGAAAACTTTGAAGTGCTAGGTGAAAATGTGTCAGTATTTTTTATTACTAAAAAAGAAAAATATTTATTTTTTGCTAGCTTGGTAGAAGCATCTGTACGCTTGGAAGGAAAGCTTGCTTTTAAACTCATGTTGGTTAAAGCTCTTTTCTGAAACTCAAAGAGAATATACTTAGTAACAGGAGTTTTTATTTCCATGGACTTGTACCATAATGAACAACTCAGCTGTGTAATTGACTGCTTAGTAAACACTTTCCCTCTCCTGGCATAGGAAAGAAAGGGCCAGGTCTGTAACATGAAAGCAATACAGTATATAGTATCCTATAAATAAATAAAAATCTATTTGTTTGCAGTGTAGGAAGATGAAGTTTTGGTTTTTTTATACTGACTTTGACCTTTATATGTGCCTTGGGGGAGCAAGGTGTTCACGGAGCTTCGTGGGAACGTTTCGGGCTGATTGGGAGCTGATGTATATCCTGCCTTTCTTGCTGACCACATCTTAAGATAGTGAAAGAAAACTTCCTCAGACTTCTAAAATACAAATGTAGTTGCCTATGCTATAAAGTGCAAATCAGTCTACGAAGAATAACTCCTCCCCTCAGTTTACATCCTCCTGAGTGGAGCAGTGAAGGAGGGGAGCAGGGCTCTGTCCCTGGCTCCTTAGCAGGTTTGGTGTGGATTAGGTTTTTTCTGTATTTATTTTTATATATATATATGTATGTTTTTTTTGTTTTTTTTTTTTTTTTAACGTAGGGTGATATGGGGCAATGTCCAAACAGTAAGAAATGACAAATAACCCCCTCGGGTCATACAGCACCACTCCTTGCTTTGGTGGAAAAATTTGGTGTGTGCTTGTGCAATACCTAATTATCACACTTCACATGATGGTGCAGTGCTGAAATTTGCACTAACTTGTGAGTACGTGCTCAGGCTTTGGTACGTTACAAGATAAATCACACTTGATATATCCTGATGTTATATTAAATTCTCCTTAATGCTTTAAGGGGTTAGGAGACGACTGGAAAATTATCCAAGGACTAGAGAGCAACACTGAGCCCGCTGAAGAGCACAGTGAACAATTTTTAAAATTTTTTCAGTATAAATTTATGCTTTGATTTACAATGCTAATTTGTGCAGCTTTTGACAAAGTATTATTCTGTACCTATGAATACTACTTGTATTACTTCAATTGAATTTTTTTTTCTAAGCAGGTTGTTTGAGATTTCTAAAGCTGTTGCGTTTTATTCCTTTCCATATAAATGTTCTATTAAAAACATTTGTGGTTTAAGATTTAAATGATGCTTTTTTTTTTTGTCTTTTAATAGGTGAATGTCTACGTGCTGGGAAAAACTTTTCTTCTGTTGGCCAGAGAACTCTGCATAAATGCTCCAGCCATAGGTATTTATTTTTTTTTTTTTATGAGTTGCCTTTTGAGTATTTGGGTGTATTTTCTACATGATTACTTAACAAGAATATATATGTATGTGTGTGGATATACATAATACTGTGTGCGAAATACCAAATAGGAACTTAAAAATGAAGCTGGAGTCAGTCCAGGCAGAGGGACGTTGCTGACTAGGAGGGCCTTTTTTCCTTTATGTAAGAGTTTTAGATGCTGTTTTCTTTTACAAATAGTTGTGTTGCTTTTTCCAAGAGAGGTTTATGCTATCCTAAGACAATGGGGCTGATGGAGAACAAATTTGTGTGCGTCTACAAGCTCGCAC
>JAHREE010000223.1:67284-80400 GCA_033628505.1 Tringa tobata
CCCTTCCTTACCACCCCTCCACCTAAAGAGTTTCACTTCAATGTAGGCCACCAAGAAGAATGTTAATAATCTCATACAAGATTACAAGAGCTATCTTCATGAAAGGAACACAAATACAGTATCACAGAATGCTTTGGATTGGAAGGGACCTTAAAGATCATACAATTCCAACCTCCCTGCCCTGGGCAGGGACACCTCCCACCAGAGCAGGTTGCTCCAAGCCCCATCCAGCCTGGCCTTGAACACCTGCAGGGATGGGGCAGCCACAGCTTCTCTGGGCAACCTGGGCCAGGGTCTCACCACCCTCACAGCAAAGAATTTATTTCTGGTATCTAATCTAAACCTCCCCTCTTCCAATTCGAAACCGTTCCCCCTTGTCCTGTCACTGCACTCCCTGACAAAGAGTCCCTCCCCATCTCTCCTGTAGCTCCCTTCAGGTACTGGAAGGCTGCTCTAAGGTCTGCCTGGAGCCTTCTCTTCTCCAGGGTGAACAACCCCTGTCCAACCTGCATTTTCTGCTGGATGCTTTGGCTTAGCTCCCAGTTGGCTACATGGCTCCTGGGGAAGCACAGACCACTGGAAGCTGAGTTTGCTTTTGGTGCCGCTGGACTTCCATCGATGCTTTTTAAGAAAGCCCTGCTTGGCTTCCTGTTTGAGGAGGACCCTCGGCAAGGGGTGGCAGCCCTTCCCTAATAAGAGCACTATTTCTGGTCCCATGCAGTGCAGCTGATGCCTCTGTGTACAAGGGGCATCTGTGTTCATCCTCTTCTCCATCACCTGGGGAGCACCAAGCCCCACGTGCCTGTACTCTGTCGCCTTTGTCACTGCTGTCTACTGGAGGAGTAGCTCTTATGAGGAGAGTAACAAAAACATACCTTCAGGTCATAAAAATGAATGATGTGATCATAAAGGGAATCTGGTTTTGGAAGGAAAAAGCACTAAAGCATGGCCCATGGACCCCATCCCTCATCTTCGAATCCAGAGTTCTTAACTTACCCCATCTGTGTGATTAAAAACCAGGGTGTGTTTCTTTTTAATATGCGTGGGGTTTTTTGGTAGGATCTCGGTAAGAAAACTTTGTAGTTACTTCACAGGGCCTTCTAGCTTTACGTTCTGAAGCACACAATTAAAATGTAAAGCTTGTTGCTGTTGTTGAAAGTGAACATATTAAATATTAATAAGTGCACTGATAATTCTGTCTCATTTCCAGTCTAATTGAAATGATATTAACTTATATATCACTTTATATATTCAAAGTACTGTACAAATATTAACTAATTAGTCAAGTTGTTATTTTCTGTGTAATCATCTGTGGAGATAGCAGAAATTAACTTTTAATAAACCCAACCCTTTTATTTAGTTTAATCCTCACATTTGTGCCCGTGTTCCATGCACCTGTCTTCGCTGCTGCCTTTTTAACCTTTTTACATACTCTGCCCCTTCATCTGTTCGTCCAGCTATTGCATACTTTCTCTGCATGCTAAATTCTGTCTTATCTGCAGTGAGAATAATTTTTGTGGTATTTGTCCATTGTGCATTATCTAATACTGCATGGTCCTTACGCCTGTTTAAAGATCTTAGATGCTTCTTCAGTAGAAATGAAAAAAAAAATCAGCTTATCTTTCTTAACACTTGCATTTTACTTTGGCTTACTCTCTTTATCTTTAAATTGAGCTGCTTTTTACATAAAAAAATATTTCTTCTCAGTTCCATAAAGTACTATCTGGTAAAAACCCTATTTGTGATGAACTTCAGAAGAAGTAAAGCTTTGTTTAGAAAGAATTGGAATGAAAGGCCAGAATGGGTTTAAAGGGCACGTTTTGGAGGTGAATGTTTTTTTTCTCGTAACAAAATAGCATTTTGGGGAAGGAAGACAAGAGTTGTTAGGAAGGAACTCCATTTACCAGGCTGGGTGGAGATGCTGCAGGGACTTTTATAGTATCCCGGTGACCCAGCTACAGCTGTTTCGGTGACTGCATTGGTAGTTCTCCAGAATAAAAGAAAGATTCGCGCATAGAGATAAATGTATTGGCCTGAAGCTTTTCTCATTTTCATTTCTGCAATATATGGCTCGTGTAAACTTCACGTCCAAGCTCCCAGCTCAGTCTGAAGCCCAGTAGATGTCTGTGAGAGTGGGCAAAATGAAAAGCAAGTCGGTCCGTGAGTCCTGAGTCAGGATGGGGAGAGAAGGTGAAAGGCACGCGTAGCTGCCAGGTCATTTCCCAAAGCACCAAAGCCCTATCAAGGCCAAGACTGAAGGAGAAGGTGTAAAGAAGTCTCTGTTGGGCTGTGATCCAAGTAAAGCCATGCTAAAATCCTGTGGAAGGTGCCCCGATGAATTACATGAGATCTGTTTAGCAAAGGTATTTGAGCATGGAGACAGGTTGAGGATGCTCAGTATGCCAGAGTAAGTGCTCTTGGATGAAGTGCAGTATGGGGAGAGGCTTTCTGAAAATGGGGAAAGTTACTTCATGTAAAGGAGCTTGTGGTGGTGCCCACTCTGATCTCAGCACTGGCCACTGTCATGGTAAGCTAAAAAAGTAAATTGAGAAATATTTTATGTCTCCAGTTCAATGATTTCACAGAATCACAGAATTCTATGGGGTTGGAAGGGACCTCTGGAGATCATCTACTCAAACCCCCCTGCCAGAGCAGGTCCACCCAGAGCAGGTGGCACAGGAACGTGTCCAGGTGGGGTTTGAATGTCTCCAGAGAAGGAGACTCCACCACCTCCCTGGGCAGCCTCTTCCAGGGCTCTGCCATCCTCACAGTCAAGAAGTTCCTCCTCATGTTTAGGTGGAACTTCTTATATTTAAGTTTGTGCCCATTTCCTCTAAGTGGCTTGTAGATGATTTCTAGAAGTCTTTCTCAGTATGGAGAGTAAAATACAACTTGATCCAGGTGGGTTGGTGTTGCATACCTGTGTAAGTTGGATTGTCTGTTTTAATGAAAAAAGGTTTTCTTTTTGCAGAATCCAATTTCACAGGCAATGTTCCTTTTTATAGATCTCTCTTCTGTACAACACGTTACCTAATACATTAATGAGATTCCTAATATATTTTAGTAATTCATACTTACTTTTAAAATGCCATTTCAAGATTCTTTGGTGTCTGTTCCTTTTGAAACAATAATAATTAATAATAATAACAACTTATTAGCACTGACTCAGGCATAGATCTTGTGAGCAGTTTTCTCTGTGTTTGAGTTTCCTCGTCTGAGCAGTTGTTAAGAAATGAAGGAACACACTATTTTCCTTTTCCAAGAGATCACAGAGTGGTTTTTGACAGACCACAGCAGAGGAACTGTGCTAACAAAACAAAATTTTAAGGAATGCTAAAGCATTTTGTTTTATTAGCACAGTGCGAACACTTGAACTGGGGGGGGGGAACCCCAATAACAAAAAATTCCAGGTGGTTTAGAGTGGTGGACTTCTGGGATGGCTGGGGAGATGTCCTGGGAGGTGGGAGGGAGGTGGTGGAGTCTCCCTTCTCCAAACCTGCCTGGACACGTTCCTGTGCAACCTGCTGTGGGTGGACCTGCTTTGGCAGGGGGTTGGACTAGATGATCTCCAGAGGTCCCTTCCAACCCCATATCATTCTGTGATTCTATGTGTTGGTGGGATTATTGGTGGGATGACTGTGGGCACAAGCGTTTACCCAAGTTAACCACATGTGTAAGGGTTTGTAGAATCAGGGCTTTAAAATTTATGCTAAGGAACTTGTGATAATTTTAAATCTGTGTTTTGGTGTGATCAAGTGCAAGCAACTAATTCGAAGGGGTGCTTTTATTTAGTGCCATAAATCTTTCAAGGTACCCATTCTTGAATACTTAGAAAAACAACAGTTGCCAGCACCAGCACCATAAATTATCAGTCACCAGTTAATTTGCAGTAAATGACTCTGTGTGCGCGTGTGTGCTCTTAATCCATTGCAAAAAGAGGTGAAATGTATTAATGTAGTACACCAGGGAAGTTGTTGAAGTGGAAATATTTCTCTTTCCAGTTGGATTGGACGGGGCAACACAGACAAATTTAGCACAGGTCGGGTGATAAATTTGAAGTTGTTAAACCACCGTAACTGTCTCACCTCTGATTTTGTCCTTGCCTTTAGTAATGAGATACTCGTTTGTAGAGGCTTTAAAAACACTTTTTTTATATTGCTGCAAGTACATGTAAAATTAGATATATGTAGAATGATTACATGTAAGGAGATTACACTTCTGTTTATTTACATACTGGTGGATACTATAAGACTTTTTTTTTATGTCATGTAGGAAGCATTTAATAACTATTTCTAGTACATATTTTGTATAAAGTATCACTTTCAGGGTATGTGTTTACATACTTCCATAAGTGGTTCATGCATAAACATTGTATGGCTTGGGAAAAAAAAAAAAAGTGGGAGAGGAGGATGATGCAACAAACTGTTAAATTTGTAGTGTAAAAAATAGTGATGGTTTGCCACATCAAGGCAAGTTCCAAACTTCTTTCCTCTGAGTGAGTGGACAGGTTTAGAGCGGTGGTCAGCGCTGATGAACTTTTTAAAGTTAGAACAGAGGGGATATACTGCAATATTTTGGTGCTTCACTAGGATACAAAAGTAAATCCCTTGCTTTTCCAGGGTTTGCAAATGTTGGAGTTGTCAAATCAGCTGGTCTATTACTAGAATATTTGTGATATGATAGTTAAGATTATGTAGCTATTGTGTAAGTTATAACTTAGTGTTTTAATTACATAGTTAATTTAGGAAAAATCAGGGGAATTTAATTACCACCAGCACCTTATCTTGCAATAAATTGTTTTTTTCATGTATTTCTGCTAACAATATGCCAATATTCAGCTTAGTACTTTTCTTAATCCATTAGTAAATTATTTTGAGTACTTTAAAAAGGCCTCTTTAAAAAGACAGGTGACTTAAAGACTGACTGCTCAGGCTAAATTTCACGTTCACTCTTTAAAAAAACAATGCTATCTGAAGTTAGAATTTGTTTGCCCTCGTGCGTAGAGGTCCAGCACCAGATACCTCTGCTTTTATGCTGCCTGCTTTCTGGAGCTAGATTGTGCTGATTGTGTGTACGGAGGAGGACTCTGTGGCTTTTCACAGAATCACATGGGGTTGGAAGGGACCTCTGGAGATCATCTAGTCCAACCCCCTGCCAAAGCGGGTCCACCCACAGCAGGTTGCACAGGAACGTGTCCAGGAGGGTTTGGAATGTCTCCAGAGAAGGAGACTCCACCACCTCCCTGGGCAGCCTCTTCCAGGGCTCTGCCACCCTCACAGGAAAGAAGTTCCTCCTCATGTTTAGGTGGAACTTCTTCTATTCAAGTTTGTGCCCGTTTCCTCTTGTCCTGTCCCTGGGCACCACTGAAAAAAGACCAGCCCCATCCTCTTGACACCCTCCCTTGAAGTATTGATAAGCATTGATCAGATCCCCCCTCAGCCTTCTCTTCTCTTTCTAAATGGTCTTTGCTGAGAAGTCCCTCTTGGACTTTGAACTTGGACTGCTGAAGCATTTGTGAGTTGGACTCCAGAAGACCTTGTTCTTTTCCGTGCTTTGTCACACCCCACTGCTGCAGAATTTCAATTAAACATTAAAACCCAGCAGTTAGCTGCACACAGGAGTCTCTTCTTTTTTTCTTTTCTTTTTTTTTTTTTTTTTTATTCCCCTTAGCTGTAGGCTGGATTCGTAACTCTTCTCTGGATGGTATCCCTGAAACAAAACAAAGCGAAAAAAACATTGCTCAACTTCAAAATGACTGACCCATTTTCCCTTATTGGGAGCTAAATTAAGTGTGAACAGAATCGATTTACTGTTTTGTGCACAAATGTGCTTTATACGAAGACGAGGTGTGGTTTTGTCCATAAACAGATGAAACAAAAGCCGTGGAAATTTTTCTTTGGAAAAAAAAAAAAAGGCTTGGGGTTAGGGGCAGATGACACCAAGCTCTGGAAAAACTTTTATCCCAAAGGAATTTGCTTGAAAGAGTTTGCTGTGAGAAACTGTAAGAGGAGGGTTTATACTGGAAGTTGAGTCTGAGCCTGAGCTGTAGTGGTTGCCTCTGCTTTGGCTATAAATAGAAAATATTTCTCTGCCAAATTTAAACTTTTAGAGCCCTTTTGAATTTGTGCCAAGGAAATAATATCTTAATTTGTATATCTGTTTATTTTCCTCCTTCTGTGCATAACTTGAAATGGCTACTCTTATTGGATTATTTTTTTTTTTTTTTTTTTTTTAGATTAAAAATGCAAAATGAACCTGGAGATCTTTTCTGTGTGGGACTTAAAAAATAGCCTGTAGCTATTTTTTTATATTTTTTTTTTCCTATGAGGGCACTCCCTCCCCCCTGAAATTATTGTGCTTATAATTAAGGTTGTGTCGGTTTGTTCTCAGCTGCCAAACTAATGTTGCTGTTGTTTCGTGCGGTGTAGAATCCTGCGTGCATCACTTTGTTGCCTCGGTGGCATGTGTCCAAACACGGGATGAAAGCAAAGAAATGTTTAAAAACGTGGAGACAGGCTATGGGCCAATGGGAGACGTGGAGGCAGGCGAGCGGTTGGCAAACGCAGGTGTTTGTTTATATCAAGCTGAAGGAGGAAACGTGGAGCGAACGGCTCGTTCTCCCGCAGGGAGGATGCTCGAGCTGTGGTCCTGACCGTCAGGGGTGGTCCTTCGTTTCGGGAAGAAGGCTGGAGCCTCCTGGTTATGACTGGTGAGAGGTGAAGGAGTAACATGCTGCTCTCAATTTGGGCTTGCCACCGGGCTGTGCCTACACCACCACGCTGGCAGCCCTCCCCGCCGAGTGGCCAGCCCCTTGCCCTGTTTGGCTTGGATGAGGACTGAGGAAGAGGAGGACGTGGGCATGGGACTGGATGCTTCGGATGGTCGAACCGTGGTGTCCTGTGGTTTTGAGCTCCTTGGTAGCACCATCAACAAGCATGATGTAGCTCTCGCTTGTCCTAGTGCAGATGGGCTGAAGGTCTTCAGAGAGACTTGTGCTGCTGTTTCAGCTCAGGGCTGAAGCTCGTTAAGGGCTGATGTCTGATGGGTGCAGGGTACGTGATGCGAGTCACATGGTATGGTGGACAAGGAGAGGGACAAACGGAGCCTCAGGTGTCCACAGGGAGACGTGCACGGGGTGAAGTACTGAAATCCAAGCGTGGTCATCTCATCCGCAGGCTTGCTTCACGAGCCACTGGGGTTTTCTCCATGGCTCCCCGTGCCTGGAGGTGCTGCTGTTTTGGCTGGGCTGTGGGTCGGGCTGCTCATCTCAAACTCGGAGCAAGTGTGGGGTAAACTAACCGGGTGTCTTTGCCAAAGCGCGTGTTGGCTTTTTACAGTGGGAGGAGAATTAACATTTTAACGAGGTGAGGCTGGTTGGGAGGAAAGTTCTTGCTGAAGCGGGACTACCTGTGAGTGCATGAATCATACACGGAGAGAGGGATGAACTGTAGTTTAATGATGGTGGCTGGGAAGGTACGTGCTCCTAAAATCATAAAATGGTTCAGGTTGGAAGGGAACTTAAAGATCATCGACTTCCAACCCCCCTGCCATGGGCAGGGACACCTCCCACCAGACCAGGTTGCTCCAAGCCCCATCCAGCCTGGCCTTGAACCCCTCCAGGGATGGGGCAGCCACAGCTTCTCTGGGCAACCTGTTCCAGTGCCTCACCACCCTCACAGCAAAGAATTTCTTTTCTTCTAATCTAAATCTCCCCTCTTCCAATTTAAAACCATTCTCCCTTGTCCTGTCACTGCACTCCCTGACAAAGAGTCCCTTCCCAGCTCTCCTGTAGCTCCCTTCAGATGATACATGAGTTTAGCATTAAAAGAATCCTGAATTAAAATAATAACAGTGCCCTTGCTGAGTTTTTCCTCTGGCCTAATAGATGAGGCTCCCTCCTGGAAGGTGTGTAACACACGCTGGAAGCCCGTTAGTGCCGAGAAAGATTTCAAGTCTGTTAATTAAAAAGTGGGTGCTGGTGCTGCCAACAGCATCCTCCTCTCCTTACCCATTTGATCTGAAAGGGAGGAGGAGGGAGCTGGTCCCTGGCACTCAGCGGGAAAGTTTATGTCCCTTGGTGTGGGCTGTCTTGTCTTGCTCCTCAGTCTGTGAAGAAAAGGAAATACAGGTACTGCTGGAATATAGGGAGAGAGTACAGTGAGGTCTCTTGGTTTTGACCCTGGAGTTGGTTGGAAACTGAATTCCTGTTCTAGGGAAAATTCCTTCTTTGGAAGGAGTTTTGTTGCGGTCAGAGGCAAAAGAGAAAACCACGACTGCATTTTGGGGAGGAGAAAGGCTGAAGGGTCCTGTGCTGGCAGTACTGAATCACTGCTTTTAGTTTCCTAGCTTTGCAGATGGAAGCCGTTGTCAGCTTTGCTTCCTCTGGAAGATGGGAATATTCCAGTGAAGCAGCTGCAGACCCATCGCTGCCGTTTTCCCATGGAAAATGCTGATATTATTAAAAGGGCACTTTCTGTCAGAAGAGCGTTCTGCCAGACGTTTCCTGACCTGCCTTTCTCCGTAACCTCTTGTCTGGCTTTCTCCATCTGTAAAATGGATATGCTCATTCTCAACCACCTGTATAAAATGCTGGAATTTGTGGGTGAAGTTATGACAACATGGTCTCATTTAAGCTCCAGTCCCTTTGAAAGATTCAAAGTCAGATTTAGCTCCACGGCAGTTCCCCGTGGAGCTAGTCCTCTCTCTCCCACAGGTAGGAACTTTTAAAATGCAGACATTCAACAAATACAAAGCATATTATTGTAGAATTACGCGCATTCATCTATTCCATCTGTGTGATGTGCAGATGGTCTCTTTATTTTACTACTGCTTCTGTGTGTCCTGGGAAGAGGACTTCTTGTCCCTCTTCCAGCCTGCTGGAGATATGTCACTTTGACATTTGCTTTGCATAAATGAGTCACATAGGAACATCTCAGGAATATTTTTGAGCCTAACTCCTAAGCTACCACGGCAGATATTTTGGTTTGGGAATCTGTGGTGGTGGTGTCGGTAACAAAAGCTACGAGATGGGGAGGAAGGAGCTGAGTTTCTCGTCTTAGTTTTGTCAGTCTGTACTTCATCGGCCTCAGCGGCTGCGGTATTTCTGTCCAGTCTTTGTTCATCAGAAGAAATGTGTCTTACATACTCAAATAATGTCAAAACTAATTTGTGATATGAAAAGATACTTTTTCTTTTTTTTTTTTTTTCAGCAGATGAAACAATGAGGATCACTTTTAATGTATCCTGTATTTGAGCTAGGGTTTCTAAGGATGACATGTTTGTTCTGTAACTCAGCAGTTTGATGAATTTTGTAACTTTTAAGCAAGTTCTTAAAGACGTTATGGTAATGTACTGTGTGCTTTGGTAGGTTGACAGAGTTTGAAGATACACCAACAAGTCAGCTAACCATAGACGAGTTTATGAAGATTGACTTGGAAGAAGAATGTGACCCTCCTTCCTTTACAGCTGGTCAAAAAAAATTGAAGATACAGCAGGTGAATTCTGAACCAGATGCTCTCTCTATTTCTCTCTTCTCTCCTCCCTCTGTATATTCCTTTTTGAATCAATTAATACTAAATCCTAACCGACCAGCCTTTGATAAGGGTTAGTTACATTTATTTGGAGGTTCATAAGAGCATTAGTGCATATGATACCCATTAACTAAGGGATTTTTCTTTCGTTTTAGTGGCAAAGGGATAGCTTCCCATCTAAAAAGAATAAATACGTATATATTTAAGTTTTTCTCCTATATGATTTTTGCTCCCTCCTCCAGAGAGACACGCTCTTTAAGATATGTAACTTCAAATACAGCTTTAAACATCCCCTGATGAGGGATGGAAGTGTGTCTACCGTCTTAGCCAGCCGCTGCGGGAAGTACAGAGTCACCGCTCTCGTTAGCGCCGCTCAGGAGGTCCGGGTGGCCGAGTAAACGAGCATCAGCTGAGCTTCTGTGGTTTGCAGGTTACCAGTGTTTGGTGCTCAGCCTCGGGCTTGCTGTGTTGTGTCTGAGGGCTCAGCACACTCTGCCCAGATGCTCCCCTGATTCACAAGCGGATGCAGTTACGCTACGCGCTGTTATCCCCTTTCTGCCGGCTTTCCTGCCGCACCTGCGTTTCCCTTCTGTGCCCTGACCTTTTACCAGAGCGTCGGATCTTTTTGTCCTTACAAAACTGGAGCCTCTCATGTGACAAGTTGAAGCTGAGCTTGTGGCGTGGAGGTTTTGAGCAGCTGTCCTAATGTCTGCCCTTCTCCTTTACGTGCTCTATGCGCTTTTCCACCCGGGTTGGCAAGGATTGGGGTCACAAAAGTGTAAGCTTTGAAATTGGATCAGAAACCGTACATTTATTTTTTTTTAAGGCGACACCCGTGGTCAGAAGTACCATTACGTATAACTTTTTTCTTTTTAAACACATATGAAAACAATAGGGCAATTACTTCCTCACATCTACAGGCACAGTCATAGAGTTTGACTGCTGAAGAATGGGGCGCCTTTTATTTGCAGCTTGCCGGAGTGAAGGTTCCTTTTGAAGTATAGAAAGGGGCAAGATAAACTTTGGAATCAGTCAGCATTTTGAAACTTGTCTCTCTTGCCCGTCTGAAGCTGTAAAGTGATTTGGGTAGCGATTCAAAACCTGCTTATTGCTTTTAAAATACCCTATGGTTCCGTGTCTCTATATACAGTTCACAAACAGTACAAAGTTGGGTTTTTTTAGTCGTTTCACATTTGTTTTGTTTATTTTCATTTCAGCTTGAGAAGGCATTATCAAAAAAGCTGGAAGATTTTGAAGGTATAAGTTGTGTTTAGTATAAAATATCACTTATTTGTCCAAAGTCACGTCAATTATTGCTGAATTTTATTTTTATTTCATTCCCACAGGTGAAATATCGAGCTATCAAGATGAAATAGAGATTGAACTAGAAAACAGTAGACCAAAAGCAAAAGGTGTATTTGCAAATTTCACTAAAGATGGTAAGTCTCTCAAGTCTTGGGACTACGTAAATAATAACGGGTTCAGCTCCTGCAGGCAGTCTCAAATGTGTGAACTTTATTGTGAGAAATGGGAACATATATATGCTTGCATAATACAAGATCTCTATTGCGTTGGGGTTCTCTCTGCCAATTAGTTGCTTCCAAATACCAATCTTCAAAACAACTATGTTGTTTATTAAAATGACAGTTCATTAATGATTTCAGTTGTTTTCCTTTCCTGGTGCAGTATAAGCTTGGCGCTGGCACCTGAGAATATTCCTTTTCATCACTGAAGGTGCGGTGGACCAGCATCTAGAACCTTCTGTCACCAAAGCCCCAGTTGACTAAGTGATTGGGAAGGGCTTTGTGCAGGCTGAGCGGGCTATTTTTCATGTGTAATTATACCAGGAAGTAGCTGGCTTCTCTCGCAAAGCCCTTTTACTTGCCACAATTTGATAACACAGTGCTTCTGTTTTAAACGATGACTGTATTCACAGAAATACATTTTAATAGCCGAGGTAATGAATTTGAAGGGCATCTGAAAACACTGTGTATTCATACAGTGTACTAAAATATTACGTATTTCTTCTACAGATTTTTCTCTTAAAGATTTCTGTTCTTTATGTGAGCGCTTCTCTGTTTATGTAGTTTCTGTACCAGATAGTATGCAATGATCTGTCGCTGTTTTCTTTCCCCTTACAGATTCTATAGAAGATAATACCTCTAGCATACTTGGAGAGGAGGAGGCAGAAGATGAGGAACTGGAAGCAGCTGCTAATCACTTAAACAAGGACTTTTATAATGAACTTCACGAGAAGGACAGACTAAAAAAAAGCGAAGATGGGGAGTGGAAAAATGGAAAAGAAGCTACTGTGAGACCACCTGCACTGGAATCCTTGCTGGGCCCGCTGCCCACTGCGGCTAGTCTTGGCATAACAGAGTCCATAAAAGAGTGCATCTCCACTAAGGACCGAGAGCCTGGTGAGTAGATCAGTTCAGCTCAGAGTGGAACCTGGACACATGCAGCCATTTGTGGGTTTGTTGGGTGATTTCCATGTATCTTGGCGGTTCCTGTGGTGGCAATTCCGTGAATCACTGTGACATGGAGATACGGGAGCTGTGAGGCTGGGTGGGACTGGTGGTCTCGGTCGCTGATGTTGGTCGTTGGAATCTGCTCCTCAGGAAGCTGCTGGAAAATCTGGAGTGCCTAATTATTTTCTGAAGCCTGAGAATGCGTATCTCTCAGTCAAGTAGGTTTGCAGTCATGTGATAGCTGATGGGGATGTTTCAAGCCGTGCAGTCTCCATTAGGAAATTGGAGGAAGCGGATCCCTGTAAATATGACTGGAAATTAAAACCCAAGTACGAGAATTTTAGATCAAGGCAGACTTTGTCTGGAGTCATTTTACTGGAGTCAGACGCGATGCAGTCTGTCCCTCTGATTGAGAATCTTTGCAAATGGCAAATATTTCATATGTTTGTAAGAGGAAATTAACTGGTTGTATGCTTTTTTCTTTGATATGGACTTTGGGGGTGTGTTTGGTGGTTTCACTCCCTTTTTCTTAGAACCCCCAGACCTATCTGTGACATATAGCTCTGTATAGTATAGTGGGAGCAGCACTGATCAACTAAGGAAGCCAATTTTGCCAGAGCCATTAAGACAGAGAGTACTGCAAACACTCAGTTGTCCAGGCAGGTTTGTTTGCTGTTATTATCTGTGCTTGAGCTTTACGGAGATGGCATTTTTTTTTTAATTCTTTTTGCATCTTAATGCCCCTGAGAACCGAACTTACCTAAAGGGCATTTTATTCTTTTCTTTATCACAGTTAATTTTTCCATCATAAGACACACCTGTCTGAATGTGTTTTGTCAGCTTACTTGGGGGTCGATGCAGCAGAACATTTTGTTATCCAAACTGTTCCAATGGCAATTTCTGTTCAGCAGCACCTACTTATCATAAGATACTTCCTGCCTGAAGAGATAAATTAAACACATTCAGATTCTTATTATATTAGTGTTGATATCCCAGAAGCATAGCGGGATGATTGCACGTTTATATTTTGTACAAATGAAGTCATATGGAAACAGTTGAGTGGTTTTGATTTTCTTTTAATTACCACCAAGAAAACGGATGGCTCGTGGCTCATC
>JAHREE010000223.1:105184-133282 GCA_033628505.1 Tringa tobata
CAGGCTTGGGGCAGAGTGGCTGGAGCTGCCTGGCAGAAAAGGCCCTGGGGGTGTTGGTGGCCTGTGGGCTGAACATGAGCCAGCAGTGTGCCCAGGTGGCCAAGAAGGCCACCAGCATCCTGGCCTGGATGAGGAACAGCGTGGTGAGTAGGACTCGGGAGGTGATTGTCCCCCTCTACTCGGGCACTGGTGAGGCCCCACCTCGAGTGCTGTGTCGTTTTAGGCCCCTTACCACAAAAAAGACAATTGAGGTGCTGGAGCAGGCCTAGAGAAGGGCAATGAAGCTGGTGAGGGGTCTGGAGAGTAAATCTTATGAGGAGAGGCTGATGGAGCTGGGGTTGTTCAGCCTGGAGAAAAGGAGGCTGAGGGGAGACCTCGCTCTCTCCAACTCCCTCAAAGGAGGGTGTAGAGAGGTGGGGGTCGGTCTCTTCTCCCAAGTCACAGGAGACAGGACAAGAGGAGACGGCCTCAAGTTGTGCCAGGGGAGGTTCGGGTTGGATATAAGGCAAAATTTTTAGACTGAAAGGGTTATCTTAAGCCTTGGAATGGGCTGCCCAGGGAGGTGGTTGAGGCACCATCCCTGGAGGTGTTCAAAAGACGGATTTACATGGTGCCGCGGGAAGTGGTTTAGTGATGGGGTTTTTTGTCAGAGTTAGGTTGATGGTTGGACTAGGTGATCTTGAAGGTCCTTTCCAACCTGGATGATTCTATGATTCTGTGACAACACTACAGTATTGGTGAATATTTAAGCATTTTGCTCATTGGAGTTTTCTATCTTAGTTCCAGCAGGAGAGACTTTTTTTGCGGAACACACTGGACCTCCCATGGGTGATGTGACCTACGGTGATTCCTCTCTGCGCTTTGCATAATTACCATTTGCTAAAAAAAGAAAAAAATCCAGTGAGTTATATTAAAGAGGCAGCAAACCGCTGGGATGTACTTTGTCACCTGGCTTTTCCAGAAGAAAAGCATGTATACTGAACAATTATATAGTTATTATAAAATCTTTTACACTTTTAAAGTATTTTGGAGGGAAAAAGGTTGTGAAGTAAATCTGGTGCCTGGGACTAAAGTATAGTTAATTTCTAAAGGTAACAGCAATGTTCCTTAGGGTCTTTTCAGTCATATGAGCATCAGTTTTTCTGAATTGGTAAAGCTGATACTACATTTATGAGACAATTTCAGAAGAAAATCAAAGTGCAGTGTTACGCGGTTCCTTACAAAAGACCGTTTTCTTTGGGATGAACCCTGTTTTGTCTATGACTTGGTATGGGAAGAGTTTAAAACTTGCTGTTGGTTGTTTAAGGTGGAGTTTGAGAAGATGTTTGTAAGCTCTTGGTGTCCGATGCCAATAAATGTCTGTTGAGTTGAGCAGCCAGATCCTTTGCACCACTTCAGGAAGCGCCACCTTTATTCCTGACCGAGTGTTTTGGTTGGATTCCTAACCCTGTGATTTCACGTACTTCAGGCAGCTTGTTTAAATGCCTGACTTTTGCCAATCTTCACCATTTGGTGCTCTTCAAGCCTCAAGGCTCTGCGTGGCCATAACCTGCCATTGGATCAAAGAGCTACCTCTCCTTTCCACTGGTCCAGCACCATCCTGCTCAGGAGCTCTGCTCTGGGAGAAAGCACCAGACTGCAGCATCAAACCATTCAAAGGTCTTAGTTTGTGGGGAGGAGGCACATCCCCAGAACTGGGGAGCAGGAACTGTTCTGCACCATTTCAGTTTCAATTTGTTCTTGCAGATTGTTGAAACTTAGTTTGGTTGGGTTTTTTGGGGGGGGGGTTGTGTTGTTTTTTTGTGTTTGAGTAACTGGTTGGGACATCTCTTTTCTAGTCTTGATTAGAGTTGATGGAGATAACCAAGAAGATTGCTTTGTTCCCCAGCATAAGTCTTTGTTTGAATAATTTATTTTCATCTCTACCTACACTATATTAATAGTGTAGCACTACTGTACATTAATGTGATGTGGGAAATCACTTTTTGCTGTTGTACCTTGTGCCAGTCCCAAATTAGGCCTCGGTTCTGTGCTATTATGCTTTTAAATCGGTAGAATATAAAAAATTGTGTTTTCAGAACGTCTTATTAAATACAAAACTAGAAAAATTAGTGAAATTATAATTACAGAAGCTCATTGTAGTTTAACATTTATCTAGACCCTTCCATAGCTTTTAAAAGTTACTTTAAAATTTGGAAATGTTTTAATAATTCCCCTTTAACAGCGGGAAAAACTAATACACATCTTTTTACACAACTTGTATGTGGTAAGTGGTTCAAATGATGATAGATCAGAATCAAGAAGAAAGCTACGCTATGACTGTCAGCATGATGTATTATTCAGTGGTCCATGCTGCTTCCCTGAAAACAGAAAATATTTTATAAGTCAGAATTTACAGATGAATCACTGACCTATAGGCTTTGTCATGAAATTCACGTTACAATGAAAGTGGTCATCTTCCTCAAATGGTTTCTCTAGCTTCCCGCTGAACATTTGTGGCTTTAAATTAAAATGGCGGGGGTGGAGGGGGAAAGGCAACTGGAAGTGTCCAACGGATTTTTAACACTGAAGAGGACTGTACCAATTCCTGAATTTTAAATTAATTCAGTGTGTCAAATTTGTGTGTGTGTGTGTGTGTGTGCCCCCATATTGAAAATACTCAGCAACATGTTAAATCTCCTGGATGAATGCAGAAGGATGCACATCTCTGAGGTGCGATCGTTACTTTGCCGTACGTAGAACTTGAATTGCAATTGATTTTGAGCAACATCCACTTAATTAAAATGTGTTCTCTGTAGGTGAGAATACGGGAGACGGTGAATTAGATCTGAGTGGGATCGACGACAGCGAAATAGATCGGGTAAGGTGCCTTCTTATCCTGGGTGTCTCTGCATTTGGGTGTTTGAGAAAGACAGGATGGTTCTTATCTGGTTTATTCTCTCCCTCTTTGCTCTGATCCATAGAGTGGTTCAAGTGATTTCAGTGATCTGAGATCAAAACTAAGATTCACACAAGTTCTGTGAATTTGGTCTTCCTTGCCCATTTTATCTGTCTGTGGCACTGCTGCTCCTGCGCAGTCTTACTATACTGGATTAATTACGTTTTACAATGTCTTTTATTCTGAAGAAGGACTTTTAAAAGTTTGGTGGAGCTCTAAATTCATTATTTAATTAAGATATAGTCAAGATAGGAGGCTGCCATGGAAACCAAACTGTAAAACCATCATGTACGGCTTCTGTGTTCTTTCAAAGATTTCTGTAACATTTTCTGGATTTATTATTATTTGTGTGGCAGCGACGGATACCCTTTACCTTATAACCTGAATGTGAAAGGCAGAGGGCTGTGGGAAACATCTTGTTGAAGGCCACGCAGCAGGTCAACGCTTGAACACGCAACAAAGTCTGTGTCTCCTGCCTCCGAGCCTGATGCCTCTCCAGCTGCCACGCTGGGTTAAAGTGCAATTTGAGCAGATAACGGCATGGCTAAAAACCCCTTTTGGGGTCCAAAATCGTTGAGAGCGATGGGGTTGTGTAGGGGTTACTGAGGTGCATAACTACCTAAACAGTCACGGGGGAAGAACAAGCACATTTTCTCCTTCTCCTAGGCTCTGTGGTGAGGTCATAACTCTGCTTTTATGACCTCGTGTTCATTTCTGCGGCAATAGGCTGTAATATTGTAAGCCCAAGATTATGAACTCCCTGAAAGCATAAGAAGGATGAATAACTGAGCTAGGAGGAAGCGAGTTTTACTATTAGGGCTTACCTTTAATAGAAGCAGATGAAAGAGTGAAAATATTGGTCTGATAAACCAGCTTTTGCACAGCTGTTTGCTTGCTTGTTTGGCCTTGGAGGAAGGGCTCTTTCCTGCATTAGTCTCATTGGACTGGAGTTATTTTTCTCATAAAATCCTATATGTGCATTTCACTTCGGAGAAAATCTTGGACGCTCAACCCGTAAGATGGAGAAGTCTCAAATTGTTTTTCTTGCACTTGAGCATCTTTTTACAAGTCTTGGGTCCACTTCTTAAAAATAAAGTGTCTCGTTCGTGAAGGATGACCCAATTTGTCTTCTCCGTTCTGCAGAAGTTCTTTGCTCCCAAACAGCATCAGCTGTAAAGAACTTTTGTTTCACAGACAGTTGTGCTAAATACTGGGTTTATTTTTATATTTAAGTAATTGAAGAGGAGATCTATCTACCAACCTGCCTGCTACCTGCTTATTTATCTGTAATTCATCTGAATCCTTTTAAGTGTGTTTTACAGCTCCACACCTACTAATGATGTTACCACTACTAAGTGTAGTTAACTGAAAAAAGCCTAGATGTGGTTACCAAACCCAGCCCTCTAAAATCTAGAATACTAAAACTCCAGCAATCTAAGCTTATTTCATTCACACAGACGTGGCCATTGAACTAATAATCTTAGTAACTGGGCCTAAATTCTGTTTTGGTAGCGCAGGGTTCCCATACTGTTTTGAATTACAGACGACCATGTTTTCATGGTGCTCTCTCATATCGCCTGAAAAAAGATCATAAAATCAGGATCATTTTAGGTTAATTACAGACCACATGCAATGAGTCCTGCCTGGATGGTTGTTGGTCACCCTGTCATAGTTTGGAAACCAAGCAGTGTTTTTTGAAAGCACGCCGCTGTTTTCTGCCAGCTTTAGAAGTTACTGAAAATGCTTGCTGATTGTCACATCTTGGTCCTATTTTCCTTTATTAATGTAAAACAATTAAAAACAGAATTGACCTTGCCAGTGGTTTTTTTTCAATTCAGTTTTGCTCTATGGTTTTTAAGTTGATTTCTGAAAGTAGGTAAACTTGTTTTGTCTTTTAGTATATACTTAACGAAACAGAAGCTCAGATAAAAGCAGAGCTGTGGATGAAAGAAAATGCAGATTATTTGAAAGAACAAAAAGGTAAGTATATAGGACTGAAATTCTCCTTTTGGCCGGTGTTGCTGAAACATGCAGTCTGTGTAATCTTCATGCTGGTTACCCTTTTGTCATCTTTCAGAAAAAGAAGCAAGAATAGCAAAAGAGAAAGAACTTGGGATTTATAAGGAACACAAGGTATTAAAATGTGTGCTAATTGTGTCTGTTTGAAAATGTCCTGGAAATTCGTTATATTTGCTGATCAACTCCATGTAGGATGTATGGGCATAATGGTACAAGTCACCACTAAACGAGCAAGAGCTGTTGTATCTCCACCTGTTATTGAAATACAAGGCTCTAATTTTTCAGATGGTGAATAAAACACTTTCTTGCCCAAACTTTTTTTTTAAGTTGCTATTACGAGAAAAGTTTGTGCGTGGCAAAGTCAGAGCTGGGTCTTTGCATTTATGATTGCTCTCCTAATTGCTTGCTTATTTAAATACAGGTCTTAAGACATGCCTAATTTTTTTTTAATGTGTGCATGGGGAATTTGTTTGTACTTGCCATAACTTCAGTAGCTTTCTTTGCTCCTACAATAATGATTTCTTTATGAAGAACTGAACAGAACCTTGTTACAGTCACTTGAAGGAATATTTTGTTCTACCTTTCATAAAGAATGCGACAGTTACGTTAACAAACTGCACGTCCTGTCTCTGTGTTTAGCAGTTTAAAGCAGCCTAATTGGCCGTATAGTCACGATTTACAGCATTAGTATTTTGTGTAATTGAGCAAGTGACAAGTCAAATCTTCCACATGCAGCTACAATCCATGTTAGTTTTTAGTGCATATATCCTCTGTCTTTTTTTTTCCTGACTAATGCAAAAGACAGAGTTTCCTACTTCCCCTAGGTATTTCGACAATAAAAACAAAACCAGACAATGAAACACTGTTTTATGCTTCAGAGTTTCTCATTCATCTTGTGCTTACGGAGACGTGGCAGTCTACCAGCAATTTTCAAAATTGTATAACTTCTTGGCACCGCCAAGTAGCCCAAACACCCACCTTTTTGTTCGGACAACACAGGGGTTTTTCTCTAACTCTGTATTGTTTCTGACAGCTCGAGTAGAACTTGATTAATATAGTGCTTTCCAGTTTCAAGGTAACACTTGACCCATGTAGGTAAACACAGGGGCTGCTATCCATTAAAAAATAAATCTCCTGCAGAGCTTGGTGTTAAAACCTTCCTTTGAAAAGGAAAATGCTGAATGAGAAACAGAGGTGTGTTGGGTTGTTTTTTTTTCATTCCTACCCAGGCATTGGACACGGGTAGAACTGTTCTCCCGTGTCATTTCTCTTTGCCTGGCCCTACATAGCATCAGCCTCCCCAGTGCAACCCTGGGCTTGGGCTCGCAGCGTTTCCCTGGGGAGGGCAGCTGCAGGTGACACTGTCTCCTGCTCCCTATCCATCAGCGTTAACGCCAGTCTGTGCTTAGAAAGCTGCTGCTAATATTTCTTGGCCTTTTTCAGCGTGGTGGGGGAGTTGGGTAGATGATCTCCCACACCACATCCAAACCTGATAGAAAATACCGTTGCAGTTTCGATACGAAGTTGTCGGTGCTTAGGGGAGTCATGACCCAGCTTGACTCTAACTTTAAAGGCTATTTTAGCAGGGCGATCTCATTATTTACATGCTGAGTGATGTTATCAGGGTCCCTGTTCCTGTAACAGGAGTTCACTCCCATTTTTTTCATGCATGAGAAATGGCCCACATTTCTTCTCTGGCAGCATTACAAATAGAATCGTAGAATGGTTAGAGTTGGAAGGGACCTTAAAGAATTTGTGATAAACTGTGTGGGCACTTGGGCAAAAAAGCAAATGCTTGTCTCTTGAAGAAAAGAGACCTCTTGGTCCCAGTGAGCAGCAGGAGAGGGAGTGCTGGCTTAGCCTGGCCGTGTTGCCTGCATCCCTGCATCAGCAGCACCTGAGCTGCAGCTCGCCCCTCTGCTTCATAGAAATTTTTGTTTGTGTCTACATCACTAATTTTATATTTTAATTAAGCCAAAGAAATCTGCAAAGAAGCGGGAGCCAATTCAAGCCAGCACAGCAGGAGAGGCAATTGAAAAGATGTTAGAACAGAAGAAAATCTCGAGTAAAATTAATTATAATGTGCTAAGGGACCTGAACAGCAAAGGAAGTAGCACACCAAAGAAAGAGGATGACAGCACTGATGACAGCACCAACACCAAGAAGCTGTCAAGAAGAAAATCTATTGCCAGTAGGAATATAGCCAACCCTGTAAACAGTGTGGGAAAAAGGTACTGCAATTGTTCATTTGTATCTTTGTCTGTGAGACTGTCTATGTGTCTTTCTGAGCCAGACAACGTAGGGACTGAAACATTTGTTTGAGGCTAAAATAATGTCGGGGCTCTGTTTTTATTTATTTTGCCTGCAGTGTTGCGGTGGCACCTTATTTATAGTTCACATATCAGAGGTCTGCTTTGGTGCGAGTTAATCATCCTGAAGCCAACAACAACAACAAAAAAAAAAGTCAATGGAAATTCATAAATATGAATCTTGTAGCCAGGGATGCCTTTTCTTCATATACTCCTGACATTTTTTGTCCTTCCTATCTAAGTTGTCTGTATCAGCTGTCGTGGCACTAAATGTTCGAAAGCTTTGGCTTTTTGCTTGATTTGAAAAATATAGTTCCCATCTGTTTTGACAGCTAACTGTTCTGATTAGCTTATATTTTAGTTTTATTCCAAACTTTTGTTGTTAATTGATGCCACAAATATAAAGCTTTACCGTAAATAGGCTTGTCGGTTTTCTGGTCTGCATTTGCAAATGTTTTATAGTGTGATGAAAGCTACTATTTTAATGAGTAAAATATTCGACTAGCCGGGCAGATTTGTAGTGTGCTGTAAAGTGTATAAGGAGATTGATGTATCCTATCTGCAACATGCAACTATTTTATTTGTCTTCAGTTTATGAAATCATGTCGGATGATCATTTGAATCATGTCTATGTATAGTGATTTCTTACTTAGATATTATATATTTATTTCCTGCCTTAAATACTTAGTTTTTTGCTATGAAAGCTGGTGCCACAAGGAAATGTAGGTATTTAATTCTGAAATATAAGATATTAAGATAGAAGATACAAGAAATATAAACCCCTACTGGTGGCTTTGCTCCAGTAGTTCAGATTTAGGCGCGCGTTGCAGCTGAGAATAGGTGAAGGACTGGGGAGGGTGGGAGGACAGAGAGAAGTCATCTATTTGTAGAAGAAAGGGGTGGTATAGGATACCTGAAAACGTGAAGCTGGGAGGGTTAGTAAGTGCACGTCCCTCAGAAGCTAAGTAAAATAAGGATGACTAGACCCAAACCCAATATTTTGGTTTCATTTGACCGTGAGGACAGCGGGACAGTCTTCAATTTTTGGCTGAGGTGGCAAAGTTAAGGTAACTGGGATGCAGGTTTTTGCAATGTACCAGACGTCTTTTCTTTCCTTGTTGTATCTTCTTTATTCTGTATTTTACCAAGATAGCTTCATCCTCCTTCGACTTCTCACCCTTAATATCAACAGCTTTGCTTTCCAGGTCTTTTTAGTCTCCTCTGTAAGTTGTTGCTTCAGGTGATGTCTAATGCCCCAAGTGCATAAGTTTTCCATTAGTGAAGGAAAGTGAAGATGCATTGTGGATTAACTAACAGCATTTAGCCTATGCTTTCTTGGGATTTAGCAGGTTTTAATGAGTCGTATTTCTAGTAAAATATAGCTGGTTCAGTTGTCTGAAAGGAAATGCTGCGATGGGAAGTAGGAGCTGGTTGGGATCCTGTTTGCATTCCAGAGCTCAGCAGTAAGATCCATGCTGGAGCTGCTTTGCCGTAGCCAAACCTTGTCGCTTCTGAGGTTTGCAAAAATATTGGGCACCCGGAGCTCCTGTTGAAGTCAGCACGTTAAACTCTTAACAGTTTTTTGAAACCCTTTGGAAAATCATGCCATAAATATTTGATTTGACAGTGGTGCAACTTGAAAAGGTTTCTAAATAAATACAAATCAGTATTTTCCAAAAGCAGCTAATAAAACATGTTTATTTTTCTTCTTGAGAGCTTAAAGTACGTCCTTAAGATGCGTAACAGAGTTGCCTGATGATGATTAACAGATCTCGGATACAATGAATTTTTCAGCAGAACACTTCAGAGGAGGTTGGGGATACGTGCAGATACGTGAGTTAAGGAGATCTTGCACACCAGAAGCAGGCCATGTTCTTGCTTAAATAAAATCAAGGACTTGGCAAAGCATTAGTTGGACTTTTCTTTTTCTTACAATTAAAGATTTATGACATAATTTTGATTTTTTTGCTAGTAGTCTAAACGCCGTGCCTTTTAAATGGCATGCATAAATTTCTGTGTTCTGCATTGTTCTTATATGCCATGCATTCATTGCCTTTGTTCAGCATTATTCCTCTGAGAGGTGAATGGCTAAATACTTTCCCAGCGCTACAAAAATCATGGTAATTTATATGCAATTAATAATAATAAAACCCTGAACATTGCTCATTAGAAAATGAATGAAGCGCATAATGTATCTTTATCCAGGAAGCATTTGCAGAGATTTCACTAACCGTTTTGGTTTGTAGCGACTCACAGTCCTGCGTGCTTACCTTTATATCTTAAATATTTAGTAAACTGCGTTTGACTGCAGTAGCACCTTGCATAACCATGCTTTGATCCCCTCCTTTAAGTTCATCGATGCCATATTCAGATTTTAAAGAGCGACTGATTTAGTCCTCATCTCAATTAGAAGGTAGGAAAGTAGATTATTTTGGTTTTTTTTTTTTTTTTATAAAGAAGTATCTTTATTGCTTTCCTTTTGCAAGCCAAGATTTTACATACCTCACCAGACTTGATGGAGCCAAGTTGGTCCTGTGTCTCAAGAATCATCTTCATATACAGTATGTAGCACCCTGGAAATAGGAACTTGATTTTTATCTCCATCTTTCTAATTATTCCTTGCTATGCAATATTCTGCACTGTTATGTCTGGATAGAGGACTTCAGGTGATCTCCCAAAAAATGGTTACCCCAGCCAGACATGGCGCAATCCCTGGGTAGTTTTTCTTTTTTTTTAATACAACATAAAGTAGCAGTTAGTGTTAATCAGTTAAAATATTGGAAAAGATTTTGTTTACTGATGTAGTAATGATAAGCAAATTTTACGGTCTCGTAAAAAGCTGTTGATTTGCAAGAAATTTATAAAGAGCTGGAATGCTAAGCATGGTCCCGGGAGCACGATTAAATGGGATATTCTCTCAGCTGGTGGCCCTTTTAGAATAGCTTTGTTTCTACTATAATCACTTAACAGTTACTTGGATTTCAAAGGTGATATAGTTTATCTGTGCATTATTTCATGAAAAATCCTGATTTTGAAATCTCAGAAGTGCTTGGTGTTTTCTGAAATTTTGCTAGGAAGGTACTTTCAAAGTATTCTTCCAAAGATCATGCAGATTTCTCCTTTTTAGATAAGTAGACATTATATACATTGATATTTTCACAAGCAAACTGCACTTTTGAACAGATTTCTTTACTGTGAATGCTGTGCAGCTTTTTGAGTTTTAGAAAAAGACATGCTTTTCTCAGACACATCTCCCAGAATTATACTGGGCTTTTACTTATTGTACTTGTCAAGGTGGTAGAAGACTGGTAATAACAATGTAAGTAATTTTGGGAAATTTTGTATCGTGTAAATGCATTTCATTGCATTTCTTAATGCATTTTTGTTCCAACGGGCATCTCGATTGGTGCTTTCATACGCAAAAGCCATTTCATTCTCTGTGTGTTAAGAGATGTGGCACGGTGGATGTTACCATAATAGATGTTGCAACTTTAATTTCAATTACCAGTTGCACAGTTTATCTTCAGTAATGTCTTCTGTGCATATGAAGCATAAGAATAATATGTTGAACTCCTAGAAAAGAACAATTGCCACTTTGAGCTACTTAAAACTGCAGTTAGAGCTGTGCCTTGTGCTGGAGCTCTTCGAGTCCGATGAAGAGGGGTTTTAGGTCTGGAAGCCTTTGGTTAGAAGCTTAATAATTTATTTTATATTTACTTAAGCTGAATCTTACAACATTACTTGTAAAGTGAAATGTGTTGTACCAGGAAAATGTGGGAACAAGAAAGCTTTCAAGTGACTGCTTTTTAAAAATTTTAAGCCTATTTATTGCTACGCGTTTGAAATTGGTAATGATATCAGAAAAGACAGGATAAATTATCAGGGGAATAAATGTGTCAGGTTAATCTCCTGAAGAATTTGCCTTGGAAGAAATGAGGCAGGACTGTGAAGCACAGCTGAACCCGTTGTAATGAAACAAGGTTGTTCTGAATGGAAGCGTATGAATATATAATAGAAAACCAAATCATGCTTGCTATGAGTATGACAAAAGCCCCTGGTAGAGATCTCAGATTTGATTAGATTTGGAAATTCACCTCCACATCTCTCCGCGGTCTCCATTGTATTTATCGACCATCCCTTTGGCTTGTACACGTTTGCCCGTGGCTCCACCTGTGGTTCAGAGCCACGGCATCAGGAGATTACCAACCGTACGTTTGCAGATCCAGGGATTTGTTCTGCTGCTCAAGTTCCTGCCCTGGGATGCACGCATCGAATTAGCATCTCCTCCAGGTACATTTTTGTTGGCCTATCAATGGGTGGCACGGCCCCAGAAAAATCCCCTTTATTATCTGGGATGGGAATATTACTCCATAAGGTAGAAAGGTAGAAGTTTTTTTCTATCTCATTGGCATTGCCTGATTATTTTCAGTAACTCTGTGGGAGGAATGGGTCATGGGGTGCTATTTATTACACCCTGCCTGAAATCCTTCTCTTCAGTTGTTGATACTGTGGGTGTCTGTCAGAACCTGTATTTCTTTCTCCTGAGAAATAAGGAGGAAGAAGCCCCAAACTAGCTCTTACCCTCACATCCAGGATCACTGATAACAATAAACCCTTTATTTGTAGTTTTATGGGTGGAATCGTGCTGAGCATCATGCCATGTCCAGGCTGGGTGTTCCTAACTCAGCTGCAACTCCACTGGCCCTAAATCCTTAATCTACATTGGCCATGGTTTATAATTTATTTTTATAAACCCAAAGCAAACAGTTTGGTTTTTTTAATGTACAGTATTTTTAGTTTATTTTACATTATGAGACTGGTATTTGTGGAGGGGAGGAGAGTGAGCTCAGTTTCCAGATCACTTAGATCAAGCCAAAAGGGCCTGAAACAAAGCTCAGCTCAAGCAGTCTGGATTCACTGTATCAAGAAGAGAGTTGTTACTTCAGAACCCTTTTTTATTAGGAAAAATAACATTGCAAGAATGGTTTAAAACATTAGGAATGGGTATTTCAGAAGTTAGTTCACTGCAGCTGATGCAGTAGAGTCTGGCGTGGTGATGGTTGTCTGCAGTGAGCCCTGCAGGTTAGCAATTCATGATGGAGCGGAGCTTCTGAAGAGGGAGAAGTCCCTGTGTTTGGAAGCTTTTGAGAGAGAGACCTTTCCATGCGAATGCTGGTGGTATGCTTTCTCTGTACAAATTGGCCCTTTGAGATGGGATCTTAAGAGTATTTTAATACGCTTTAATTTTTCCACCATATATTGTTATTTTTCAGAATTTCCTTCAGTGCTCTGTCTAATTGACCTTTGATATCCTGTTTTTCTCTCTCTGCTTTGAAGTCTGTTACATGGCTTGGAACTCGTGTATTTACTCAAAGTGAGATATTAAATTTTATTTCTTGCCTTGAGCTGCTTCAGGCCTTCTTTTTATAGGTGGCTAATGCGCTAGCACCAATTTCCAACCGGGAATAAAATTCCTTACAGAAGATACCTTCAGGGAGGTGGTGGAGTCTCCTTCTCTGGAGACATTCCAAACCCGCCTGGACACGTTCCTGTGCAACCTGCTCTGGGTGGACCTGCTTTGGCAGGGGGGTTTGAGTAGATGATCTTCAGAGGTCCCTTCCAACCCCATGTGATGATTCTGTGATACTGGTCGTACTTGTTGACGATGGTAGTTAGGAATTTCTTCTATAGCTTAACTCATTGTTTGGTTGGTATTTTTGGTGTTTCCTCTGGAAGCAGTTTTGTGTTGGCTACGGGATTAACTAGACTGTGATTCCCAGGTAGGAATGTGCATGTGGGAGCTTTCCCGTTGAGCGTGCGGAGTCAGCTTTTGGGTTGAATATTACGTACGCGGTAAATAAATGCTCTAACCACTTTGGCATAACCGTTCTCTTATGTGATCTGTGCTTTGAGAATTTCTTTGGAGTGTAATTTTATGTATGTTTATGCTTTACTGTGGTATATAATCATTTAAATCAAAGGTTAATCAAAGTGATTAGTAATTTTGAACAGGAAAATGGTGACATTTGATAAGTACCTCCACTTAAAATAAATCTTACCAGTATTTTCCAGTCTTGTAACTTTTAGAGGGGCAAGCTTATACAAATTATGTTTAGTATTTTATTTACAAAATGCAAAGCCAAGAATATTGCACTCAAGACTTCCAAGGTTCTGCTTTTCATGTCATCCCTCTGCCTTATTAAAAGTTAGTTGTTCGGGGGAGAGCTTTATGAATGACCTTGAAAGGAGCTGACACCTGCATTTGTTTGTCCACAGTTGATTTGAGGAGTTGATCTAGTAAAGCCTGTAGTAATGTTGTAACCTGGCTAAGGCTGCCAGGTTACTGCTCTTCATATGAGCTGAGAAGCCTGTTGTATTAAGGAGATAAATCAGAGGCAAGAGCTGGAAAGAAACCCATCTGCCCCAGCGTGTTTTAAAACAAAGAGTGTGTGTTTCTAACTTCTGAACACTAAAATGTGATGACATGTGAGCCTTTTCCTCTTTATTAAGTGAGGGCAGAGGAGGAAAAAATGTGCTGCTTCTGTGTGTAGCACCATGCTCCCGAGCTGATACAGCATGCTGCCTGGCAAAGAGTGTGCCAGGTTATATCCTTTACCCTCAAATTAATTTCTCTCATCACTACATAGGACAGAAGGATGGGGAAAGATTATTTTTTTTATTTTGGAAATATTTATTTTTAAAAAAAAAAAAGGAAAAAGAAACCCAACCAGTTGCCCAAACCCATCCTTCCATAAGAAATAAGTCAGGATTCGACGTTTATTCTGATTACTCAGGCTGTTTTGAGTATTCCCCTTGCCAGCACGGGTAGTAGCGGTGGCAAGAACTGAGGTGAGCCCAAGGTGAGGGTTGGATGGCGCTGTACAGAGGGGTCTCCGAGGTGCCTGAGGCCTGGAGAAAGGCAAACTTCAGTCTACAAAAAGGGCTGGAAGGAGGACCCAGGGAGCTACAGGCCGATTAATCTCACCTCTGTCCCTGGGAGGGTAATGGAGCGACTTGTTCTGGATGTCATCTCCAAACACATTGAAGATAAAAAGTTATTGGAAGTGGTCAACACAGATATACCAAGGGTAAATCATGCTCGACCAATCTGATAGCCTTCTATGATGTTATAACTGGATGGCTGGATGAAGGGTGGGCAACAGATGTCATCTAATTTGACTTTGGCAAGGCTTTTGACACTGTCGCCCATAACATCCTCCTTAGGAAATTAAGGGAGTGTGGGCTAGACGAGGAGTCAGTGAGGTGGATTGAGAACTGGCTGTGTGACAACTCAGAGGGTTGTAATTAATGGAGCAGGGTCAAGCTGGAAGCCTGTAACCAGTGGTGTCCCCCAGGGGTCAATACTTGGTCCAATTTGGTTCAACATATTCGTCAATGACCTGGACAAGAGGACAGAGTGTATCCTCAGCAAGTTTTTTGTTGATACCACACTGGGAGGGCTGGCTGACACTCCAGAGGGCTGTGCTGCCATCCAGCGTGACCTGGACAGGCTGGAGAGCTGAGCAGAGAAGAACCTCATGAGGTTCAACGAGGGCAAGTGTAGGGTCTTGCACCTGGGGAGGAAGAATGCCGGTCACCAATATAGGTTAGGGATGGACTTGCTGGCAGAGTTGGACTAGATGATCTCTAGAGGTCCCTTCCAACTCTGATAATTCCATGATTCCGTGATACCGAAGATTTTTCTTTCACATCTGATTGGCTTAATACCCCTGAAAATACAGCTACGTTAAACTCTGAAATAAGTACGGATGGTGTTTTCCCTGGCTGTGCTCCATGATGTTGAGAAAGGAGGACCTGCCCAGCCATCACCTGCAGCCTGCAGTGTCTGGACATCTTTGGGTGGCTGCTGCAGGAACTTCTTCTGCTATTGACTCCCAAGGGACTGCAGCAGTTACTCCAGCAGTTCTGTGCTTCCCTGTCAAAGTGCAGACCCAGCGTCCCCACACCCAGGTTTGCCAGGGTGAGGTTGTCCAAAAGCTTGTTCTCTTCTCCCAGGTAATTAGGGATAGAACAAGAGGGAATGGCTTCAAGCTCCGACAGGGTAGGTTTAAACAACATTAGGAAAGATTTTTTAACAGAAAGAGTGGTCAGGCATTGGAATAGGCTGCCCAGGGAGGGGGTTCAGTCACCATCCCTGGATGTGTTGAAGAGCTGTTTAGATGCGGTGCTGAGGGATATGGTGTAGGGAAGAACTTTGTAGAGTAGGGTAGATGGTTGGACTCGATGATCCCAAGGGTCTTTTCCAACCTGAATGATTCTATGATTCTAAAATGGAGTATTCTTCCTAAGAATCCCGGTTTTGGAGTCATTCATTTTTGAGTACTGGAATAAAATGCCAAAATTTCTGTCTGGCAACTAACCCACCTGTGTTTTAATTGGAGAAAAATGCCCCTGGAATAGCATACTGGTAGGAGAAATCATGTAAAGAAGCCTTCTCGACGTGAACTGTACCAATTTATGTGAGTTCAGTGGTGCTGCAAATCATCTCTACTTGTACATCATTCATTAAGAGCATTCAAATTTTATTGTACAGACATTTAATGTTGTCAAAATATGGTTTAGTGTACGGATAAGGGAACATGGTCTGCTGGGACTGCAGAGGAGTGTTCCTGAGCTGTCATTCATTTGGACTTAGGAGAACCTTTGAGAAATGTATATAAATAAACCCTTCAGGATTGAGTGAGGGCACATCTAGACTCGTGTGAGTGTTTTAGCAATAACAAGCCTCTGCCAAATCCAGTGCTCGGTTCCATTTACCCAAAATGACTAGCGCGCCTTCAATTTAAAACTGAAAAGGCATTGATCTGGCTCAACCTCGTGGCCCAGACCCAGGTCAAGTCTTCTTATTTTTACAGCAGCCTGCTTGTTTGTTTAATATAAATTGGATATTGCTTTTCTGCCTCCCACTCATGAAAATTGTCTCCTTGGCAGATTCCAGGGGAGGTCGGTTGGGCAGCGCAAAAATGCAGAGGGGGATTTTTTTGTGGGTGTCTGAAATAATTTCGTCTTGCCTTTTAAGACCAAATAGGAGCAATTTTAGCGCGGAAGATAATTTTGTGTGACAGTTGGATTGCGAGTGCCTTGTTTATCTATGTTCTCATTTTCAGGCTGGTTATAAGAAAATGCTCTGCGAGCTTTTTTCTTCCAAATTACGCCCAGCGGATCTAATGGGAGACTTAATATACATATGCATGTGCAGTCTCTTGAACTTTAATGGCATGTTAGCAAAAATAGTGATATGGGGGGTGGGAAGAAATCAAAGAAATCCAAAGTGTTATGGCTCTTGTTATCAAACCCTAGAGGTGCGTGTCCTGCTGTCAGGGCTGGGAGTGCTTCAGCGCCGTGCAATGTTCCTTCTCAGCCTGTAGATTTTTCCGATTTATTTCTTCCTGTTTTCCCAGGTGGAAAATGATTGGCTTCTGAATTGATTTTCCTTTGACCCTAGTCCATCAGGGTCTGCTTGTTGATCTTTGCAGTATGTATCTGTTGATCTTTACGGTATACATTTAGCATAAACCAGGGGAAGCGTATGTATGACGTGTGTTCGATTTGCAAATGAAGTCGAGTCTTCAGCGAATATTTGTTCAATGATGAAGGCAGTGGAATGAAACAAAGAAAAAATTAAATTTTTCTCACTACAATATCATATACGTTATTTTTACCAAGACTAATACCCAAAAGCTAGGAGAGCAGTCACGTGAAGCTTCATGTTTCTTGCTGTTTGCACGCATTGCCAGAGCAGATAGCTGGCATCATTATGTGGTTGTGACTGCAGTTCTTTCACCGTGGCTGGGTAGAGTATTGGAAAGTTACAGCAGTTTGCTACAAAACCTGAAACTGTGCAAAACTGTGTTTGTTCACATAATATTCAACAGCATCTACATAATTAGCTTTAAATTGGCCAGTGTACTGTAACTTAGTCATTTATGTAAGCGCTGTTCCGCTACCCAGTGATGTTTCTGGTTTTACCTTGCTGCAGTTGTTACTAAATAGGGGATGAAACACGCTGAGATAGATAACTTCTAAATGTGGTCTTGGAAGATACATGCAGCAAATTTAACTTCTTCTTCGTGTTGTTGAATTTCCAGTGTATTGTGAGTCAGAAATTTCTGCCCAGCGTTTTCCCCTTTCTCCAACGCAGCACAGCGTTAGATTGAACAAACCCATTGCCACGTTTAGGATACGCAGGAACCAAGGTAACCTCCCCACCCGCTCTAGAGCAGCCCATCTCCTTCTGTCATACAGGCTCCATCATGGAATCACGGAATTGTTGGAGTTGGAAGGGACCTTCTAGAGATCATCCAGTCCAACTCCCCTGCCAAAGCAGGGTTGCCCAGAGCACATCACTCAGGACGGCATCCAAGCGGGGCTTGAAGATCTCCAGAGAAGGGGACTCCACACCCTCCCTGGGCAGCCTCTTCCAGGGCTCTGCCACCCTCACCACAAAGAAGTTCTTCCTCATATTTGGGTGGAACTTCCCATGTTCCAGCTTGTGCCCGTTGCCCCTCGTCCTGTCACTGGGAACCACTGAAAAGAGTCCAGCTCCATCCTCCCTCAAACCGCCCTTTAGATCCTTGTCAGCATTAATAAGGTCTCCCCTCAGTTCCAGCTCTGCTGAGCCATTGGAGCATCATCAGGGAGATGCTCCAATCCCTCCATCATCTCTGTTGCCCTACGCTGGACTCTCTCCAGCAGTTCCCTGTCTCTCTGGAACTGGGGAGCCCAGAACTGGACGCAGTATATTCCAGTTGTGGCCTCCCCAGTGCAGAGCAGAGGGGGAGAATGACCTCTCTTCTTTGTGACCCAGAAAGAAGGAGGAAACCACTGGCTTTTACATACATTTTATGTACATTTTTCTCTCCCCCTCTTTGTGTTTTACACTTGAAAAACTAGTGTGCTGCTACAGAGGTGTGATGGGAAGGTTCAGAGCAGGGTATAGCACGTATGGACCTCAGGATCTGCAGTCCATCACCCAAGTGCACATGCAGGTGGAGAACCTCTCCCCCTAAGTGCCCTTTCAAGGCACCTCCTGGCTCAGCAGCTGTCAAAAACGAGACGATTTGAAATCTTTCTATTCAAGCAGGACTCTGATAGCTGGCAGGGAAAGGACAGGATGATGCTGTTACAGCATGACATGGTGCCGTAGGTTTGAAATCTGCGTTGATATTCAGGGTTGAGTGCAACCTTGCTGAATTTTAGCGCTGGAAGATGCTTGTATAGTGGGAGTGCTCTCAGGTCCCATACAGAATGGCAGTGTTGGTCATGTATTTAATAGTCTGTTGTCTCTTTATTCAGAAATGGATTTAGATATGGTATTTATGTGAAAGAAATATACACTGCTTTACAGGATAGTGTTCTTTTAAGAAGTTATCAACATATTTAATCTGAGTGTTTTGAGATCTGCAGTATGAAGGACACGCAAACACATTTGGAAGAGGAATGAAGTGGCTGGTATATTTATTTTGTAACCTTATCTTTGCCTGTCTAGAGTGGAGACATGGTAGTTTTAATAGAAAAATGGCTTTGTACAGTTCTGCATGGATTTTATCATGCAGCAATAAAGAAGCAAAATAATTTGGAGTCCTCACTGAAACTATTGTTGCTGAAGTTGAGCGAGACAATCATCAGATTAGAGCCATAGTTGAATCAATCAGCCACCTGATGAATTAATAACGGAGATTAAAGTCAACAGTGAATCAAATGATTAGATGAAGAGAAACAAGACAGAAATCAGGGTGGGTTAAAGCATATGACTGGTTATTACAAGGCAGTAAGCCCAGATACCCAGTGAGCATCGCCTGCTGCCTGGCTCCTGGAGGCAGAGACAGGCCCTTCCAATTTGTGCTTTAGTAAGGCACTTCAAGGGTTAATTCTGTGCCTAAATGTACTATTTAGACGAAGGTGGTTTAGATGACTGTTCTTTTTCCATTTCCTCCCAAATGAACTGTGTGCAAGCAATATTGGCTTAAAAAAATGATAGGCAAAATATAGCACGTCTTAAACGTGTTTGCACTTTATTTATACCTTTGGAAATATTATAGAAAAAAAAATTGATGGGAACGGAGTAGAAGAAAGGTGAACTCCTTTATGTAGGTTGTTTGTGGAGCAACAGAGAGAACCGTTTGGAGAGCAGTTCAGGTTGCTCATGTCACTGATGGATGCCTCCTGTGAGCTTTCTCTGGGTATTCCTACATCAGGCTGTACCTTCTGGGGTCTCTCCTTCTCCTCCTCTGGACAGTGTCCAGGAGATTAGGATCATTGATGGCTCTCAGTGATGTGGCAGTGCAAAAAAACCACCTTTTGCTGATGTGTTCGTTTATGATGCCACCTCTGCCACACCTCTTCAAATCTTCTAAACACTTTGGTGAAATAAGAGCTTTCTATGCCTGTAGCCAGGTCCACTCCAAATGGGATTTTGACCTTTGGGCAATCCGTAATAGAAAAAATTATTGGACCTTATTGTCAGATTTTATGTAACATATTTTTATTTTTGAAGACAGAATATATATACTCCAGAAGTATAAGAGAGAAGCTTGCTGAAAAAGCTTCAGTCTCATCATAGGAAAAGATCAGAGTACATATACCTTAGATTTCCTTAAATCCCTGTCGGAATAGAACTGCTTTTTATCTGTGCATCCGTATTTTCATTTTCCTGTTATTTCTTAAAGTATTCTTGTTCCTTTTTCCCCAGGAAAGCCTTGGGGTAATGAAATAATTTGGTTTAACGGAATTATGTACATGGATCTTGTATGGCTCAGATAGACTGTGTCATACGTTTCGTGAAAATAAACCTAAATACTGATTCATCAACTCTAAAAGCATGAAATAATTAATTCTTTTTCAGTTTAAAAAAAAAGGAAAACCAACAACACAGAGGGAGGGGGAGCATGAAGGGAAGAAAAGACAAAGAAAGGGCTAATTAAGGATTTAAAGCCACTGGGGTTTGGGGTTTTTTGCTGCTAGTGACCCGAGACCAATGTAAAGTGTGGTATATGTAGGACATAAAAAATCATGAATTCTGTATAATGCAAAGTAACTTACTAGCAAGTGACTGACCAGCTAGAGAGGTCTTGGTTGGCAGGGAAAGGAGTCTGTAAAAATTAACCTCATCTCGCTGACCTTTGCCGACCCTGGCTGCCTCTCTCTTGCCTTGGAAAAACAGTGCACGGCTCCCAGTGTGATGGATGGGAAACCCGATGCCAGGATTCATTTGCCCAAACTTGTTTGAAAGATTTGCTGCTTTGTTGTGGGTTTTTTTTTCAGGTGCTTCCTGTATTTTATCCAGGAGTGAATAAATAACTCCTCTTTTTTTTCAATTACAGAGAACATGAATGTAATTAAATCACATCGAAAGTTACATGAATGTGATTTATTATGTGATTACATGAATGTAATTAAATCACATTGAAAGTTTGTCTTTCGGTACATGGTAATCTTCAGGTTCTGGGTTTATTTTTTATATATGTGTGTATATATATATAAAAATAAGTTTTACAGAAAACATTCTTTAAATAGCTGTTGGAGGCAAATTCAGGTTTTATGCATTTATTTTTATCTCATCAGAAGAATCGACAGAGAATATTTCTAAGATCCAGTGATTACTAGGCTGTAGTTTTCTATTAGTTTTGGGTTGCAATTTAAAATTACTCCTTAAAACATAAGGAGGTCTTAAATTATGAAGCAGTAGGAAATCCTGAGATCCAAGGCGCTGAGTGGGCTTGCAGTATAGTGTATATTCATTATCTTGTTGCTGCTTCAGAAGCTCATGGGTATTAAGCACAGCGTTATGTTAACTTTTTGGTGAAGACCAGGCACGAGAAAACTCAAGTTTTGGGTTCGACATTTGCTGATAGGATTTTCAATTCGGGGAAGTCCAGATTTAAGATGGTTTTTGCAGAGAACTTGCGAGAGGCCAGCCGCAGTAACAGATGCATTTTTGTCTAAATTACTTTCCCTCTCTTTTCAATTTCAATATCTGCTGATTTCATTTTAAAACCCCTTTTAAAGCAAGTGAAATAGCTAAGACTTTTTCTATTACAGTAATCAAGGCCTTTAATACCCTCCCACTCTACAGGCCACAGTTTCAAGAGCTGATGTTTGGGCTGCTGGTGGTTGTGCTGGGGAGACATAGTGGAGCTGAGGGTATCCGTATATAGGCTCTAGTTTCAAGTAATAATAAGCACTGATCAAGATTTTCAGGCTTTTATTGGAAGACTTAATCTTTTACTAAAGTGCTGTCAGCAGTAGAGCTCCTCTTACCTATGTGCCATGCTCCACATCACAGCTCCGGAGATATCTGGCCTGCTTCCAGTTTAAATTCACTTAATAGGGTAAATCTGAAATGATTTAAACACTCTCAATTTACCACCATAACCAAAGGGTCAAAGCCAGGAGCTGCAGAGGCACTAATATTCAAGTTTTTAAAGGTGAATTTAAATGTAGCCGCTTTAAAAATGTCATTAAGATGAGGTAGGGAACACTTCAGGTAAGTTATTTCAACAACCCAAGCCTTCTATAAATGGTTCACCTTAAGATTTTCTGTACTGTAACATACTGGATTTTGTCCCACTGACCTCGGTGGACTTTGGTTCATGTGGAGCCATGTGCATTTTGGTATGTGTGCAAGCACCACAAAGAATTGCCGGTCCCTAACGAGGCAGGTCGTTTACTGAATGGATGTTCTTAGGCTTTGTGCATGCTTTTGGAAGGAAATGGTAAAACAATCTACTTAAGAACATCTGAATTTTGGCCAAATTTGTGCTACAGCTTTCCCTGATACGTTACCAAACGTGCTGTCTATCGCTATTGATGCAAATATTTGCCTTTTTTTTCTTTTATGAGATATATTTTAGGATGGGCATCACCCTTTTTTTAATGGTCTTCCTTTTCTTTAGCTCTTATCGATTGTATCTTGGTATTATTTATTGTCTTTCTGTCTGTCTTAGGCTCTTACATGCTGTTTTGACTGCAGTCTTTCTCAAAATCTAGAAAAAGAGTCTTTTCATTTTGCGTGAAAAGGAAAAATAGCTGTGTTGATTTTGTTTTCCTATGAACTTCAAAACCACAAAAAAGATTAAATAGGAAAATGGAGAAAAAATAATTCAAAAACATAGAAAGGTGCTCACTGATTAAACAGTAGGGAACACTCACACATCTGCCATTTGGTCTCCTGGAGATCAATACCATGAGACTAATCTATGATGCTGCAGCAGTCTATTATAATTCTAACGTATTATCTTTTGGAGTATTATTACTGGAACAAAAATTGCTGCTTTTAAATTTTGAAGATATTGGGATACTTATCCCGGCATTCATTATTTCATAAAATGGATCCACAGTGTTCTCTGTGTGCACACACAGGTCGATATTCTTTCAAAATGATACCGAAGGGTGATCATGCTGTTCCAGTGATCCTGTTCCAGTCATCCTGGGTGGATGCAAAAAAAAAAAACAACCCACAAGCAAAATGGGACTGCTTGGTGTCTGATGCTCAGGGTTACAAAGGTGTCATCTTGCTGAGATGCTGAAGGTGATGAAAGGTGATGAAGGCAAAGGGCTGTCTGCGCCAGCATGCTTTTGCCCACTGAGAGTTGCAAAACCAGCTTGAAAGTTTTTTTTTTGCGGTGACTTCTGGTCTTTGTAAGTTAGATACTGGGAGTTCGTAATTTGGCAAGGAGGGAGAAGCATGGACTTATTGCTGTACTGATAGAAAAGTTATGAAGTTTGGCCTAATTATAATTTCCTGTGTCTCCATAAATGGATTTGAAATGACTCGTTTGCTCTTGTGCTGTAGTGACTTCTGTCATTTATTCTTTTTTTCTTTCAAGCAACTGAATGCCATATTGCCTCTAAATTGGGAAAATATTAGATTTCCTTAGCCTAATCATGGAGTCTTGTTTTTGTAATTATATTTCAAAACACGCATGGACAACAGTCGGTGAGAGCAAAAAGACACAGTTCTCACCAAGGCTGGATTTGGAAGCCTCTGTTAAAAATGTGGCAACCCGTACCATGAGCAGTGGAACTAGCAAAGTCTAGCTTTCTACTGATTGTCATCTTCTTTCCTGTGGTCGTTCCCTTCCTCCCTTGGAGCAAGAACCCCAGCTCTCCTCTGTGAGCTTTTCCTGCGAGCAGAGAGGGGTTTTCTGGTTCAAGGCACGTAGCTGTTGGTCAGCTGGTACCTGCGTGGGATGTGGTCAACTCCTTCCCCTTCAGTGGTGGAACTCTTTTGGGTCTTTTCTTCCTACTTCTGGTTTCCACAAAGAGCGTAGGAACTTAGTTATTTTAGTGACTTCTACCTGTGTTGGATTTTGTGGTCCCCAGACGTTTGGAGGGACTGGAGTGGAGTGAGAGAGAGAGATGGATGGACTGTCAGTCATCCTTTCGCATAGTTATCCTTTTATAATTACCTTTTCCCTGCAGTGGAGAGTGCACATTGTGTGTGTAGGCAAAGACTTGAAAATAAGGAGTGAATTTCTATTATGCAGTCACTTATTTTAGAGGATTTTTTGAGTTTTGGGGGGAGGATTGGTAGCCTTTTTTTTTCCCAACTGAGCTACTATCTAAATAGCTACTAACATTGAACTGTTGTTCTTTTGAGCGATTTTTCCGAGTCAATCCAAAATAACAGCGTTACTAGGAAAAGAATAATTTTAACCCTCAAAATTGCCAGTTAAAGTTGTCCAATATTGGCAATGAATACGTAGGTGTGATGTGTTTGACCAACTTTGCTTGTAGCGAACCAAAGGGAGTTTGTCATAACACGAGTTGCTTATTGATGACGCAGTTGTCTGTGATTGATTAGAAGTGGCAGATTTATTTCAGCTTCAACTCTTTCCATTAGCATTCCTATCGACCATCTGGCGGTCGAAAACCTCACTTGTGAGAGAGACTAGGATCTTGTTAAAAAAATTACAAGATTTCTCGGGGCCTTTTTTTTTGCCAGTGTCCTGATGAGCCAGAAAATTGTCACTTTTAGTGATGGTTCTCATTGCCTGCAAGGGTTGAGACTGATGCTGGGTCAGCCCATGACTTGTTTTTAATGGTTTTTAATTATTGCCTTGATCGCAGCAAACTTTTATTTAATAGTTATGCAAGTATCATTTTGTGGGCTTTGTAGGTCTGCTGTAGCATTTGGTTGTTGGGTAGAATGAGAAGGAACGTGTTGCTGTTAAAGTGGGAGGAACAGAGCAAGCAACTATTTTCAAACTGGTACCTACAGAAAGCAAGCTAGAACTTTCCCTGAATTACTCAATGATGAAGATGTCGTATCGTAATCAAAACCATTTGACCATGCTTAAGATAGCCTTACCAAGGCCATCATGTACCAAGGAGGGATGCTTAAGGGGCAAAAAATGAATTCTAATTTAATTGTGACGTTCCCAAAACGTGGAGTTGCGTATATGTCTGTTAAATGGTAGATACATGCACTGATAGGAGAGAAATACGGAGCTGGCGTGCAAGGGGTGATGAAACCTCAGGACATTAGTGGAGCTCCTGCAACAGGACCATGAATTACATCACGATCTGAAGTGCAGCAGCTGCTCTGGCCCCACCGTTCCCTGGTGACTAATAGTATATCAGGGCTATCTTTGTTAAACAGCTTTATGGAGCTTCTCTGCTGCAGCGTTTGCCACTTGGAATTGTAATGCTGCCTCTGGCTCCCCCACCTGCAGCATCCTCTGCTCCCCACAAATACAGTAATTCAAAATAAAGGCATGAAATCTTGTGGTTAAGACCCCTTACATTTAGATTTTATAGGGGACATTATAAAAATTAATGTTATCTGTCTGCTGCAGAGAGCTGGGTTATGGACAGAGAAAACATATTCTATGAGTTTCCCCGTATCTGCAGAGTTTTCTTAAAACAATGCTTTGAAGTCTTTGTTACACCTACTTTTTTGAGGGGAGGGGGGGAAATTGGAAAGAAATATTTCCATTTCTCAGAACATGATAGATTTCTGTCCAGGATCTCCAGGGCTTGACCTTGATGGCCATAAATATTTCAAAAAGGTTCCATGGATATTTCGAGCCTGTGGTTTGTTGAGGCGTAATGCACAAGGGACTTCATCCTAAATGGGCTCCTCATCTCACTTCGACTCACACAAACATTGCAGCAAGTGAAGGTGTTAAAAAATATGCATGAAGGTCAAAGTGACAGGTCTTATTAGGAGATTACTGACAATAGTTCTCTTGAAGAGTAATCTCCTAACAATTTCTTCTCAATTTTGTATTCGATTTTGGAAATTGTATTGAGGCAGCATTAAGATTACAGAGATGGTAGCTGCTTGTGCAATATTTAGCATAGAAAGGAGATGGATCCCTTCTGGTTTTATCTTTCACATTAGTAATGTTTATGCTGGAGGAGTATGCAATTTCTGAAAATGAAATGTTTTTGGACAGTTAGCAGGGATTATCAGAAACACATACATAATGTATAGTGTAATGCATTTGAAGGTCTCCTATGTTATCTTTTTTTTTTGCTCTAAAGTAGAATAATATCGGAGTAAAAATTTGGAAGAAGTTTTATTCAGCCACTTTGAAGGCATTTTGTGGAAGATTAAGATTTGTTTGTTTTTACGTGATTCTCAGAAAGGGCTTCTCTTGTCTGCTGTTTTAATTGTGCCATCACATCTGTGAAAGATCGTTATCGTATTCTTTTGTACGGGCCCGTGTCAAAGCATTACTCACTTCCAACCCTCTGTAGACTATTTGATACAAACGCTTCAAAAACGGAACTGCTAATAGACAAGGCACCATCCCTCCATCAGAAAGTTTCTTGAGTTTCCTCACCTCCAGGTTTATTTGTCCTACTTACTATGTTTTCTTACAGAAACAATGCCTTTTGGCAGCTGCTGTTGTATTCATACCGGTTTTTGGATAACTGGCCAGACTTAACGCGCACCACCATCTCAGTGCACTCTTCTAGATCCCTTGCCAGTTGTCTGCTTGAACACCATCTGTTCCTGGCAGGAGTTACCTTCAAATACCTAACAAAACAGGTCATGGGAAAAAAACTACAATCTTCCAGGAGCTAATGGTGTTAACATACACCGTTAGCATTTTCCTTGTAGCACTTCAGGAAACTTGGGACCATTCAGGCAGATTCTCTTACCCCGAGATTTTTCCTTTCGAGGAGTACCACGGCTGCCCAAGCAAACAGTGAGAACAGGGCTAACTTGCAAGAAATTATTTTGTGGAAAGCTCGAACAACGTGTGAAATCCAGTCCTGCTTCATAACGAGATGGAGAACTGTGCTAATGACATCTGCAGGAGACAATAAAATGAGTCATACAGCAAAGAAGACTGAAAACAGCCGTGCAAAGCAGGGCCCTAAGAAAAAAAAAATACATCTGAGAGCAGGAAATAAAAAAGAGCATCTTGGAAAAAATCCAGGCTAATGCATCCAAAGAAATATAATCTGAAATGCAGACATACACAGGAGCAGAAGCTGTAAAAGCCATAAGGCTGAAAGAGATAGAGAGATAGTGGACGGCAAATTAGATAGGAGGCTCTACAAAAGGACCAATTTGGGCCACGCTTTGGAGAAGCGGGTTGGGCCTGTCTTGGAGAACCATTCCCTTCTGGGGATGAGACAGCTGGAGTCATTAGGGTGATTCCAGCAAGAGAATGGTGATGGTCTGGAGGAAATGCTGAATCTCTGTCTGTAGTCTGGTGATGGGAGCCTCCGCTTACGTGAGCCTGCGAGCGTTTCGAGCCTGGATGAGGGAAACAGCCGCATATGGCTTGGCAGAAGTAGACTGCAACCGAGGAAAAGGCTGACTTCAGTGGGACAGCAGAAGGAAAGTCTCGGTGGCAGTGAGGTTGAAGTGCCATGTTTGAAGACAGCGCAGTCTAAATACAGGTTGAGGGCCAAATACTGAAGTGACATAAGAAGACCTTAGTCTCTTTTTGGAGCTGTATCTGGTTAGATGAAGTCTGAATTTGTTCTTTAAGGCACTCATAGACTAGAAGAGAGAGACAAATGGTGATGGTGAAGCATTTACTCGCTCCTGTGGGTCCTCTGTAGCTAGAGGTGAACTTAAACCACGTCAAACCAGAGGGTGCTGCATATCCCAGTCAGTAATGGGTGAGAAGAGGATGCTGGGCTGGCCCAGTTTCATCTCCATGTGTGGGGATCAGCACCCTCAGACTTTTTTTCAACTAATAACACGAGCTGAAGCACAGTAGGGTTTGAAAACATCTTAAAAGAAGTTTGTAAATAATCAGGGCTGGTTTATTTCTTCTGCAGGAGTTTACCTGCCACGGGCTCCTTGGGATGGGAGGCAGCCAAAAGCTCCAGGCTGTGGTGGGGGGCAAATGCCTGGGAGCTGCAGCAGCCTCCCCAATGCAAAGGGGAGTTGTCTTCTCCTCTCTCCACTGTTCCTTCTGTTGACCCAGTTAAAGTGGGTTTAGTCTTAAAGAAACACATCTTCAGCAAAGTATTGCCCCACTCTGGTTGCCGTTCTCATAGAGGTTTTGCGGTTTGACGTAGGAACGGTTGCTTTGACCATTTTTTTTTTAGTGCAGTGAGCAGAAAGGGGAACTAAAGTTTGATTTACTGTGATCCTGGACTCAAGTCAGTCGTTCATGTCAAAAAGGTTATATGAGAACAGGTTACTTGGTAATTTTGGAAGTGGTCCAGCTTAGAATCATAGAATGGTTAGAGTTGGAAAGGACCTTAAAGATCATCTAGTTCCAACCCCCTGCCCTGGGCAGGAACACCTCCCACCAGACCAGGTTGCTCAAAGCCCCATCCAGCCTGGCCTTGAACCCCTCCAGGGATGGGGCAGCCACAGCTTCTCTGGGCAAC
>JAHREE010000223.1:138126-176118 GCA_033628505.1 Tringa tobata
AATCTGCAGACTTACCCCCAAACAGCGGTTCTGTGCGTCTGAAGTGAGCCCAAAGGTGATTAATGACTTTGTCAAAGAAATGGAGAGGGAGTAAGAGAGCCTCCAAACCAGAGCTTTTGCTATTTTGCAGCTCAGGGTGAGTTTTCTCTCTCCTTTCAAATGTTTTTGGTTTATTATATCTGACACCAGTCATGGGGAGAGAAACTGTTTAACCTTAATGCAAATAAAACAGTAGTGCTTTAAAAAAAAGAAAAAAAAAGTGTTGATTTTATACCTCTAGGCTGACGGTTCTGACTTCCAGATAATTTAAAAATAAAATTACTCATTAGTTGGGTTTTTTCTTTAATCTGTTTAGCTGTATCAATTCATTTGAAGCCTGATTTTTGCTTAGGAGGACTAAGAAATTACCTATAGCAATAAATCTGTCTGTCTGTCATGCTGTTTATCTGTCTATCTATCTATTCCCTGAGGACTTTAAAATGTTGTTTTTTATTTCTGTACCGTTGCTGAAAATCAATTTTGACATTTTCTGTTTAGGCTGCTAAAGGTTTTGGCAGATAGAACATGGATTTTGTCTTTTGATGGTGAATTGAATTTAGCATTTATTGCAAAGTCCTCAAGTGTTTAAACGCGTGGTGATAGACAACTAAAACTCCCGCTGTGCTAAACTCCACCAGGTCTCTTCAGTAGTTGTGCTATTCAAAAAGAATTGGGACTTGTTTCATCTGTTTTTAATAAATGTGAGGCTCGCACGCTATTCATGTCAGAACTGAAGCCAACTTTGTGTTGCAGTTTGACATGTTAGAGTCAAAGAGTTAGAGGTTTTAGCTCTTGCTCCTAAAGACACGTACTCAACTTACCATTTTGTTAATCCTTTGCAAAATGGGGGAGGCTTGTGCATCATCTTATTTAAACCCTGGTGTCGAAGCGTGCACGGGAAAGGAAAGCAAAAGTTGAGCAGCAAAAATGCTGGTTGTGCTGAAGACTACACACCTGGACTTGCCTAGTGGCCAAGGTGAATATCAGGGCTTGGGAGCAGTCGGCTTTGGTTGGGTCTGTCGTGGTGGTGCTAAAGCTGGGGAGAGTCCAACAGAGTCCTCTTTTGAATACTGGAAGATGAGAGCAGGATGGAGCCAGGTTCAGTGGGTCAGGCATCAGCCCGGCATCTCCTGCGTCATTTTGAACAAATCATTTAGGTGATGCCTACAGGAAGGGTTTTGGTGGTACCAAGCTCCTGAGCTTCCTGGGAGCTGTAACACCCTGTAGGCATAATTTTGTCTCTGAGCTAATGAGCATTACATACTGTCAGCTGTTGTTGGGGGCCATGGAGGTATGGCAGGGATCGATGGATGGCAGATGAGGGAGGGCTGTTCCAATGTGGTTTTGCCAAGGACGCTTGTTGTGCCACCAGGAGGACAGAGGGACCAGGAGCCCAGGGTGCGACGGCTGGGGCAGCGCTTGCTCAATGACTTCTCCGTGTATTTCTTTTGTTAAGAGATGAGAGAAGTCTGCTCCAGGGCTCTCTGCGTGGTGCTGCCATTTGGTAAAACTACCACATCACTCCTGTGCTGTTCCTGGAGTGTATTTTTTCACTTTGGTCCTGTGAGAGGGATGGGGAATGTGAATGTTTGGATTGCTTGCGTGGACACCGTAATTCCGTGGGAAGATGCAGAGGCAGTTAATAAGTTCCATACCAGGTGGATCAGCTTTTGCCATTATTGGTAATTAGTTTTAGCACCTTTGTGTATGGTGGAAGCATGGATTTTGTTTATGAAGAAATCAGAGGCTTGTGCTGCTTTCTTCTTCATCTTTTAAGATTTTCAAATAAGTTTTCAACGCTGGGAAACCTAGAGGTAACAGGAACCTTAGAGGAGCTTCAGCCGTAATTTCCCCGTTGAGGCCAGGCGAAACCTTACGCTTCCGAACGAATACATTCTTGCTCTAAGAATAACTGGAAGAGTTCACCTCAAAGGGTCATAAATTGCTACCAAACTAGTTCCCAAACGTAAGTCTATCGTGCACGTGTCTAAATTTGATTCAGTTCCTTTAAAACAGTTTACTCTGAAAAGCTTTTTCCATAAAACTATGCACAGTAAAAAGTGTTTACGTTACCATACGGCGCTTACATTGCATTAAAAAAAACCCCAACTTTATGCATCTATTTATTTTGCTGTAACATTTCACTAACCAACTGAGCGAAGTAGCGTGGAGATCTGTGGTGTCATGCTAAAACCTCTAGTGTTAGGTTGCCAAGTATCCATGTTCCCACGATACTTTGTAGACAGAAAAAAATAAAAAACCTAAGGCAAACTGGAATGATGCTGTAGTGCTGCTAAAGGAAAATACGGCGTACGGAGATTAAACAGCTGAAAGGCAGACGTGTATCGCAAGTGAGTCTGTGCAGACTGTTGTCTCGCTGGGGCCAAGCACTTCGTAGGCATTTGCTGCATATTTTGACCAAGTACAGAATGTAAGAATCTAAACTTCATGCCTTCAAGTCTAACGATTCTTAAAAAAAGGGGGGAGGATGTAACTGTTTTGGTTTTGGGGTTTTTTTTTGATTTAGAGGTTTTTTTCTTAACCGATGCTTCAGAAATCTTCATGCTTCAGAAAAAGAAGCCTTTTCAGAGTTAAACAGCAAAAACGAGCATGGTGATGAAAAAGAACAAAAGCAAAGTTGCTCGTTAGACTCAGTTAAAACTAAGTTGATCATCGATACGAATTTGCATTATTTTCCCAGCGTGGTGTTCGGTAACAACTTCCCTTGGTGTGCTTTTGTTTCGGTTGACGTTTGCTTGAATGGCCAAGTGAGTTGGCAAATTTTGTGCTACTGGTCTTTGAAGTTGTGACTTCAGCCCAAACAGCCTTCTCTTTGTGTTCAGCGGGGAGCCCCTTCGCTTTGGTGGGGGCACAAAGCCTAGAAAGGGTCCCTACATACCAAGTCTCACAATACTTCTCAGCACTTAACTTTAAGTAGCTCAGGTCTTGTGGGAATATTGGTTCATTTTCTGGGAATTTTTAGTGCGAGGAGTTAAAGTTCAAAATAAATTTCAAAATAAGATTAAGCAGAAAGTACATTTTTTTAATGATCTTCAAACGTGGGTTAGTATTTAGAAGGTTTTAAACTACAGTGGGAATTCACTGTCTTCTCTTAATACACTTGTTATTTCACAACGGGGTTCGAGTGCAAGCTCTCCTAGGTACAAAGAAAGAAGTAGGGGTTTACTTGAGATGAATAGTGTTTGGTTCATGTTTTACCCGTTCTCGTTAAGAGTTAGCCTAAAATCTGTTGCGTGTCAAAAATTGTCTGAAAAACTTGACAGAATACGGTGACACAAGATGAATGATAGGACGGGAAGGAGGAGTTTTGTATGAATAAGACGGGGCGTAAGTATCTATTTATTGTAATATTTGCACAATTCACGGTCAGTTGAGCTCCTTTTACTGTTCACAGTCCATATCTTAAGAATGGTGACAGGAATGTAGCTTGCACAGCATATGTGTGTGTGTGACTCCTTCTCAGGTGGCCTGATTTCATCCCTTGCTGTACGTGTCCAAGGCAGCACCGAAAGGCGACCGCAGCCGTTAGAGCTTTTCAGTATTTTCGTGTACACAAAGTTGAGGATGTGCACGAGCAATTTTCACGTGGAGCCTTATAGCTGCAGTAATTTTCTTTTTAACACCTCTGCTGTAGCTATTTGTGAAGCGCAGGAAAGGACGTTGTTCAGCAATAGGAATCGCTTGCCTGGCTTTTACGCCGACCTTTCTCAGAAGCTGGATTTTTGGTGGCCGAAGAATTAAGCACCGGGGGCCACAATTCCTTGGAAGGTATGGGTAAAAAAAAATAATAAATGAGGTGGAGTAAGGATTTTTAAACAGCTCTTGTCACGTGGGTTTTGCTACGTTTTGCTCCGACGAGGAGCGACTAATTCCCAGTTACAGATGTTTTGGCCATCTGAATGTTTTAAGATTGGGGTCAGCCTTCCACCCATCCAGGTGGGGAGGAGGCATCAGGAGCCATCCGGGTGGGCCGTAAGCCAAGGTCCAGGAAACACCTTCCCAGCTGAACTCAGCCGTTCCTCACCGTCCCTCAGATCTGCTGACTGACCTGCTTTTGCAAGTGCCCTTTTGACCCATTCCGAAAACTCCCAACAATTTCAAAGGCTAACAGTTAGCAAAGGTCTCCTTAGGCTGACCTGGCTTGTTTTGACTGAGCCAAATTAGGGACTGGTGGCCCCAAGGAGAGCGGCCCCATTTACCAGCCCCGTGCAGGCGGCTGTGGGCAGCACGGCTTCACCTGGAGAGGTTTTCTGTTGGGTCCGAGTTAAACCAGAGCGAGAGGCTGCAAGGGGCATCTCCCCTGCAGTCAGAACGAGGTTTCTATTGGTTAGTTTGCCTCTGTTAACACTAGCATTAGGCTGTGTTAAAGCAAACTGCTATTAAATGAGTCTGCAGTATGTGTAGGAACCCCCTCCCATAGCTAACCTAGTTTAATTACGGACGTGCCACGTGGATCTCACACAACACATGGGAGAAGATGGCGCTCATCAGAAGTAGTGTTGGTGCATAACAGTATATGTGAGCAAAGGCCCATAGTGAGTAGCAATGCACCGTTTAACTTCTGTAAGTGCCCGTTTTCCCAGTGATTTGTACCATTTTTGCACGTTATTATCCATGCATGCTTATACCCAAGTAGAGATTCCCGTGCGAGCAGCTTCTAAGGTTGGAGTAAAAGTTTACTTTCTGGGCCTTTCTTATGGCAGTAGAAGTTGGATGTGAAGTTGTGAGAGATCTGTATGAACTTGCAGGTTTACATGAATTTGACTTGGAGGGGTATTCTTCTAGAAACCTGTTGGCTTTTTGTGATGGGAGGTGGGATCAACTTTATTTTAACTTTGAAGAAGGCTCTAAAGATTGATTTATACATCTTCACGGTGGATGCTGACATCTGACTGATTCGTGCACTGGATGCAGTCTGATCTGGGGGGCATCAGGAAGAGTGTGACCAGCAGGTCAAGAGAGGTCATCCTGCCCCTCTGCTTTGCCCTGGGGAGACCCCATGTGGAGCACTGGGTCCAGTTCTGGGCTCCCCAGTTCAAGAAGGGGAACTGCTGGAGAGGGTCCAGCAGAGGGCTACAAAGATGATGAGGGGCCTGGAGCATCTCCCTTGCAATGAAAGTCTGAGGGACTTGGGTCTTTTTAGTCAAGAAAAGGCTGAGGGGGATCTGATCAATGCTTATAAATACTTCAAGGGAGTGTGTCAAGAGGATGGGGCTGGTCTTTTTTCAGTGGTGCCCAGGGAGAGGACGAGAGGAAATGGGCACAAACTTGCATATGAGAAGTTCCACCTAAACATGAGGAGGAACTTCTTTCCTTTGAGGGTGGCAGAGCCCTGGAAGAGGCTGCCCAGGGAGGTGGTGGAGTCTCCTTCTCTGGAGACATTCAAACCCACCTGGACACGTTCCTGTGCAACCTGCTGTGGGTGGACGTCCTTTGGCAGGGGGGTTGGACTAGATGATCTCCAGAGGTCCCTTCCAATCCCACGTGATTCTGTGATCTGTTGCAGAAATGGCACGCTTTCGGCTCTCTCTATTAGGTTCCCTAGTCTCTTTGGTGTCAGCATCTCCTGATGGTGAGAACAGATATCCCACAATGTGTTTGTAAGGAGCAGGGAAGCTAGATGCTGGTGTGCAGGGCGTCACAGCATACGTGGCCGGGAAGGCTGGCATACCCTGTATGGTAGCACTGGGAGGACAACCTGACAGACTGGTCCTACAGCCTCCGTTAGGGAACCCAGTTTACACAAGACAGAAGGTGCTCAGCTGGTTACACAGCAATCACATGCCAGCCTGACTTGAGCCATCAAGAGAGCATTGCTATGGTTATTAGCTAAGTATTTCCATAATGGGTGTCTCTACAAGTTATAATTAGAGCCAAGCCTGCCCCTAGCTAATTACAAGCTTGCTTAGAAGTATAGTTTATATAAAGCTTTTAAAACTTTATGTGGGGAAGATATACATCCACAAGCATAATGGGAATGACGCCTCATTTTCAAAATGAAATTTGTAGGCTTTGGTGTCTGTTTCTCCCTCCCTTTACAGTTTTGTATGGGCTTTTTCGTTACATCTTCATCCAAAGCTTTTGCCAGAAATATTGCCCAAGTTTCACCAACATCAAGGCAGCAATTTTCCCGTTTCCTTCTGAGTGTTTGCGCTGCCGAGAGAGTAAGCCAGATGTTAAGATGTGCTTGAGTTTTGTGTTTTAAGAAGACTACTAAATAATACTTAGATCTCTCGGAAAAAGAAGATAGGGAGTCTTGAAAGTGGTGAAACTTTTGGTTGGGCACGTCACTGCCAGGTGCACATAAACAATGATGCATCTATGGAGATGTGTTTGCTGTAAGGTGGGCTGGAACGGCTGTGGCTCTAACATGGCATTACCTGCACCTCTCTGGTTGTTGCAGCACCACATGCCAAGCATCGTGCTGGCCAAGATGGGACTGACATGGTCTCCACTGCCCTTCCAAGGTGTCCCCATTGGATTTTCTTACTTACTTGCTATCTTCCATTCCGCCCTTCCAAGTGCTGCTCTCTCAGGAGCGAATGGCATCTGAAAAGGCATGGGAATGCAGTGGAGCCTGCAGTGCTCGTAGACTTGGCTTTTGACACCTTTGGTAGAAGGGGATGCTCACAAAGCCTCCATCGGCACCACTCTTTGGGAAGAAAAAAAGTGGGGTACATAACTACCCCTCATGTATGGCTGAGGAAAGGAAACTCATGAGATAACTCCTGCAGCTGATGAATTCCCTCTCCTTGCTTCTGTCTAGCCGCTTTTGAATTTGGTATTAGTTTGATTATTCAGGTCAGATCAGATTTAGGTCAGTTGTGATGGATTTTTTCCAAATCCAGTTCCCTTGATTCTTACTGTAAACGCTTACCAGATGACATGATGTGAAGCTGGAACAGACTCGAGCTGCGTGATGACCGAATAAAATCTCAGTGGGAACCACTTCCACATTCCTGAGATCAGTTTCTCATGTAATAAATTCTGTATCCAAAATTGTATCAAATACTTTTCTGACAGGAGTGAGGTTTTTTTTTTTCCTAACGGGCAAATCCCAGCGGAGCTATTTATAAGAAGCCTCTCTCTCGTGTTTGCACACACATGCCTGTTACTCAGACCTACACTGAAGAACAAATATAAGTAAAAACTCCTCTGTGTCCTTGCCAGTGCTTTTGAACCCACCCTGGTTGGTCTCCTCTGACATCCTCTACTACATTTCTTTGCTGTTCTTCTGTTGGTAGGAGTTGCCGTAGGAAGCCACCATTAAAGACTTCTCCCTGAAGGAATAGTCCGGGTTTATTTGGTGACACTTTTCCTTTGCAGAGTGTCTCACTTCTTTTTTTCTACCTGATCCTCTCCTAAAATGAAATTAGAAAACCTCCAGAACTTCTTACCAGACCAGCCTACAACTTCTTTTCCTGTTACGACCTCTTTATTAATTTCCTGATATGGTGAAGGGAAACCTTGATACCAGACTTCCCTGAGGTGTGTCCAGGCTCACGTATCGCTACGTGCCAACCTCTTCTGTATTAAATCAGACAGATGAGACTTGTGCTTTTGGTTTTGAAAAGTTCTGGTGTACCTGGGGCACAGGGGAGAGCGGGTTCTTCCACATTTGCCTCCTCAGTGGCTGCAAAAGCCACGTTAAATCACCGTTCCATCATTCGGCTGCTTGATTAGATGTTCTGTGCATACCTCAAAATATGTGATGTTTTAAAGCTAGATTTGCTATTTAAATAAGAGGTTTGCCTTAATTGGCTGTTATAAATTACAAGCAAGAAGGAATGATTTATTGCTTATAATTAGAAATGAGTTACGAAGGGGAATGTTGGTAATCATAAAATAAAGCTTGGAATACATTGATTTCCAGATGGCTGGCAGTGAAATTGCTCTTTAATGTATAATAGACCAGACACAAGGGGAAAAAAAAAATCTGTAATCTATCTTTATTCCTTGATGGATTACTTGTATGAATCTAGAGTTACCTGGATTTTGAAATATTAGTTTTGGCTGCATAATCGGATGAGAGAAATTTAATTTACACAGTGGTATATGCTATCAGAGGTGGCAGAAGAGGTGATATGGTATTTTGCCTAGCACGATTTTTGTCCTTGTAATGTCAATGGGGAAGATCACAGTGGATTGTTCTCAGAGTCTGAAGATTGCTAAGATGCTTTTCTTTTCATCTTTCGCCTTATTAGCTGTTTTTGTGAGGTTCAGATTGATCAAAACACCTGTCCAAAAGCAAATACCTGTAATCCTCCTTGTCTGAGTCTTAGAAAAATATATTTGCACTAGAGACAGACAGCAGTGCTACTGCTGAGAACTTTTCAATAGCATAATCCTTCCGTTGAGATCACAATGTGTTCATTTAATTTTTTTAATTTCATTTCTGTTACTTTAGTTGCACGCGTGATTTACAAATTATTGATATTTGCCTTATTTGCTATTAATGGTGCTTTCTGCCATCACAGATGCATTCTGCACTGTTACCATTTGAAAGACTGCCCTGCAAGATAGTTAGACGCATTTGGATTGTCACCACATGAGTTGTCTCACGCCCATGTTTTAAAAGTGACACTGCCATTAGACTTGCTTAGCTGAGACCATCATGATTACTCATTTACCTTCATTAAAATGCTTCATAGCCTCCTTATTTTAAGTAGCTTTTCCCAGCAAGGTGCAGATTTGCCTTGCTGCCATCATTTCATCTGGAAAAATTTCCATGGTGAAAGGAATAGCATATTTTCAACTAATATTTTTCTGACCCGTGGAGGGATGAGCTCATCAGTATCTTTATTGACAAACCCAGGAAGAAGGTGTGTCGGCCAGAAATATTAGATCAGTCATCCTTTCTTGTCCTGGAGCAATTGTAATTTCCCATGGTCTGCAGCAATTTCCTTTAGAAGCAGATATCTGCAGAGATTGTTTTGGATCTGCTGCGGTAGCATAATTTCATTTGGTCCCAATAAGGTGGCCTTAGATTTCATTCTTTTCATTTTTGCTGTTGAAAAACTTTTGGTTTAGTTGGTGGAAAGGACAGCCAGTTGCTACTTCACAGCATCTAATGGAGGAATGAGTGCTGCAGCTATGGAAAAAAAATACTGCCTGCTCTGAGTTGGGTTATTGAAGTCAGATATCACGCTCTCTGGCCCTCTCTGAAAAGCCTGAAATAGGTATTTAGGTCACGATACATTAGCAAAGTTCCTGCTTTTTAAAAGCATATTGATGACTGATGTAGGTACTTAATTCCTCACTGATAAATATATCCTTTAGTGAACGATAGAGATTCTTACCCTTTGCCAGTTTACCCCTGTAAGTTTTGGTCCCTAGATACTTAAGCCTGGGTGTTTGCTAGAAGGCAGCCAGTCTCATTAGCTCTGAAGATGTTCTCAGCACTGCGTGGTCTGATGCTGCATTGATGAAAGCAGAGCTTCTCTGATCCAGCACGAAAGAGGACTGAGTGGGAATCAGAAGTGGCAACAATTTCTCATTTCGCTCTGGTTTTTCTTGTCACTTCAACTTTACTTTTTTTTCTGCACAAAATGGCTCTTTCTGTAGCGTTGCTTGTTCAGAAGCAGGAGGGAAACGTTGGCTGTGTTGGTGGAGTTGGTGGAGTTCACGCAGGCGTGTTGGAGCAGAGTTTGAAGTAGGTGGTTCAGGCCCTGCTCAACTCATCCTAATCTTTCTGCCCAGGTGTCTGGTAGCACCTACAGTCTGTACATGCTCTAGAGCATCTAGAGTCTGTAGGTTCTACAGAGGGATCTGGACAGACTGGATCAATGGGCCAAGGCCAATGGGATGAGGTTTAATAAGGCCAAGAGCCAGGTCCTGTATTTCAGTCACAACAACCCCAGGCAATGCTACAGGCTCAGGGAAGTGTGGCTGGAAAGCTGCCCAGCAGAAAAGGACCTGGGGGTGCTGGTGGACAGCCGGCTGAACATGAGCCAGCAGTGTGCCCAGGTGGCCAAGAAGGCCAACAGCATCCTGGCCTGTGTCAGGAACAGCATGGCCAGCAGGAGTAGGGCAGTGATGGTGCCTCTGGACTCAGCTCTGGTGAGGCCTCACATCGAGTGCTGTGTTCGGTTCTGGGCCCCTCACTACAGGAAGGACATTGAGGTGCTGGAGCATGTCCAGAGGAGAGCCACCAAGCTGGTGAGGGATCTGGAGAACAAGTCACACGAGGAGAGGCTCAGAGAACTGGTCATGTTTAGTTTGGAGAAGAGGAGGCTGAGGGGAGACCTCATTGCCCTCTACAAGTACCTGAAAGGAGGGTGTAGAGAGGTGGGTGTTGGCCTCTTCTCCCAAGGGAATAATGACAGGAGCAGAGGAAATGGTCTGAAGTTGGGGCAGGGGAGGTTTAGATTAGATATTAGGAAGAATTACTTTCCTGAGAGGGTGGTCAGGCACTGGAACAGCCTGCCCAGGGAGGTGGTGGAGTCACCATCCCTGGAGGTATTTAAGAAACGTGTGTATGTGGTACTTCAGGGCATGCTCTAGTACCTGAGATTGTTGGTTTGTGGTGGGTTTTGAGGGGGTTTTGTTTTTTTTTTTTTGTTTTGTTTTGTGATTGGACTCGATGATCTCAAAGGTCCCTTCCAACCATGAAGATTCTGTGATTCTGTGTGATTCTGTGATCTAGCAGGGTTCAGACCCTGCTTGCTCCTCAATCAGTCACATCGGTGCAGCTGGCAGCAGCAGGGTGAGCTGAACTCATTGCAGTGTGGACGTTCCCTTCAGTTGATGTTTTTTGGGCATTTGTTGGGGTCTCTGCATCCTTGTCACTGGGGAGGGTGGTTCAGGGGAACTCGCTGGAGCTTTCACACTGATGGTGAGCTGGGCTGGGTGAAAGGCTGGTCAGCCTGGCCTTCAGAAAGCCAAAAATAGCTGCTTGCCTCACATGTAGGTATCAAGGTGTGAGCATCAGAGGTGCTTTGTCTTTTCGCAGAGTGTGATGTTGTCTGTGGTTGTATCTGGACTTCTTCTGGTGTGCCACGGTGCACCCTTGCACCTCAACCCTGTCCTCAGGGCATCAGGCAGCCATTCATTAGTGTCACAACCAGCCATGGCCTTGGCCGCGTGCCTCAGTTTCCTTTCTACGGGAGGGAACGGCTCTTGTGAGCACCCAGCTCTCAGCCAGAAAGAGATATGGGAGGGAGTGGGACCACAGCTGGATGCAAAAAACCCAAAGTTCTCCGGGATCATGGTCACGATGGCAGTCTCTGTTTCACCCTCTGGAAAAGAGCAGTGGTCCGAGTCCGCGAGGGTCACCCCTTTGTTGTCCTGACCTAATGGCAGAGGAGTGGGTTGGTATCTCCTGATGCTGTTGTGTTTCCAACAAGAGCATTAAATCCTTTCAGAGAGGTAATTCCCAGCTTTCCGGTAAGGATAACATTGACAGTACCTAATTAAAGGGCACTTTTAGCTGGGGTAAACATTTATATTAATTTCCTTCTCAAGCAGATGTCTGGTAAACTGACCTCCTGAGGCAAAACCATCTGGCCTCAGGTGGAAGGAGGATCTCAGCCAGCGTGGAGAACATGACCGGTCTCTCGCCAAGTTGTTTCTCAATAGCTTTTTCTGTCACTGAAGTGGCATACGTATGAAAGGCCTGTGGTACGGTGTTATATATATATATATATATTTGTTTTATGGGCATTTGTCTTAGATGGCCTGCATAATTACACTGCAGGCTTGTGGCTGTGGTGGGCTCCGTGGTATCTCCACTTTCCATCGTGTATTCTGGGATCGTCCACGTATAAAATTAGTATGGGCGGCAAGCGGCAATAAGATGTTCCCTACTTGTATGGATTAAATTAAAATTCAGTAAGAAACAGAGCTTTGGGTGAGTTTCCAAATTACTTGCAGGATTACACTGAGGAGATTGTTATGGTATCGTAAACCTTTTCGGTGGGCGAACTGTCCCATGCAAGGGAGGTGGCTTTATTGCCTTGCACTGCTCTTTCTGGTTGAGGTACTGTGCTGTGTAATCTCTTGGTATTAAGTAATAAGCAAACTGAAAAAACAGTTGTTTGTCACAGCCAGCTTGTTTTTCAGAGAATTTGCTCACTTTGAAAGCTCAGTCTGTGTGATCTCCAGCCCTGTCAAGAGCTATTATGTTGAATCTTCTTTTAAATTGTTGAAGCTGGAGGACAAAACTAGATGTTATCGTGCGCATCTCAACGGAGAGCGGAGCAGATTCGGCAGGGAGCAGCCTCTGATGCCATGTACCGTGCCATTAGGTTTTGATGCAAACATGTCAAGATTATCTCCTTCCAGTGTTACGTGTGTCGGCTGACGGGAGCGTTGGTAAATCTGCATAATTTCTGAAGTACTTTGGAATGTGGATATAACACTTGGGGCTGTGTGAAATCTTTTTTCTTTTTTTTTTTTTCCCCATTTTTACAAATCCCATTGCTGTTTGGAAAGTTGCTTGTTTTGTTACTCCCTCCCACAAGGTACTGTATTAATTTGCAAAGTTCCTAATGAAAGTCACCCAAACTAGAAAACATCATAAATAGTGCACAGCTACTGAAACACCGGGGAAGACCACTTACAACGCTACTTTTTCGATAGAAGCTGTCGGTGCTTTAGCATATCCGGGGTCATATCTTAATGCAGCATGTTATTGTTATTTGTGGAACTTGGCAACCCTGAATTCAAACTGGGTTTCGATGGACAGGATTTTTCACATACAATGTGTGTGTGTGTGTGTGTGTGTGCGCTTCTTGGTGGCCTTTTACAGATGAGGTTGATTAATGCACATTAAAATTTGGATAAGATGCTTTAGTTACTTGTTTTTTTTTTATCGAGCCGTATTTTTGATCATTAATATTCTCTCCCAGCCTCAAAAGCAGTCGTGCTCTTCCAGGAAGGCACTTTTTTCCACCCTCTGTGGTGCAGCCAGACAGCAGAAGGAGCCCGTATCTGTAGCCATGGCAGCCAGTAAATTATTGCTCCATATGGCTGGTGTGGCAGCAGCTGCTCTGGTTTAAGGAGGTCAGGACATGGGGGCATTTAAGAAACAAAACAAAACCCCACTAGAAAACCTTCCGAAATGGTTTTGTACAGTAATAGTGGGGTTCTCCGTAGGCATATGGAGAGCCGAGGGAGAGAAATTAACTTCTCTTTTTATATATTAATAACTTTCATGTAATTTTAATCAAAGACATTATTTGGGGGGGGGTGGGGGGTGGGAAATAAGTTTTCTGTCTTTCTCTTTGTGACGGTTTCACCATGTCCCAAGTTTTCATCGCTGGTGTTTGGAGGTACCAAGGCGCGGTGAGCTGGGCTCTTCAGCAGGTACCCGACAGCCAGAGCAGGAGCAGAATCCCACCAACTTATTTTGGATGCATTAGATACAGGGCTGAGAGGGAAACCGTATTGCCCAAATTGAGTGGCAGCACTGTATTTCCAGTAATGAAGTGAAGATATATGTGCTTTGTGGGCCATTATCATGGAACAGAAATACAGCTTTAATTTCAGTTTGGGTGCGAGAGTCACTCGCTGCTGAAAAATGGTATAGAAGGGCTCTTGGATTTAGCACTAAAGTTTTTAAATAGGCTTTTCATAAGCGTGAATCTTTTTATTTTTGTTAGGGGACCATTTTAATTAAAATGGAACTGGAATGTTTACTCTTCGCTTCCTATACCTGTGATTGTTTTCTTCACTGTGTGAGTGCATGTATAATTTGGTCTAAAAGAAATGTCAGCAGTTTCTGATTACCTTGTGAGTCTTACTCAACAGCTTGATGTTAATTGGGGGGAGGAAGGATTTCAGGGTGCTCCAGGGAGGGCTGATGTCTTTTGGTAGCAGGAGGAAATAGGTGCTATCTTCGGTACAATGTTAATTGCAGTAATCACTACTACTGGTTTAAAATAAAAGTCCTTCATTTCTTACCCCTGTTGGGTGTTTTTTTTCAGTCATGTCAATGAAATGCAACCTGTTTGGTAATTAGCATCCTTCAGTTACGTAACCTTTTGACATTGCTGCATCCGTATGTTTGCAAGCATCTAAACAGGTTGGCTTTTGGAAAACACTGATTGACAGTAGGTAGTCTCAAATCTTAGGAAGTAAGGAAGAAATTTTTTTATGATGAGGGTGGTGAAACACTGGAATAGGTTGTCCAGAGAGGTGATCCTCATCCCTGGAAACATTCAAGGTCAGGTTGGATGGGACTTTGAGCAACCTGATCTAGCTGAAGATGTCCCTGCTCATGGCAGGGCGGTTGGACCAGATGACTAGAGGTCCCTTCCAACCCTAACTATTCTAGGATTCTGTGAAAACTCTGCAATTCAGGTTAGCTAAAGGAAAGAAAAGGCCAGACACAGAGGGAGGAGTGCACCCATGCCTTCAGATACATTCTTTCTAAGTCCAGAAGTCCACCAGGATTAGTAAGAAATAGATAGTTTATATGGGTCAAGAGTATCTCTTTCTTGACATTTTTGATAATTATGAAAAGTGACAAGAAGTATGTGTAGCAGAACGACGTGTTCCCAGTCCTTCAGCAGTACAGCTCCTGAAGCATTCCCGTGGCTTCTTTTTTGTTTAGATCTACTGTAAGGAGGCACCTTGGACAACTTTGGTTGCCAAAATGCCTTTTGGGTCTTGCAAAGCATTTCAGACATGACCAATTTCTGAACCTTTTTGGAGCTTAGCCAATATCTTGTATTTTAATAGTCTTCTCCGTCAGAGATAATGATCTGAGTCTTCCCTGCTCATTCTCTGGGGTCTTGTTTCCTCCTGCTGATTATCTGAAATAAATACATAAGTAGGAAAACAACCAGTATTTGTGTGTTAACAGGGAGGAATGACTAATAGAAAAATGAGAAGAAAGGTACTGCTTATCGTAAAAGACTGTATCTCTGGAGACATAAATTGGTATTCATTAAGTTGTTTGCCTAGACTTAGTTAAAAGACATACTTGAGGAGCTGTCTGAGCAGTGTTTCAGTAGAGAGCAAGTCATCCTCTTCGTGACTAGATCCATCTCGATGAGGAGGAGAGCACCAGAAAGCAACACTTAAGTGATGGATTGAGAACAGCCATCGTGGCAGTAAGGAAACAACACGCTACGAAATGTTTTTCAGGAAGAACAGTATTTAACCCTTAGCTGTAAAGTAATACTGACCCATCTTTTCTCCCGAAATATGCAGGTCTTTTTCATATCTAATGCAGGATTTTAAAAAATGTTGATGTTCAAGTTCTGTCATTTCTCATTCAAGGTGTGCAGGGTCCCCTTGTTTTTGATGACGAAGTCTGTAGCTGGAGGTTAGGATTTTGTCTGCGATGATTATGATATTCTGCGTGTACGATGTTACTGGTACCCTCGCTGTATCATCAAACCCAGGGAAGCAGTTGCGGAGCGGTGCTGGGTAATTCAGTGTGGCTCATTTTTGCCATCTCTGCATTCCTCCAAAAAATCAGTCGAGTCTTTTGATTTTTGTAATATGTGACCAACCCACCTATTTCAAAGACCTTCAGGCTGAGCTGGGACTGCAGACTTGAGATGAGATTTTGCTGCTCTGCTTGTTGACAGACATGGTTTCTTATTTTCCTGAAGTGGGACAGACGCTTACAAGGGAATGTGTTTATTAATTAATGTGGAGTCTGTGGCTCTCCGCTCTTTATCTTGCATCTTTAAAATAGTAGTTGCACAACATAACACTAGCAAAGTCCTTTCACTGTTTGGAGAGTGAATACTCTGTGTCAAATCTTTGTGCGTGGTGGAACTTTTCTAATGGTCACTGTTTCTTCTTTCCTTCTTTGCAGATTAAGGCCCTTGATTTCAACACAGCTTGCTAAAAAGGCTGCCACTGAAGAGGTAGGTAAAGTCCAGCACTTCTCCTAGTGCAACAGTCTGAGTTTGGAAATTCCCACAAGCCTTTCTCAGCCTGGCTCTGGTTATGTGGTAGATAAGGGCAAAAGAAATTAGAGTCTTGTCTCTTTGATCAGACCAGGAGCTGGCTACTGCAAACACTGCAAAGCTGAAGTTGCCTGTTTTCTAACCAAGATATCACAGAATCACAGACTCTTCATGGTTGGAAGGGACCTTTGAGATCATCGAGTCCAACCACAAAAAAAAAACAAACCAAAACAGAAAATCTCAGGTGCTGAGATTGTGCCAACACTAGAGCATGCCCTGAAGTGCCATGTCTACACGTTTCTTAAATCCCTCCAGGGATGGTGACTCCACCACCTCCCTGGGCAGGCTGTTCCAGTGCCTGACCACCCTCTCAGNAGTGCCTGACCACTCTTTCAGTAAAGTAATTCTTCCTTATATCTAATTTAAACCTCCCCTGCTGCAACTTTAGACCATTTCCTCTGGTCCTGTCATTATTCCCTTGGGAGAAGAGGCCAACCCCCACCTCTCTCCAACCTCCTTTCAGGTAGTTGTAGAGGGCAATGTAATGTAATCTGTATGCTTAGAAAAAAAAAATTCTTAGAAGAGAGTCCAGTGATTTTTGCATTGTGCTTACCTTGTTTCCCTGTGGTCTGGGATTGTAACTCAGGCTGTCCTCACTGTAGATCCAGGGTACAGGTTGTTCTGTTGCTTTCCAGGTTCTTCAGCTGGATCTGTAATAGATCACAACACATTTGCAAAGTTCAGGTGTGAAATAGAGAACAATTTTCCGAGCTTTGCGATCACTGACTGGTTAAACTTCACCCACCCTCACAGTGAAGAACTGGGCCATTCTTTTATATCACAGTCTAAAGACAATTCACCATTTCCACTTTTTCTCTGTTACTGTTGTCAAAGCATCAGACAAAGTATTCTTGCTTACCACAATAGTAGTGCAACATCACAAAAAATATTGACCTTCTTACTCAAAAATACCGATGTTCAGTCTGAATGTTTCACCGAGTTGCTGTTTCTCTGGAGCTTTTTAAGGGTCAGCTTAGGGTGCATATGCAATCAAAAAGATCTTAATGTTAAGTCAACACAACTGAACAAAGATTATTTTTTTTCTTAGTGTGTGTATGCTTCAACTTGAAAATAATCTTGGATTTTAATGTTGAAACACAACACAATTACCAGGAGNGGGTGGCTTCGTGCACCTGCATTTTCTGACAAAGGGATCTTGGTAATGGCCTCAAGCTGCAACAGGGTAGGTTTAGCCTGGACATTAGGAAAGAATTCTTCACAGAAAGAGCGGTCAGACACTGGAATAGGCTGCCCAGGGAGGGGTTGAGTCACCATCCCTGGATGTGTTTAAGAGCCGTTTAGATGTGGGGTTGACACAGGGGAGAACTTTGTAGAGTGGGGTTGACGGTTGGACTCGATGATCCCAAGGGTCTTTTCCAACCTGAATGATTCTGTGATTATTATCAGAGTCTCAGTGATAACTGCTTTCTCCTACTAGTATTTTCACACTGCAGAGAGTAGACAGACGCATTTTGTGGATGATAACGTAACTGTCTACTGTGTATCTAAAAATTCTGTTCCAAATATACCAAAAGTGTTTGCCCTTCTTCTTTTTCCCATGAATGTGTGCCACTGACACCCCTTTGAAAGTCAACCGGTTACCTTGAGTAGTTTAACATGCTTTGACAGTTGCCCACCCCTACGTAAACAGATGCCAAGGTGCAGTCCAGGATGTCTGGAAGTGAATTCAGGAAGTTCTATTTAAAGGCGTTGTTTGACTACCTTATTTTTAAAATGACTGAAACCCGTTGATTTTCCGAAACAGTTTGATATCCTGCCTGGGGAAATACATTTTCACTTCTTATGCTATGCTCATTAGAAATCTCTGCACATTTTCAGAAGTGTAGCAGTCTGGAAGTGGACATGATAATTAGAAGAAGGTCACATTTTAATTAGCATGGTGCAATTTTAAAAAATAATGACTCAATTGTAGCTCCTTTATAGTCACCCATTTTTTTCAGAGCAGATGGATACTTTTAAGCATAGAAATTGATATATGTTATGATGCTGAGTCGTCTCAAACTGTTGTGTCTATTTCTGCTTATACCAAAAAGCTAGATGGACTCAATTGGATCACTCTAGAGGCAAAAGCAGTGGTAGGAAATATAAAATAAACTGGAGGGAAGTTCCTCTAAATAATATGATTAATTTGAGCATTAAAAAATCATGAAAACCTGCCTTTGAGTGATCCGAATACCAAAATACTTGATTTTCTGTTAAAATTAACAGAATTTTGCCCTATTAATGAGCTATTGGAGCAAACCCTTAGGTGACTTCGAAAAACTCAGGCAGATCCTTTAGGTTGACTGGCACGGTATAGAACAAGTTAAGGAACAGCTTTGATGTTTGAATAATTAGACTGTCAGCTTTCTGGTACGGGGGCTCTCTCTTATGGTATTTCTGTAAAGTGCCTGGAGTTACAGGGATCCTGGGAGTTATTCCATCGCAAGTAAATACATTTATAAATAAATAAAAAAAAATAAATTAACAATGCTGAATCAGAACTTACTGCCAGTGGAACTGGAGAATTTGCAGCAGTTACATAGTTGTGTATTGTAATTTAAAAGCTGAAGCACTGGAGGACTTTTCTAGTGGTCGGGACCAGAGGAGTTGGGGTTTCGTGGTCTCCTTTGGACCGTTCGTTGTTAGAAGCACCCTGCCACTGTCCTGCCAAAGGAAGTGGTCCCAGCCTTTTTTGTCTCTCCTAGTAGTGGAGACAACTCTCCATGCTGATAGCTGCTGGTACTGACAGCTACCCTTAAGCATTCCTGTCTCAAAATTGCTTGTATGACAAAACATTAATGGTTAATCTTTAGCGTTCTTCAAGGTACCACTAGTGGGAAGTCCTTTTGGTGCCACTAGTAGGAAGTCCTTTCTGTTCCACGGGCTCTAGTGTACAAACCCCAAATAGTCCCAGTAGAGAATGGAAGGGAAAAGTACACTGTTAGAAAGGTGGTGGAGATAAAGCTCCTGTGATGTGTCTTCCTTGGATGAGAGTGGGAGATGGAGCCCTAGACTGAGCACACCGTGGAAATGAGACCTTCAGGGTACGAGGAGGTCAGGCTGTTGCAGACCATGTTGCTGATTCCTGCCCCATTCCCAGGTCAGTCATTAGTGAACTGACGACAATATTACCTCCAAATTCACCTGTCTCCTTGTGGTGCTGTCCTTTCTCTCCCTCCCTGCCGTGTCCTGCCTAACCTTGGAGCAACTGGGGAGGTGCACGCGTGGAACGGGTCCCATCAGTGGTCAATTCCCAAGTTAGTGTTTGGGGATCATTATTCTGATGAATTTCATAGGTAATGTTACAGCCGCTAACGTGTACTATCAACCTAGTGCTCTGCCATCACATTAAGTGCTGTCTAAAGAATGCTATTTGTTCCACAGCTCATTGTGCCTCCAAATAAATCCAACCAGAGCTGTCAAAACTAATACATGTTGGGTTTTTACCAATTTGAAGGGTACATTTTTGCTATCATTAAAGTGTCAATAACGTTGTTATTGTGTAATAGGCCTGATGTGAGTCGAGGACAGTGAGGAAAAGGTTGTAAGTTTTCCCACAGAGCTCTGCTGAGGAGCCTTCACTCCCAGATTTCTCCTTACCTTGTGCTTGCAAGAGGATCCTTGTTCTGCTCTTACCATCTGTGGGTATTTCACTTACCTGGAGAGGAGTTATGTGAAAACTGTGGATGTTTGTGCCTGACTTTCATTCGGGCAACATTTCGCTGAGCAATTTTCACATCCCTTGGAAGAGCTAAGCCTGTAGCACTGGATGTGGGCTTCTCTTTGTGGAACCTGCTCACGTTTTGTACAAATATTGAACAAAGGGAAGGGCTGCTCTACTGCCCCCTCTTCTTTTTTGCAGGTGACCTTCCCAAATGCACAAGCAGAAGCCCCTGACGTAGAAAAACCAGCAGCTGTGTTAGTGGAGAGTGGCCCAGTAGCTTACAACCCTGATGAAGAGGTAGAAGAGGAAGAAATAGAAGAAGATGATGATCATTGCATGAGCGCCTTGCAGTTAATGGGAGGAAATGGTAAGCTGGGATGCTATCTGAATTGCCATCTGCTGGTGCTGTGGGGTTTGTTGTTGCAGGGCTGAGGACAGACAGGGTTCCCTTGCTTGTCTTTGTCCTCTGGCAGCCTGTCCTGTGCAGAGCTCCCGCCTCCTTTCTGGCATCACCCATTCCTGTGGGAAAGCCTGGATGGAGTCACCCTTGTCCGAAACCTGACCTTTGTAGAGACTGCTCCTCAGAAGACTTTGCATCTCGAGCTTTAGGCTAAGAGGGCTTCTCAGGACCAAATTGATGTTACGCCTTCCTCAGAATTAGGTTTATTAATGTGGATCTGAGGAATTACTGAGGGGTCAGTAACCCTTCCAGCCGCAGCGCTTGGGGCTTGCTGCCTCCCAAGCCGAGCCACCCTGCTTCTGCCTCCCCCTTCAGCAATGTCCAGATTGTCCTCTTGCCCTGGGGACACAGCTGGCCAGCTCCAAACAAAATCAGTTGTCACACTCTTATTTTCTGGGGAAGGTGGTAGGAGGAAAGAGTTCTTCACCAAGTACAGGAGTCCCATCGATAGTGTTCAGCGTGCTGTATGGTATGCAGATGTATGCTAATTTCTTTGGGTTACCCAGCAAAGCCATTCATATAATTAGGTTTCTTTGCTGGTGGGAAAAGGCAGTATCCTCTCTGCTGAGGTTTTTCCTAGCTGGACACGTCCACATGTATCCTTTATTAAAAACTTCCCCTTTAGAAATTAAGCTTCGAAAATATACAAAAATATTTTTAAAATGAGAGCTGCTAATTATGGGTGGTGAAAAAGCAAGATGGGAATAATTTTTCCTACTGACACGTTATTTACTGCAAAAATCTTTCCAGTACTATTAATTTAGCTGCCCAGGACAATATGTATACATTTCACAAAAGTGTCTGTTGCTTTTAAATTGATTTCTCCACTGGAAAAAAATTGCTGAACCGTAGGAAAAACAGTTTGTTGCCTGCCTTTATTATTAGAATAATGTTCCCAAGAAAAGGCACCCATGTTGGGGAGGGTGGGTCTATGTTTATTAATAAAGCCCCCACAAAAATAGAATAAAGGTCACTGAGAATTTTTTTTTCTTTGTAAATGTTACTATTTTTAAACCATTCTGAGAACATTCTGCTACTCCCTGTCTCGTCTGGACAGCAGCTGAAAAATCAGATTTAAAAAAAAAAAAGGAAAAGGAAAGGAATATTCCCAGAATTCAAACCCAGGTATGCAGTGCTGCTCAGCAGAACAAATAACTCCTTTCTAACTGCTTTCTGCCTGGGTTTTAGACCCGCCTGCCTGGAGTAACTGACGGAATTACAGATGGTGAACTTCACCCATTCTCCCCAAATTGTTATAGATGACACTTAATTCTGCTTCCAAGCATTTGCCTTGACTCTTTGGATGAAATGTTGCACTGTACTGAATTTGGAATATAAAGGTTAACTTCCCTGAATGCTCATATGTAATAGCTATCCTTAGGTTTGACTACGCAACAGAAAATATGTTTCACTGCATTCAGAAGCAGACAGAAGAGAAATTCGTGCGTTAGAAACACGGAGACATGCCTTCTGACACACACATCACACAGTCTTTGCACTCGGCATTGCTTAAGGAAATAAAACTGGGTTAAAAAAAATAGCTGGGCAAAATTTTAAGTTGTTCCTCTCAGAGTAAGTAGATACGGGAGGTCTGAGTCAGATGCTTTGGTCAGGATTCGTTGCACGGCTCCTTTGATGCTGATGGGAACCCTGAGCTATCTCTGAACCCTTGCAGTTTCAGCTTATAAATCCATGAATAATATAAATAAACCAGCTTTTTTCTTGGTGGCTCTGTGTAGTGAGAACCGTGCCTACATGTAAGTGTGTGTTGCTGCTTATCAGCCACCGTGTTCCAAATTACACGTGACAATCAGGCTTGATCACCTTAACCGCTAAATTAAACCAAGCACATACCCATGTGCCAGCTATTCCTAAATGAGGCTCCAGTGACAAGTGAAAAGAGATATTTACACATGCATGCTTGCAAATAATTTTATTTCATTGAGGAAGGGACATGAAAGAACTTTTTATTTAGCCCTAAGAAAATGTATGATTTTTTTAAGTGCTTGCTTAGGGCAAAACTGACCATCTAGTTACACAGCAGGAAAACAACCTGAAAGTAGCAATACTTTCCTTGTATCTTCTGTCTACCTGAAATATTTGCATTTTTACATGTCTTTGTCTTTGTGTGTTTCAGATTATGGCTGTGATATGGATGATGATGATGGCTATTAGTTCCATTACCTTCCAAAGGACATGGACTGTGTCTTGTTCCCAGCAAATCTTTCGTCTTCAAACTGTATGAATAGTGAAAGAAGCTGTCTGTGGTCAGCAAACGTAATTGAACAATCCTTACTTTTGTAAAACAAATTTTAGGTTGGCACTGACTCTGGTCAGTTTACATTGACCCATAACCCAGCAATAAAGTTTGGGTTTGTACTTGAATTTTTTTTATTTTTTTTTTTTAATTCTAGTGGATCGTAGTTTGAGGATGAAATTAAGGGGAGTAATGTTTCCGGAGAACAAAAGAAAAGAGACAAAATAGACTGTGTATAAAGCATGTGTGGCTGAAAGCAACCCATCTCTTGTTTATGTGACTCTGCTTTTAGGCATGCCGTTGAAAGGGAGCAGATTGAAGGACAGATAGGAGGACAGGTAAGAATGAGAAGAGCACCTGTTGATTGTTTGGGTACAGTAGCATTAGTTGTCTCACAATGCTACAACCAGAAGAAATAAAACCTTTCCAACCTGTATTGTAAACATGACCCCGTTACTGTATAGAAGCTTTCTTACCCAAGCCTATCAAAAATTAATGACAAGCAGGGCCGTATCGGTTACTCTGAAATGAAGTAAATACTTCTTTATATTAATCAATTCATGGATTTTTTTTAAAAGATAGGAGAAGAGAAGGCAATGTTGGCAGTGAAGAATCATCTTCCACTGCGAATGGAAGGAGGGAGAAAACCTGGGTAAGGCAAAAAGTGTAGAGAGCAAGCAGGTGATGTAGGTGTGCTCACTTGTCTTTGCTGGGCATCCCTAGGGACAGCCAGGTCGTGTTGCCACTGGTATTTTTCAGTAGAGTCACTCTGGCCATCTCTGTGGAGCTGCTTTTGTCTGACTCAGCTAAAGTCTGCTCCCAAGAGCTGCCTGTCTCAAAAACCAGTTGAAAGAAAGAGAAAGATGAGCTTTTTAATAAATAAGCTAGCATCTACTTTGGTTGAATTTAATTTAATGTAATTTATTTAACTTTGTATGGGTAAATTAAAGGTCACCATGCAGGAGTCAGACTTCCATGGCTCAAAGCCCACCCTTGAACAGTCACTGCTGTGTGAATAATGGTAGGGCTCCAGCCTTGTGCACCCCAAAATGTCAATAGGCGGGTCCTTCTCACCCAGATCCATCAGCTCTTGCAGTGCCATGAGAGCAGGGCTCAGGGATGGAGCCCTATGGCCAGATCCCACCCTGTTGCCTCTGACCTGCCTTTCCCTGGCACTGCTGGGTCCAATGCTCTCGGCTTAGTAGGAAATGCACTGCATTCCGGGTCACGCTCTTGATGGCTGCAGCTGCAGCACCCAAGATGCTTTCATCTCTCTCCCTTGTCTCGTGACAATCTTGAGAACTGTAGCACCAATCCTGATGGCTTGTATTATCCCAGGGAAGGATGGATATTTATCTTGCCAACATGGTTTCTGATAAGCTGTCTCTCCTGTTAAACTATCTCTCCTGGTCAGCTCGTTGTTCCTACCCTTCTTGAGAAGTGCTCATCACTGAAGCACCATCCATCTTCCCGCTGCAGAGAGTGGATTGTGGCAGGAAAAGAAGCTGCCTTGGGAAGTTCTCTCACTACTGCCAGCCGGAGCGATGATGATGCTCATAGCTGTGGTCATCACCAAAGAGGGGAAGGGCCATATGGCCTTCCATACCTCTTCTGCCCAGCTCGGCAGCATGCGTAAGAGGGATCATGTAGTTAGAGCAAGAGCGAGTGCTTTTTCTAGGAGCAGACCTGCTATTATTTGGCTGGTAAATGTAGTTTGTTGCTTAGGTTGTATCTGCTAGGTATTGTTGAGCCCTATATAGGAGTATTTCTCCAATGGCTTCTTAAAAGCAGAACTTGGTAACAAAAATGACGTAGTGAGGCTAATGGGAAGAAGAGCTCCTCTGAACTAGATTTCAGTTACTTAGTTTGCAGGACTTAAATGGAGAGAAGAGTTTCCATATAATTCTTAGGATGAAAGCTGGCATTTTCACAAAAAAACTATAGATTTTTTTCTGATACTTTATAAATACTGCACAGAAAATGATACCGAGGAGATAAACCTTTCTACCTCTCTTTTACCTGCACCATAAATTCAAAGTCATACCATGAGCAGACAGTTTTTTTAAAAAGTAGTTTGTTTTGTCAACGTTCATGCTCTGCAAATCTTTGAGACAGATGAGTTTGAGCATTTGGCTTTGAATTAATCTGCCGATAGCACTATTAACACATACCCATACTCTCAGTATATTCTCAAAGCTTGGGTTTTATTCCAAGGCACACATTATTCTCTATGCAGGAAATAAACACGCATAAATAAACATGCGTATGACTCATGTAGGTCGAGTGCTTTTCTCAGATCCGTGTTGTTGGCTCTTAAAGAAACCGCTAAGATGAGCTCTTTATTGCTGAGGGTCTTTCCTTCAGTCTTCTGTGTAGATTTTCATTGGTTTGTTCCCCCCAAAAGGATACTAAACCTGCTGCCGTGCAGTGATGTTACGTGCGGGAGCCGAGGGTCCACCCAAATAACTGCTGCTAGTAAACTTGGATTTCAGTAGCACATTGCGTTGTTGAGAACATTGCTTCCTGCACTGGAAGTAGAGGATTGCAGTTTTTGAATGCTCTCGTAAGATTTGATTAGGAAAAGCTGTCGTGTAGTCTGCCAGGAGGGTGCTTGGCGAGGAAAGGGAAAAAAAAAAAAACAAAACCAAAAGACAAAAGATTCCATAGCATCTCAGTATTGCTGGTGAAGCTAATGGCCTGGTTTGTGTACAGGAATCCTAAAGGAAAGGCCGTGGGATGGGATGGGCAGACTTCACTGAGCGTTTTAAAGCTTCTTAAGCTACAGTGGTTATGTGCATTTTTAATTTATTGGTGACTTACCGGGATTTTTATAATGTTCATTCCTTCTTGATTTAACTAAGCTCAGGAAATGTAAACAGATTAGAACACGCTAGTTTCTGGTTTTATAGCTAGTCATTAAAATGTAAAAAGATTAACACTGCATTATCTCTGTTTACTACTGTTGATGTATCTGAACAATTTTGTTGTATATAAGTGAGCCTAAATTCACTTGGAGTAATTTGGACCCTGCTTTTCTCAGGATTCTGATTATAATGAAGAGAGCTTATAAGGCTTCAGCATTTGTTGTGCTTAGATCTTCTAATTTGAACCCACACAAGCTGTATATCGTTGGTTTTGTTGCATAAAGCGTGTCTGTTGCTGCAAGTCACTTTGCTTGACAGACAAAACCCTCCAGCTGTTGCATCCAGCTTGTCTGCTCTACAGCCTTTTAACACTCTTGTATAGTGGGAGTAAAAAAACGAATGAAATAAGGAATATAATGTTATTCTTCACTATGGTGAGTGCATTTTCAGTGTCTTGTCATCTATGACGTTTCTTTAAAATCACCGTGTTCAGTATAGCAACTTTTAAATGGTGCCAGACAGCCTTGTCTTGAGGGTTAAACATGTTCGTCGAAAAAGCTCTTGTCATCCTGATGGCTTGTTTGTATTCTTTGGATTGCATTGGAACTCCGGTCGCAGATGTGTACAGTTAATGTAGAGTTTGCCTAATAAATGTTCTGTTTCTTATTTTTGCGTTGAATCCTCGCATTCGGTTCAGTTAGTGCCAAGGAAATTAAACCTGTTTGATGTAAGCATATGTATCGTCCTCACACAACCGCAATATGAGCCATGGTAAGCTTTTTTACTGTAATATATTTGCTGTAAATAAAAAGTAAAACCCTTGCATAACCCATATTTTATGATGCTGTCCTGGTAATTTCTGATTCTTCTGCCTTCGTTCTTACGAGTGTTCTTTTTTCATTGCTGCGTGATTGGTTGATAGTAAGCAAAATTTGTAATTCAGCTTTCTTTTGTCTCTAAAAGGGAAGACACATCTCATCAGGCAGGAGTTTTTTACAAGATATTGTTCCACTGATAAATGTAGATGCTTTCTGTAAAATGCATAACATTAACAAGGTTTTTCCACTAAGCTATATAATTAACTGACTGTGGGAACAATATAGTGCGTGTGTTTAGTGGAACTGTTCCAGTGCTTGTTTCTGAAAGTTGTATCTTGATAAATAAGGTGTGTGCTGAGGGAAAAGTCATGTTATTTTATCAACATCTGGTCACCACAGTTTGGAGGCCAAAACCCACATTTACTGTTGGTGCATATGGGTGTTTGCTGCCTTTATTTTTTTCTGGAAGTGGAGCAACTGATGGATCCTCAGGAGTGTCTCCTGCAAAGTTTTTAGCGTGTCGTAGGACAATTAATGGTGGTTTTGATAAGGCAGTAAGTCTGTCTCATTCCGGCATTTCACTGGGCTCCCGTACTCTCATGTAGGTGCCCTTCTACTCTCATTGGCGTCGCGATGTTTTTATCTTAGTTGCTTTTCAGCTGCTCCAACCCTTTCCACTTGTGGAACTTCTCCAGTGATGTCCATCACTGATGCTCTCTCACTCGTAACAGCTAAGCTGTTAAAAAACACTGATCACTTTGGCCTCGTATTTTTGCCCTTCCCAAGGTGTACAGTTTGTTGGCTTTGTCCTCTAATTTTTCTCTTCCCCACCACACCAGGCTTTCACAAGCAAAACCGTTCTGCCCCCCCTAGATGCGTTCATCAAATCCTCCTCCTTTAAGAGTCTGAGAAGTTAAACAGTTTTCAGCTGTTTCATAAAGCTGAAATCTTGCAAAGCTTTAGATTAGCTTCATTTGTCACCAGTAGACCATAGCATACTCACTCTTAGGTTCGTGTTTTGTAATGCAGAGGAGGCTCTTGTAATTTTCTACTCTCGTTGTGTGTAAGAAGAATTACAGCATATTATTTGGTATTTCTTATGCCCACCCCGGTGTCTGGCAGCGGTCTTGGGGAGTGGTGGTTCTTCAGTGAAACTAACTAACTAGCTAACTAACTAACTAACTCAGGTTAAGCACATGAGAAAGGAGGCTGGGTGAAAATTCATGACTTAACGGCGTAACAAATTTACTTGGTGAGTTTTCACCATCATTGTTTTATTCTTCTGGGACCGTTGTGCATTTTCATGGAAATGAGGGAGGCGCATACCTTTCATAAAAATGCCAAATGCAATTCCCATCTTGACACGTGATTCTAGGAGTGCAGGATTTAATGACTTCTGGTCTGAACCTTACGTTTGTTATTGTGTGGGTTGGCACTAAGTGGCACTGTACTGGGTATCGGAATGGCAGTTGTTGTATTACCCATTTCTATTGCAAAATTGCAACAAGAGTGCTTTCTTATTGCTCTCGGTGCTCTTAGTAAAGTTTCTCAGTTCTTCAAAAGCAGAAAAATACAGCAATTAAAGGAATTTGAACGAAGCAATGAAAAGAAACGGCACCAACACTGTGCTTACCAGGTAATTTTTCTTCAGTGCTCTTCTGTGGGAAAGGTACAAAGTATCTATATGTGGAGACTAAGAGGCACACAACTTGTATCTTGGCAGCAGCAGAGGTGAGGCAGCGTTGCCCATTTTCCACACAAGAGTTCCAGACTCCTGTTTCGTGGTATATCCTGCACCATCGTCATCGGTTGTAGACTGGGCAGTCCACTGGAGGACACTGAAGGAGGTAGGACACCTAGCCAGGTAAGGAAGAGGAGATGGTGAGGTGTCTTTGTTTCACGTGAGTTAAAAAAAAAAAACCAAAACAAAAAAGGAGATTAATTATTTGGAGTTGTTTTAAGGGTTGTAGTTTGATGTTAAGGAGAAGAACAAGCTGCATTAAGAAACCCAGAAAGATCAGGGAATATTTCTTTGCAGTGATGTGATTGGACTGTGTAGGAACGGACCAAGGATAATGTTCACATCTCTCAAAACCCAACTGGTCACACAGCTGCATTAAAAATTGACTTCTTTGGCCGTGCCACTGTTGCTGACATGCCTCTGCTTTTTGTGGGTGTGATTTCCAGCTCTGCCCTGAGATGTCAGCTGCCCACAACTGGGCTGGTGGACACATCTCTGGCTTGGTGCGGTTGTTTCCTGTCCCCCCTGCCCGTAGCTGCTCAGTACTGTAGAAGAATCTGTGAGATTTTTTTGGGGGGAAAAAAAGGCCACATGCTCATTTCTCAATTCTGCCTTTTTATAACCATGACAAGAAATACAGTGAACTGCTGACCACGCAGTGGGGCCTTCAGTTCCACCTTGCTGCGGAGCAGTAGAGCCTGGTGGAGGGCAGCCTTCATGGCTGGTGCAGCCACCCGTCCTTGAGCAGCTCGGTGGGTAGTGTAGCTGGCAAGTGTTTTCTGTCTCCTTTCTGATGAGGGTCTCCTAAGTCTGCTGTTCTTGCAGAGGTGCTAATCCTGGTCTTCGTTAAATACCCTTGGGCATATAAGGATTTCGGAGCAAACATTTTTGAGTAAAAGTTCCACGCGAAGAGAGTGATCTGTGCCCAAAGCAGATGTCTGTTGGCAGTCAGGGATCTCAAGTTCCTAAAAACGCAAAAAACAAATAGGAAGGTGACGTGAAAATATCCGTGATAGATATTCACAGTTGCTGTGAGTTGGTACAGTTCCTGCGACTTCCCATCAGGCAATAAGAGTTCTGCTGGCTTACGGCAGTTGAGGATCTGTGCCATTAGCAACAGTCTCTAGAGGTGCTACCAGTACTGAAGGATGGGAGAAAAGTGCTCTGGGGTGAAAACAGTTTGTGAAACTGTGGTATGTTGCCCAAAGCCACTTCTTAATCCATTTGTCAAGCACAACTTATCGCCTCGCCTAATTAACCAGCAAACTGGAGTTAACTATTCTGCTGATTTTAAAGTAAATGAGAAAAGGGAAGTTCAGCAGTGATCCAGCTGTAGTGTGCAGCTCATAACACATCCCTTTGCAGCTCTGCGTGGGGATGGCTGCGGCTGTAAAACTCTCTCTCTCTCTCTCTAGGTGGTCATAGACTACTCTGACATGGACCTGTTGTAATCGAATAATGGTTCTTCAGAACAGCATCCTGTCTGGGAAACAGGCTGAATCCTTGTATCTGCTTGGATTCCTACCCATACTCTGAGAGCCCACCAAAGCAGAGTCTACACATACATGCTGGAACAATTCAAAAAAGATTCATGGGTTAGCACAGGGTAGAATACAGCTGTAGCAAATGGTTTCAAAACTCTAGTCACTATTTTCAAGCAAACTTTGACACAAGGCCACCGGGAAATTGTTTGATACTGCTGGATGCTGCATTAAATCAGTGGGACCTACCGTCAGCTCTGAGGTCTCCAGCAGCAAATCGGTGCAGCGTGAATCATCGTGTTTGCTTTCTGGACCATCGGGCACCACAAGGAAAAGTCTGAGTGGATTTTGCTGCCTGCAGTTAAGGTGAAGGATCTTTCATCCTTTTGATCTTCCCTGTATATTTTGTATTGGTTCAGGGGAGCTGGCTGCACAGCATTAATAAAATGCCACCTAGAACACTTGGCCAATGTTCTTGGCATACATGCAAGTGTAGATTTTGGGGTCTCCCCTGGCCACTCGGTACGCAGAAAGTCTCTCTCACCAGGGGTGGTGCCAACCCTTGTAAAGGTGCCCAGCATAGGCCCCAAGTATTGTCACTGCTTATGGGTATAATGCCAGTGTGAAAGGGGCTACATCTCATATGAGAGATGATGAGGAGATATTTGTCCCAGTCTGCTGCACACATAAGTGGGGAAAAAGGCAGGTGTACTAATATTGCTGTGCAGAGAACTAGGTTGGTGGTCCCAAGGGCTGTGTTCATCCCACAGATTAGTCCTATCTGTTAATCCACCTTGACTACCGCAGCTCGTATGATGTTTAGAAGGAGATACACAATTGAAGCCATATGTGACACCTCAAGTGAAGATCAGAAGTGGGCAGGATGAAGACATGGCTATCACAGATCTTAGCTGAGGTTTGGAAGGAAGGCTATGGCTCTTCCAGTGTAATTTCAAGCCTACTTTCTCTGCCAAGCTTAGCTATTGTTAAATTCCTAGGTAGATCTCAGGTTGGCTGGGGCATCAGGTGGCTTGCCATCTAAGAAGGTGGTTTTGGGGGGGTTGGAGGTGGTGGTGTGTTTTTAAGTTGCTCCCTCTATTGCCATAGATTACAAGGACCTTGCTGGGAATTGCAGCTTTCCTTCTAAGCAGAGTCCTGAGTGCTCAGCAGGAGTAAGCAATCACTACTGAAGAGCAGAGATGTTAAATGATATAAAAAGGGGAGAAAAGCAGCACAGACAGAGAACTGCAGTGAAACTTGGAGCGTGAAAACATCAGTTGCTTCAGGCATTGGAGCCAGGGATGTCCCACGTTGGAGGTAGAGGAGCAAGCTGCAAGGACAGTGGAGGAGACCTGGTCTGGTAAGCTGTGACTGAAACTCCTCCTCATTTCACCTCCAAGACAGGCTCTGTATTTCCTAATACTGCAAAGGGGGGTGGTGAAACCATCTCAGGTGGCTCCCTGTGACATCCCTTATTCTTCACTGTTAACTGCTCACGTGAGCATGACACCCAACTTGTTCTACTAGTGATGGTACCTCCCTCACTGCCAGATCCTGACCAGATCTGCAGCTCAGCAGGTGAAGGGACTGGGACCTCATAGCAAATGGTCCTTTGCCTGGAAGGAGAGCAGTGCCGTTACTCAGGGGTTTCACCCGTGTGTTCGCTCTGAGTCTGCCTGCTTTGCTTTTTGATGTGCCTTACCTGGAAAATTTCTTGTTTCTTCTATAATTTCTTGTGAGTTGCTTAGGGAAATGAACCTGGAAACTGAGGAAATCTAGAACCACCAAGTGCTTTGGGCAAATTGGCATGGGGCCGCTTCACACGCAGACCCTTAGCGCCCATGTTGTCTGCCCTTCTCTGTAACGTACCAACCGCTGGCAATTTTGGAAGAGAAGGGCCTTTTGAAATAATTCCTGGAAGTGCTGCTCTCAGTTTCCTTGTGTTGGAAAGTGTGGCAAATAGTGTGAAACCAGTGCAGAAGCAGCATCCAAGAGTGCCAAAAAAAAGAAGCCATAAGGAAGAAAAGGGTATTTGTGTCTGAGGGTGCAACATGGGAGAAAGGGCTGAGCTGGGAGCATGGCACAGACAGTCTGGTTTAACTGGAAAGCAGGAGGTGACAGCCACTTCCCAACCAACACCAGAGGAGAGCTTTAGGGACAGGAGTGGGTTTTGCTTCTGGGTGGCAGCTCATCGAAACCTTGGGCTCCATCCTGGGCTGGTGCAGCCATCGGTGCTCAGTGAGAACTCATTCCAGTGCCAGAGAGTCACCCTTATGGTTGGGTGGAAGTCCTACCTCGTGGTCACCCCATCTACCAGCAAGAAGGGAAAAAGTCTCTAGAGGAAGGGAAAATTACCCACTGGAACCCCCCTGCCAGCTCTGATAAATATTTGAGGCGTAAAAACCTAACCAAATGGAATGGAGTCAGACATGAAAGTGAAATCTGCCTTTTTTAACTTGAAGACAGTGTGATATCAGCAATGCTGCAGTGTCTGGGAGCAGTCTGACTAAAAATGTGGAGGCATTTAGGAATTATGGTATTTGTACAAGAAATGTTCAAAGGGCTGAAGTCTTCAGTCTCTTTAATTAGTCATGGGAGCGAACATCATTGGCTTTCCGTGAAAGAACAGCAGATTGTTGCCGTTCCGTCTTTCTAAATACATGTCCTGTTTTCCCCTTAGTATATTTCATTATAAAATACAATATTAAAGCTTTAAAAAGTCTTTATTAGCTAGCAGATGGTTTTGCAAGTCATTTTAATGAGATGAAGAAAACTTTAATGGCAGACATTTAAAGTTGTGCTTAGGCAGACTATTGCCTTCGGAAAAATCTCGGGAATGTTTTCTCCTTGTTTTTGGCGGCGCTTGGCACCAGATTATGTACAAGGAAGTAGAAGGGAATGATTTACGCCGGCTGGTTCCCTCCCAAGAGTGGTTTTACATCAGCGTAACATCGTTGAGTTCCACAGTCATGCCGTGATTTACAGAGGTGCAAAGGGAGAGGGAAATGTCATTAACTTGATGCAGTTCAGGAGAAATATTACATTTCTCGTATACTCGCCTCATTCCGTTGCCACAGTCAAGAGATTTTTTGGGAAGTTTATAGGCAGCTCCCTTACAGGCAGGGCAGCTGTGTGCCAACTCCTTCTGGACATCTCTTTCTCGACGTCAGCCTCAGCACCATGTGGGGATAAGAAAAAGGAGATGGTAGAGCCCCGAGACCCTGTTCATGAGGGACAGCTTTGCAAGTCATAGAATCATAGAATCGTCTAGGTTGGAAGAGACCCTTGGGATCATCGAGTCCAACCATCTACCCTACTCTACAAAGTTCTCCCCTACACCTTATCCCCCAACACCACATCTAAACGGTTCTTAAACACATCCAGGGATGGTGACTCCACCACCTCCATGGGCAGCCTATTCCAATGACCGACCAACTCCTGGCTTTCTTCTTCCACCCTTGCTAAATTTCCTGAGCTATAAGATGCTTGTGCTGAAAACAGGTAGGAACATCGTTCTTCTCAAAAAAAACCAACCCCACCTTTCAAGGTCTCGATGGTTCTTCCAGATCTGTATTTCTTGCTTGAGCGACCGATGCCATGTTCTCATAATGTGTATGAGAACTCACATCCGGAACACCCAGTCCGTGACAAGGAGGGTTTATAGCCCTTTAAATAGGCGAGTTCTTGTTTGTGGTTTTGTTTGTTTTTTTTTTTAATGTGAGCAATCTCTGACTTTCAGACCTGCTTCCTCCGAGGGTTTGTTTTGGCTGTGCAGGGTCTTGGCCCCACAGGAGCAGGGAGTGGGGAGCGTGTGGTGATTCATTTGCACAGCCAGAGGATTGACTGTCCCTGCACATATTAAGAGATGAATCATGCTTCACAAAAGCAATAAAAAAAATGCCTACTAAATGAGTAATTGCCTGGCTACCTTCTTAGTCTGTCCAACCCTTTGTTCCTCCCCTGGACTGCTGACCCTGTAACACCTGGCCAAGCTTCAGCGTCAGCTTTTTGCATGGTTGGAGACTTTTGTCCTTCTAGCTTTTCTAGATCTAGCTGATCTAATCTCAAAAGCCATTTTTCAGATTTGGAAAAGCCTTGCAGCTCTACGCGCTACAGAGGCCATTAAGGAAACTACACGCTTTCTAGATAGAGCGTGTAGGGTCATCTACACACCAGCAAGAAATAACACGCTGTAACGTATCTAGGAACTACAGCGATGGACTTGTCAGAAACACCCTCACCAGTGTATAGAAGGGAAAACAAGAAAGTTTGCTGAAACATTAACATTCAGTGGAGGAGACTTTCTCTGCTTGTGAGCCCTGATGACCCTAACAATTGCTTTGAAAAGCCCTGTGAGCTCCAAAGACTTGACATGAAGAAGGTTCCTTCTTCTAATGGCAGTGTGTTTCCCTGCCCCACTGCTCAAGAGGAGCTCGGGAAGGAGGTGGGGGTGAACTGCTCTTCAGGATCCCATTAGCAAAGGTGCCTCTGTATCAAGGGAAGTACCAGCTCTTCATCTTCTCCCCTGCGTTGCGATGCAAACAGGGGGCATCCATGGACATTTTGTCACCATCCCTACCGTCATCGCTGTTAGCTCCTGGTAATAAAGACCCTTGCCACATTCTGCTGTATTCTCTGTCCAACAGAGGGTGTTTCTGTGGAAGCCTGTCCTGAAATGAAGGGCGCTTGCCAAGAGAAAAACAAATCCTCCGTTTGCCAGGAACGGACGAGAAGCATCTGTGCCCCCAGTGGCAGATGTGCTGCATGATGAGAACATCTCTTCATGTCCTTCTCGGGGTCATGGGACTGATGAGTAGCAAATTGCCATCTGCAATGCTGTGACTCTTGCAGAATGAAAGTCAGCCCACTCCTGCCAGCTCTGCCAGGCTGGTAATTGCAGAGGTTGTGGTACCCAAACCCTCTCAGGCTACCACATCGACTTGTGTGGTGGCCAAGGGGACAAAAGGGCAAGGCGGACCTCTGCCATTTGAGGTGGGTGAAGAAAGGCCGCTGTGTTTGGGCAGGTTTCCAGGCCAGGTTGTTCTGGGAACATACCGATCTCTTCTCCGTGGTCGTGCAAAAATGTACAAGGACTCGCTTATCTTCTTGCTCTGTTTTGACGACACATCTTGGCTGTAGCCTGTTTATCCCCCTGGCTCCCAAATCCACCACTCTCTGCTCTGTATTAAATATGTGTGGACATCTGCCCTGTGGAGCTGTAGACCCTCTAGGAACATTTTGCTTCATTTAAAGCCTTTGCTTGGTGACTCCCTGGGCTGCCTGTTTCCCTCCACTCAGTATAAAGGAGCTGCTGGTGAGCTGTTGGGACAGAGCTGTCTGCCAGGAGTGAGGTGAGGTGAGGAAATCCCATTCCTAGCTGCCTCAGCCTCCATTTAAAGTCCTAATTGTTTTAAAGAGCAAGAGGCTCGAGTGCCTCCCTTCTGCTATTAACCAGCCATCGTGCGCCGCAAAACATGACAAAAGAGCTTTTAATATATAGCTAGGCTAAGTGGGCACTGTAAAATGTTGCGCCATAAATATCTTAGATTAATAATTTGTTTGTCTGCCACTTCACAATAGGCAGGGGGAGCATTTTTGAGGCTGCTAAGCGATGCTCGTTGCAGCTAAATTTGGCATTTAAAACATGCTCCTAAGACAGGCATCACAAAAACTTTGCGAGGAATGAAGACAATTTAAAATGTCTGAAGCAGACGCAGAATAAATTGCAGCTGGGCTGTTTGCCCCACATATTAATTGCTGCTCGAGCGTCTTTCTCTGGTGATTCCCACACTGCAGGTTTATTACTGATGTTGTGTCACGTCCTGGTGCGTGTGCATGTTTAATTTGGGCTCCATCAGTGAAAGCTGAAGTTCATGTGAGCTGCCGCATCCTGAATGTTATGGATCTCCTCCTGTCCCTGGGCCACCGCTGTGGTCCCTGTGTCCATGCGGGTTGGACTCATCAGAAACCCTCCAGGAACAATCCCAGGGTGCCCTGATCCCTCCAGAAGCAACTGCACTAACCACCTCTGGAGCTCTTTTGACCCAGAGTCACGGTGACCATGAACTTTCTCTACCCTCTAAAGCTAAAGTGCATTTTGGATCCAGTCTCCTCCCAAGAGTGTCATATGGAGCTAGAGATGAAACTCTTGCCTGCCACTGTCCCTGAAAGCTGCCTGTCCTCTGCACTTGTGACATCCACAATGGGACATCCCCAGCAGTGAAGGCACCTAGTGTTTCACCGAGGATGGGGACTCCAAGGGTGGAGATGGGAAGGCAGGAGGCTCATCAGGCTGCCCTTGTACCTGGATTCAGTAGTGACACACGTATGTCCATGCAGATGTTTGTGCCAACCACAGTGTTGGAGAAATGCTGCATGGAGAAGGTCATACATAAGTGAAGTTTCACCTAAAGGGTCTCCTTGTTTTCAGACACATCAGTGAGATGGGGAAGGGAAAGGGGAACGTGTGCCCTTCCCTGGGCAGGGAGTCATTGAGGGGCTGGGAAGATACGTGGGCTCTAGGAGATACGGAGGGCAAGCTCTCCTTATTTTCGTTGAGCAAAATGGCAGGCCCTGTCTTGGGCAGCAGGAATGGGCTGAGTTTCTGGGCAAAAAGACAAAATACGTCAGGTCCCCTGGAAGGCTTCAAAGGTGGACTGTGGGGGCACATGGGGGGTGCTCCTTCTCACTGGTGAGGTGTGCCACGGGAGGGGTGGCTGGAGGCACAGGGAGGGAGACGGTTCCCATGCCACCCTAGGAGTGCTGGATGCAAACATTTGTTTATTTAGTGTCTCCCTGGCTTTTACAAACACTTGCCATGGTGGTGCTTGTTTCCCAGGGTCTGAGTAATTAAGTGCTGCTGTTGACATTCTACCTTCACCTGGCTGTCGTCAGCCAAACGTGATTTAAGGCACCTGTGTAACCCAATTGCTGTTCTCTTTCAGGAGCTGGGCAAGCCTGGGAGCAGGGCACTGGGGCGTAAATCCCAGTGCAGCACCTCCCCACTGCCCCTTCTGGGGCCAGGGGTAATGGAAAGAGCCTGGAGGTTGGGGCAGAGCTCTCGCTGCAGGCTTGGGAGAGGCCATCAGCAAAGCCAAGGAAACCAAGCAAAAGGAGTTCGATTCCTCCCAAAACCAGCTCTCTGGAAGAGCTGTGCGTGTGTGATGGTGAGTTTGAGCTGCTGTTTTCCGTGGAGAGGGGAGGTGGGTGTGATCCGCCCTGGGATGAGGCAGGGGGTGCACCTGGGGGAGTCATGGCTGTGGCTCCGTGGGCAGCATCCAAGTTAACCAAAGGTGTGGAAATCCAGGGAAGAGAGAGGACGGGATGGGATGGGATATGCACACATCCCAGATCTTTGAGTCACATGGGAGCTATCGTCACCTTGTGCTTTGTTTTCGCATGGCTGTCGGGGTTTGAGGCATTTCCCTGTCTTTTATGACTGCTCAATAATGCTCGTTTTTGTAGGGGGGAAACAGGAGTCTTTAGTCTCTCGGGAAATAAAAATGGTCCCATCCAAGTTGTAGAGTGTATTAATATTTAATTTAAAATTCATGTGCGCATTCGCTTACGAAGTGAAGCGAACACATGTTAGAGCCTTCCCAGGACTGTCATCTGGGTCTCCCTTGACATGCAGCCCTGCAGCTTTGCCCCTGCGACCAGTGACGCTGTTTCCAGCAGCCCCTGTCCTCTCCTCCTCTCCTCACACCGCCACGTAGGGAACGTTTTTGCCTTTTGTTTCCTTCTGTCTATTTAAAATGCGATATAGGGCGTGCCAGGATTGAGCCTGGGGCTCAGCACCAGGGCTGCAAAGCTGGTGTCGTGGATGTGCCACCGCGGGAGAAGAGCCCCGCTTTGCCAGGAGACTGCCCTGGGGAGGTGGCCAGGGAGAGATGCAGAAGTCTGGGGACACTGCCTGCTGCTGGGTATGAAGGTGTGAGGAAAGGCAGCTGATGTTTTTGCTGCTCCCCAGCTAAACTTGTTTGGATAGGCACGGGCTGCATTTCTAAATGGACAGGGTTTTTTTTTAATCTACGTTTTAACACTAAACTCAGGGCCAGGGTGATGCTGTGGTAGAAATTCCCCATGAGAATTAGTGCAGAGCCAGAATGGAAGAGCCTGAAAGCTCCTTGCACTGTTTTCCAGAGCACCACTGAAAAAAGGAGGGTATGTCAGCCTTAAACTGGAATTTCCTATAATTTGCCCGTTTTCACAATTCTACAATTATTAAAATGAGAATTTTCTCTTTTTTTTTTTTTTTTTTACTTTGCATGTGCTGGATGCCATGAATCAGAAAGCGACTGGAACAGTTATCTTGCTCCATTGTAATTTGATTCTCTCTCCCCCCTCTGCTTAGTATTTGATGAGAAACCTTTGTATTTTCATGCTTTAATACAATCTGGCACATAATTACAAATGACTCATAGATAATCTTGGTCATGGAGCTCTCTGAAATTAGATGATAATTTAGCCTGGAATTTCTGTAGAAAGAACGAAGGAAAAGACAATTATAATTATTCTAATCAAGATATCTTTTTCTTTGCCTGGGGTATTGCTCTGTGAACTGCCAGAGGCCTGAAAGTATTTAGACCATTTCTGCATCTCACGGTTTCCCGGGTGAACGCCGAGGAGCTTCATCGCCGTGAAATTCCCGTAAGTGCTACTGACAGAGGAGGAGATGAAAGGCACGGGGTAGGGGGGGGCAGAACAGTGGAGCTGATG
>JAHREE010000223.1:186090-208990 GCA_033628505.1 Tringa tobata
ACCCCCCAGCAACTCATTTTCCAACTCATTTTCCAAATTGCTGTCGAGTCTTTAATTTTTTAGATACATAAAGCTGACGTGAACACACCCATGTCTGTAGCATAACCTTGGCTTCTTCGACTTTATGAGAAGCCTGGCAAAATTTGAATGATTGAGTTACTAAAATAACTTTCACTGTAATTAACATGCGTTGCCTTTCCAGGTACGGGGGAAATTGGATAATTGAAGTTCAGGTGGCAGAGGTTGCGCAGCTCTTTGTAAAAGCACGGAGGGTCTGCTCTACCCCTTTGAAACAACCTCATTAAAATGAATAGAGCAACACACCAAAACACCACGAAGTTTGTTTTGGGGAGTAGCTTCTGCCCTTCTGGTGTTGCTATTTTCTGATAAAGTGGCTGGAAAACGGGTCGGGCGGTGGCGAATGGGGGTTTGGCTGTGGAAGATGCTGCATTCGGGGAGCCCTGGAGATGCTGCGACGACTGGCTGAAGTGTTTGTGCCTTCTGAGACTTTGCAGGGGCAAAAGCCAGGCTCTGCATTTTCAAAGCAAGTGCAAAATCCAGATTTAGCACCCAGCGGGTTACAGATTTAATCCAGTGTAACAGAGAGCGGCATGTGGCCCATAGTTGGGAGCTATGGGTGGTTCTGGAGTAATAGAGCAGGGGGCAGATCTGAATGCCTCAGAAACCGTCTTTTCCTGCCCGAGACCCCACCCTGACAACTGCAGGCTGCAGGAATGCCCCCGCCGTGGACTAAAATTGCATTTACCAACATAGAAGTTAACTCAGCACTTTTGTAGCTTTTGTAATCTGAGTAGCTTGTAAAGGGCCACCCTGTACCAAAACGAGTATGTCCTTGACCTATTGCTATTTAGGGAGATTGCCAGATTATAAATGTAGTTGGTTGGGTTGTGGGGTTTTTTTTCCCCTCTGTTGCCTTGAAGACCTGTAAAACCTCACAGTTGCCCTGTGAAGCATCTCTCCATCAGCTGAGCCAGGCACCCTGGAGACCTTTGTTCCAGGCTCTCAGCAAACTCAAGAAAATCTCTCTGCATCAGCTGCATTTGTTCCACACTTTGCAGTTTTTGCCTTAGAAACAGCATTTCTAAGGCTTTTTAAGGCGTTTTATATACTTCCCTGCCTGTGCCCAGCTTCCACATCCTGAGCGGAGCTGGGCAAGGGGCGCTCCCTTCCACCAGGTATCAGAGGAGTGAAAGACATTTTTGGGTCATAACAAAATAAGACATCCATTTGAACACAAGGGAACTGTGCAAACACTGAATTCCCTTTTTTTTGTTCATTGACCAAACTGAAAAGGAGAGTCAGGTTAGATGGACTCAAGCTAGACTTTTTAAAAGTATATTTGCAAGGTGAGGTATTAAGGAAAATGTGGTTTTTTTACTGAGAACATGAAGTCTAACTGCTCGGATACTTAACTTTGTTATTTTTTCATTATGAAGTTTGAAACAAAGCCATATATTTCATGCCTGAATTTCCAAGAATTCCACTCCCCTATTTATTTATTTTTTTTATTTGGAACACACCCAAGAAGCGCAGTCCAACCTAATAAAATCTGACCATCTTGAAAACTTCATTTCTTAGTAAATTCTTGTTTCACCTTAATATTTCTGGCTGGTTTTCCTGCACAGAGCACCCAACCTGATGCCCCCAAGTCTTGCCTCTGGCACCGTGCCCCGTGTGAAAGCTCTGGGTGAGCTGACATCTGTGTTTCTGAGCGTGACTTTGGCTTGAAGTGCAGTGGGTCCTTCAGGATGGCCTCCAGCAACAACTTGGGGCAGCTTCCCAGAGATGGGGAGTTTTCTGAGCAACAGAAGGACTAAAAAATGTCAGGAGGAACAAACTTTTAGGCTCTTATCTACTATAACCATCACAGTGAAGAGTCTCTGTGCTGTATGGCATCCAAGCTGCAGCGGGGCATCTTGTTTTGTTAGCCAAGTGTGATATGAGACCTAATTTAAAATAAAAGAATAAAAATAAAAGAGCTTAAGCCCTGGCTCAGCAAACAGTTAAGAAGTTGATTCAACTCAGTCAGGAGAGCACTTAAACGTGTTTCTAGCCTTAAGCATGTACATAACTTACTTAAACCGGACCTAAACGTGCACTTGAAAACGCTTACATGCTTTTCAGAGCTTGGTTCATTGCTGTCCAAAAGGTCCCCGTGGAAGCTGTTGCCCCCTTGGGTAAAGAGAATGAGCCTAGTGCACAGTTTCCAGAAACGTAAAAACCATAATTAGATAAAAGGACAATAATTGGCTTTACCTCATCTGGTGTGAAATCTCCTGTCTGTATGTGGGTGAAGGGATTTCTCTCGTCTTTGAATAAAACCCAAGAAGTTAAAAGAAAAGGGGGGAGGTATAAACATACCCTTCAGCTGCAAGTGTTGTACTGAATTGGCAATTCATCTGCAGCTGAAGTGAAAAGATGTTGAATATTACTGTATTGTAGAGTTCACATTAGTAGAATATTATACAAAAACAGTGTTTGCTGCTCCCCATTGAACAGGGGTATATACGCATTTAAATAGGCACATCATGGCTTGGATTTATTGCACCAATATTTTATTTATTTCTTGCAAGCTTATTTTTACTGCTGACAAATATTTTCTGTGTAGTTGGAAATTCAAAAGAAATAGTCACAAACAGTCATTAATGTTTAAAGTCACAGGTTATTATTTAGTGTAGTGCCAGTTATATTATACATTATGCATTAAATACTTTTCGGTGGTACGCTTATTAAATACAAATTGAGGCAAACCAATCCCTTGGTGGGAACAGACCTGCCAAACAACTATTTTCTTTTTTACTTTCAATCTGACATACAAATGAAGATCTTTTGGATTTCAAAGCTGGTGCTGTTTTCCCCTCACCCTCCCCACCCCCTGCTCTCTTTTCAGCGTGGATTTCCAGGGCTACGGGGACTTGTTAAGGAAAGATCAAACATAATATATATATGTATTAATGCATGAAACAGATATATTTACCTCACAGGGGCATTGAGAATTAATTAGTTGCTGATGAGAAAGCAGTGGAAAATTGAAAACCACTATCTAAGCACTTGATACTACTTTTCCTTTGAATCTGCAGCTGAAAATGAAGCTGGTCCTGGCCACGCAGGTGCTGCGGGGAAAGGGTAAGAGCAGAGAATACATGGGATAATGGTTCCCCTCAACAGCCCCCAGCCCCTACTAGTCTTTGGCTGAGGGACACCCCAAGCCTGATGCGGTATCTGTATGCTTAACCCTCCCCAGAAGATTCATTTTCTGTGGTTGGGCTTGTTCTTTCCTCCAAGCTGGGTAAACCCTCAGAAACCCCCTGGCCGCCTTCGGTGGGATGAGGTGGTGGGAAGGGAGCCCAGGAGAGGTGGGTATGCTGTGCCAGCTCCCAATTAAAACATTGCTGCTGATGGCTCCAGCATCAGTGGGAGGAGGAGCAGCAGCACACCCAGCTGCTTGGGATGGACCGGGCGGTGGGGCAGTGAAGGCAGAGAGGGCTGGTGCCACCTTCTCTCCTGGGAGAGGTCTCCGCAGTGTATGGACAGGGTGCTGGAGAACCAAAATCCAGTCTCTGGTTGTCCGTTGGGAAGAAACCATGAGAAAACACCAGTATGTCGTGAGTCAGAAAAGAGCCTGCCTCCATCTTTGGTAGAGTGGATGATTGCATCCGACCGGCTCTGTTTACTTTAACAAACGTTTTATGGATTGTCAGGATTTTTCATTAAAGGGTTATTTTTAATTTTTCTTTTTGTCCTTCTGAATCAGGGGAGAGTGCAAAGCCAAGGAGACCCTCCTGAGACCTGGCGCGGAGTGCCTGACAGAGTAATTAATCCACGTTCTCCAAGAAACTCTCCTTCAAGTCTCACAACTTCAAAGAGGAAAAAAAAACCCACGGTACCTCTGGCTGCAGGCTGTCCGTGTCTTGCTGTCTGACATTTGATGCAAAGGGGATTCATTCTCCCACATCCAAGCTGAAATTCCCCAGGTACTAATCAGCGTTTTCATTTTTTCAGCTTGAAACGATTTGTGTGAAAGCCATTAGATGGTAGGAAGTGGGGTGGATGAGAGATGCTCTTGCTCGTTCTTTCCAAAGAGGAAGTAATTTTTTATTTGCATTCCTTGACTGGTGGCATTTCAGATGTTTGCCCCCAAATTTTAAGCTGTAGAAGGAACTGGACTACCCCGTGCTTCAGCATTGTTAGAAACAAAATCGGGCTGTGGAGTATTTCTGTGTTGTCTTAAACCTGAGCTTCCTTGCTGAGATGTCTTCTTTAGTGGAAATTAAATAACATACAGTTGCCCCTGTCTACAAGGCTCATTACTGTCTGTCAGTTCTGACCATTATATCCACTTAAAATACCACAGGGAGAGCTTATTGGGATTCTTCTGATATACTGTTCCTCCAAAAGTCAATCAAAAACCAATCTAGTGCACTTAAGGCTTTTACTGTTTTGCTGAAGACAATCTCCAAGTATCGGCAAATCTGCACAGTCTGCTCCGATAGCACAATGATTTTTAAGGGCATGTGAGAAGAGATTACCTACCTGTTTGTAAATGAGAATAATGGCTCACTTTCAGTGGGTTATGGGCGTGCGATCAGAGGTGACAAATGCAATTACTCCTCCTTCTCCAACTGGAGGTGTGGGGGGGAAATAAAAACCAAACCCAAGCACAACATGCTTGTTTGGACCGTGCTGTAAAATCAGCAGAGAGCGGCTTGGTGGGAGGAAATCATCAGCGGGATCGCTGGTCGGGGAGGGGAACTGCAGGCAATGGAGCTGAGTGATTTCCCCAAGGTGCTGGGAGGCCAAGCAGGCTCCAGGGTGGGAGGGGAAAGGTTTGTTTTCAGAGCAGCTAATAGTCCCAGAGGGTCCCAGGGCACTCTGCGTGGCTTTGCTCTGCGGTACGAGGCAGGGCAATGGGGAAACAGAGGCACGGCCCTGCAGCAGTGTTCATGGAGAGTCACAGCCTGCAAGAGCAGGGGGACAGGGATGGGGGGCAGGTTAGGGATGGACCTGCTGGAAAGCACTTCTGAGGAGAAGGACCTGGGGGTCCTGGTGGACAGTAAACTATCCATGAGCCAGCAATGTGCCCTGGTGGCCAAGAGGGCCAGTGAGATCCTGGGCTGCGTAGGGAAGAGTGTGGCCAGGAGGTGGAGGGAGGTCATTCTCCCCCTCTGCTCTGCACTGGGGAGGCCACACCTGGAATATACTGCGTCCAGTTCTGGGCTCCCCAGTTCCAGAGAGACAGGGAACTGCTGGAGAGAGTCCAGCGTAGGGCAACAGAGATGATGGAGGGATTGGAGCATCTCCCTGATGAGGAAAGGCTGAGAGAGCTGGGGCTCTTTAGCCTGGAGAAGAGAAGGCTGAGGGGAGACCTTATTAATGCTGACAAGGATCTAAAGGGCGGTTTGAGGGAGGATGGAGCCGGACTCTTTTCAGTGGTTCCCAGTGACAGGACGAGGGGCAACGGGCACAAGCTGGAACATGGGAAGTTCCCCTCAAATGTGAGGAAGAACTTCTTTGGCGTGAGGGTGGCAGAGCCCTGGAAGAGGCTGCCCAAGGAGGGTGTGGAGTCCCCTTCTCTGGAGATCTTCAAGCCCCGCCTGGATGCCGTCCTGAGTGATGTGCTCTGGGCAACCCTGCTTTGGCAGGGGAGTTGGACTGGATGGTCTCTAGAAGGTCCCTCCCAACTCCAACAATTCCGTGATTCCGTGACAAAGCTCCCAGAGCAGACTGTGTGCAATGCTTCCTGGAGATGAAGGGGATGAATAGACAGATGGACAGGCACAGCACTGTCCAGTTAGAGTGCCAGAATTGTTAAGAAAATATCAGGTCCCTAAAGAGGGTCTGTGTGCTGCTGGAACACCTCTCGGGGGTGAGGCAGCATCCTCCCCATCACAAAGATGGGGAAGATGAGGCCCAAAACACTTGGGCAATTAGCACGGATAGTTTACAGTAAAACAAGCAACAGAGTGGAGATATCCTTGTTCCCTGTCCTGGTTTAACAAAAAAAAAGGTGTCTCTTTGCTCCCTCAATTTAAAAGTAAGTTTTCCAAGACCTGTGGTGTCCCTGAGAGCTGCTGTACTGGAAGTTAGTGTCAGTCTGGCTTCCAGATGGGACAGAAAGCCTCTGTGTATCCTACCACCATCCATAACCCGAGTAGTCACTGCCCTGCTGGTGCCCACACTCACCCTGATGGGCTCACTGCCTTTTAGGAGAAGCAGCCATGCTCTGTGCCCTTTCCCTTCTTGCCATCTCGCAAAGACAGGGCCCTGGCCCTCCTTCTGTGCCAAAAGCCCCAACTCAAGTGTCAATTTATGCACATTCCATGCATAATTGAGGTATCTTCTGCACAGTTGATCTGGGCATGTGAAGCGAAGGTAGATTTCCTCCAAGTATAGCTCCTGCTGAGGCGGAGTACAGTGGTGGGGCTTGGGACAACCTAAGCATTGGTCTTCTATGGGTATAGCTGTAGTGTGTTGGTTTTTGCTCGTAGAAATGACTAGTGGCCTTCACAGCCTCTTTGGGGCTCCCTGGAGTTCAGGTATGCTCCTCACTGCTGTACTCCATGCCAGATGGTTTTCCTGATCAGGATGGACAATGAAAGGCACTTCTTCCTCTCCTGAACCCTGTGATGACAATTTTCCTGCCACATTTACTCTTGTAACACATTGAATGCTCTTTGAATGGCCATGGGGTTGTCTGTTAGGGAGCTGGACTCTTGCTATGATGTTCCAGTAGCCCATATTTAATATCCAGGTCTTAATCTTTCAGTTTCTGTTTGTCTTTCCTTTAGGTGAATCTGGAATCACCCTCTGTTCAATCAAGCTGGAGTTTCCTTGCCTAAGGGATTTACCTAGTAGAGAGGAAGGCAGAGAACAAATGCAACACCATCTGAAGCTAAAATGTTCCAGATTTGCCTGTGGCCTCCTTCAGAGTCCTTCCTTCTTTGCTTGCAGAGACAGGGGACATGAGACCACATGATGCTCCAGTTCCAGAGAGGGATAGACTCACCCGCTCCTTGCTTTCCCTAGAGGTTTGTTGAGTAATGTTTCTTTTTTATGCTTTAACTATCAGTCTGAACATTATTCTACTTGTTTTTCTAATTCCATTCTGGAGATACTCTCGTAAAATCTTGTACATCCTGTTACAAAGATATTAAATGCACAATGTTTTGTGGCATTTACATGTCATGCTGTCCTGGAAGCACAAGAAAGGCGCCATTGTACCACAGATGGTTAAATGAGGAACGTGGTTCTTAATTTGAATAACATCTTTCAGCCCTTGTAGAGGTTTGCCCTTACAGGTGTGTGCTCTGGGATGCCCCATCACAGCAGGCCTGACAGCAATTGTGGGTGAACAGATGCAGCCCAGTCTGCACTTGCAGCTCATTGCTGGGCATCTGTTGCCTTTGGTGGAGAAAACAGAGCAATGGTGGGTCCTCCCTTCCTCCCCCGCCTGGAGGAAGGAGTCTGTTTCTGAAGCTAGCAAAGGGGGAGACCTAATCCCTCCTGTCCTGCCGCTTCCTCAAAAGCAGAGGCTTTCTAAGCTTGTGGTTTTGCACGTCCCTGCAGATCTACAGCATCTGACAGCATGTCAGAGCTTGATCTGTTTCTCCTCAGCTCCCTGGGACGCAGAGGAGTGTGTTCCCCTCTCCTCCTTTTGTTTTATGGATGAGGAGCGGAGAAGAGATGCTAAAGCTCGGCCTGACTGTCTTGCCCACATCCATCAAAGAAAGCCACAGTGGGGAAAGGAGCCTGTCACCAAGTGTTTCTCCTCCACGCCGAGGATCTCTGTGGCATTGGCCAACAGGGCCACTCTAAGCACCAGGGAGACACAGCTGGATCTGGGGGAATATCCCCCTGCCTGGCCAGCCCCAGACAGGGAGATTCCCTGGAGCAAGCCAGCTCCATAGCCATGCTCACAGGTCACCTGCCTGTGGTGTTCCCTAAAAATAAGGGACCCTTTCAGCCTGTGTGCAGGAGCAAATCAACACACTGAGTCGAGATACTTGGTTTTATTTCAGTGCTGTGGAATCAGGGGCTAGGAAACTAACGCAGCCAGCACACCCTCAAGGAAACACATAGGGACTTTTTATACAAAAGTGTAACAAGGAAGGAATCATGTAGAAATAGCTGATTGGTCACTTGTACTTTATATCACAAAAGCTTGTTTGTGCGTGTCCTAATTTCTGTCCAGCTCATTATAGTAAGGTGGTTCTACGTTTACATATAAAATCTCCTTCTAGATGTGTTTTTTAGTATTATAATTAGCTAAGGCAATTACACCTTCATCCTATCAGCTACCACTAAGTTACTGTTTCACCTTACATTCCGTCGCAGTTCCTGCTTAGACAATGTCCAAGGTAGTCTCAAGGTAGGTAATTGCAGACATTAGTCCTGGAGACTTTCCATTCTCCTTGTCATGGTCTCAGAACCATCACGGTTGCCCAACTCTGTAGATTTTTTTAGTGCCTTTTGACTTTGTTGATCTTTAACTCTTTCCAGCATCATCTGGAGTTCATGTTCCCATTGCCCCCATGCTGGTCCCTCCCTCTGGTGGAGGATGACCTCGTCACCTCCTTTCTGGCATCTTGGGCACATGCTGCAGAGAAAAGCATTCCCACTGCTCTGTGTGCACGACGTAACAAAGTCCTTTAAGTGCTTAACTAGGCTTGACTGGGTGGTTACGTGTTGGATTTGAACTGCTAAGCCTGCATTTGCAGTGGGAAACTCATATAGTGTAAAAATTGTAAAGTGACTCATAAAATGACTAACATGACATCTATATAGACTTCAGGAGACATTTTCTACCCTTTTCATACCCAATCACAGATTAATTCATCAGTTTGATAAAATAAAAAGTAATTAATATATTTCTGTCGTGTATCTCCTTGCAGTCAGAATGATAAAATATTCACAAGAGAGGTGGCTTGGAAACATGAATTTGATGAAGATGATTCAAAAAGAAAGAAACTTTAATTAAAGTCTAGAAAGGTCATCGAGTCCTACCATCAGATAATGGTGAAATTATAAAACAGATGGCAAATGTCCCCAAGAAGAAGAGAAGCAGTGGTTTGGAAAAAGAGAAAGAGATAGTGCTAACAAAGTAAGATGCCACTTAGCAGAGGCATTGCTCTAACAGCCTGGAGAGCAGGGAGAAATGGTCAGACAATTTGGACCTGCAGAACTAGACCTTTTGACTGCTATTAAAAAAATTAAACTTTTGGAGAAGAACGTTATATTTAGGTTTGTCCCAGTGATTTCACTCACTTCTTTTTTTCAGATGCACTGTGGTACAGGAAGTCCCTCTACTGTCTCCAGAGAGAGTTAAACCTGAATTGATTTGAAACCTTGTTCTTGAGGCAAGCTAAAGGTGAGGACCAACTGACCCTGCTATTCATGGATAACTGTGCAGAGCTGAAACTTGGAGTCAAAAGGTCTGTTGGCAACAAACATCTGTGGGTCTTAATCCTGCTGGTTGAATGAGCTGTGTGTGCTCGGGGAGGGCTGTGGAGTGGATTGTGGTACGGTCATCCCAGGGTTAGACCCCCATTGTATTAGAAGCTGTAGACACACATGGAAGACTTCTGTGCTTTTGCTACGACCATTCGATCTAGCTACAACTGGAAATGCAGACAGCAGAGATGCAGTGACAGAATTTTTTTTTATCAAGCTGGCAATCTGGCTGCATATTTTGGTTGGCCTGCACTGTTTTCTGGCCCAGCCTGCCATGTCGTTGTCAATAGGGAAGAGAATAAAAGCTGGCAGCGTCGTTCTGCGGTGGTATCAATACGTTGCAGCAGCTGTGCCTGGACCTACGTCAAAAAAAGATACGCAGGCCTAGAGACATTACCAAAACGAGGGGAGGTCTGGAGTGACTTCCTCGTGACATGCCCCTGGCTAGAGAGGCCTCTTCAGCTTGCATGAGAGTCTGGCAGACAGAGGCCATCAGATGTCCTCCAAGGATGGGACAGAGTGCTTACCGCATCAAGAGCAGATGAATAAGGAATAATTAATCACTCAGCCACTTTTTATTCTCTCTAATTCTTTAGAAGAAACTGTGGGACTTCAGTAGAGGCGTGAAACCACCACAGGAGGTGGTTTGTCACATGGCTAATAGCTCCACTGGAACTCATCACTAACGTTTCCAAAAGGGATGGAGGAACACTTGGAAGAGAGTCCATTGGAGTTTATTAATATCAAAGATGCTGGTTTTGGCTCGGGAAGTTTTCAAATTGCAAAGCTTGGGAGCTAGAAGAGCTTTTCCATGGAGGTATTACTATATATACTATACACTTGCCCCTTCTCCTTCTCTTCCCTGGTGTCTGATTTTGGTTGGCTGATGTTGGAGACAGAACACCAGGTGAGATAGACCCACGGTTTAACCCAATGAGGCTGTTCTTATAATCTTAGTGATGTTTTCAGCTAGGTTAAAGCTACCTATGTCCCCACTTCTGTGATTCCTCTCTGACCCCAAGGCCTTAATGGCCACAAATCACAGGAGTGAAGGCTAGAAGGAACTGCAGGAGCTCCTCTGCCCACTTCCTTGGTCCTTGTCAGTGTCACTTTGGCCTGACTTGTTCCTGGCATATATGTCTGTCCATCCTGAAAAACCAGGAGCATCTCTCCGAGGGCTCTCATTAGTGCTGTGTTGTCCTGAGCATTAGAAAGTGTTTCGTACTGTCAGGCCTAAACCCATCATGCTACAGTCTTAATCTGTTCTCTGTTCTGTCCCTAGAGGGCATGAAGACCAGGGCATGATGCTCCCAACTGACCTTCACCTATAACCAGAAACTTTTACTTTTCTGGAAGACCATGGTCAGTGACCAGAATAGGAAAATCAAGCAGATGAGGAAGCCATGAGATTGTAGTGAATGCATCATTTTTTGGTACAAGAAGCAGAGGTGTACCCAGCTTGCCCCACAGCTTAGCCATTATCTTCCATGTTGTAGGACCATGTGACCTGTTGTCATGCAATATTTATGGGGAGGAATTGCGTAGCATCTGTGGGAACATGGAGCTATGAAAGTCCTCTATCCTTTCTGCCTGTTTTTGAGGAAAATAAGGAGGTTTCAAAAAAAAAACCTGGAAAACCTGGAGTATTTTTACTTGCCTTGTCCACATCACTGTGGTTACTGTCCTGTTCAGTGTGGGCTTTTACGTGGTGCTTCCCCAGAAATCCTACTGCTGCTCACAGAGCGTTGTCAAGTCTCAGTGTCAGGGAAGGCCAGGCTGAGTACCTTCCCAGATTTTATGCACCCCCTTCTAACCTTGCAGACAGAGAAGGCAGTAAATGCTCTCCTTTGCTGCCTGGCATTGAGTCACACCTCAAGCACGTTCTTTATGGCGAGGAGTGCCGTTGTGGAAGATCATGTTAAGTGGCTACACAATTAAAGATGCCAACAAAATATATATACACCCAATGACTTCCCGGGGTCGCGTGCTTCACAAACCAAACGGCAAAGGAGTCTCGTTGATTGGAGCAGAGGATGGGTTTCTCTCAGAATCCGAGTCAGCTTTGATGTTGCTGCCTCTCGAACAGCCTCCTCGGCATCTGTCTCAGGCTCTCAGCAGGGCTGTGTGTGATTTGAAGTGATGGTCTCAGACACTTAAATCACAGCTCCTCGTCCCACATCGTAGATAAAAGCAGGTGAAGACAGGCACAACTGAGCTGTGACACATGCTGCCTGGCAGGGTGGGCTGAGGAGGACAAGCCAGGTTCTGCCTACAGAGTGTGCACCAGTATGAGAGCAGGGCTGGGTGAAGAGGGTGCTGATCCCTGAGCAGCCATACTTCATAGAATCATAGAATGGTTAGAGTTGGAAGGGACCTTAAAGATCATCAAGTTCCAGCCCCCCTGCCATGGGCAGGGACACCTCCCACCAGACCAGGTTGCTCCAAGCCCCATCCAGCCTGGCCTTGAACCCCTCCAGGGATGGGGCAGCCACAGCTTCTCTGGGCAACCTGTTCCAGTGTCTCACCACCCTCACAGCAAAGAATTCCTTTCTGGTATCTAATCTAAATCTCCCCTCTTCCAACTTAAAACCATTACCCCTTGTCCTGTCACTCCACTCCCTGACAAAGAGTCCCTCCCCAGCTCTCCTGTAGCTCCCTTCAGATATTGTAAGGCTGCTCTAAGGTCTCCCTGGAGCCTTCTCTTCTCCAGGCTGAACAACCCCAGCTCTCTCAGCCTGTCTTCACAGCAGAGGTGCTCCAGCCCTCTGAGCATCTTTGTAGCCCTCTGCTGGACCCATTCCAACAGGTCCATGTCTTTCCTGTGTTGAGGACTTCAGAGTTGGACACAGTGCTCCAGGTGGGGTCTCACAAGAGCAGAGAGACTTCTCAGGGAGTTCTTTAATACTTAAAAGTATTAACAAAGACAACCAGCAATATTCAAGGCTGTTGTGGACCATAAATGGCTGATGAGCCCTACACCCCAAGCAGGAGTCCTGCGGCTGGATGGAGAGCATGAATGGGTACGTGCACCTCCACCCCTGCAGTGAAATGGGCCTGTGAACCCCAGCTGGGGTCTGCTTCATATAATGGCCTTCAAATGTCACCTGTTGAGTCGTGCATCCTCTGACCCAGCACCTGCTTTCCTTTCCAGTCATCTCTGTGCTTCGACGCGGCTTCTTCATCCTAGTGAACCCAAAGACCAAGCCAGTTTTCATGTGCAGTGTTTTATTTGTACAGCTCACATATGAAAGATCAAAGGTGGGCTAATGGGACTGCTCTTTTCCCTGACATCTTCAGCATCCCTTTGGCTAGTTGAGATATTAAAGATGGATGACAGCACAGACCAAACTCTCTTGGGTATCTTTTGGGCACACATTGGGTGAACTGAGGCAGACAGAAACCAAATCTACATGCCTCTTTCTTTTTTCTTTCTGAAGGAAAACCCAGCACCCAGGAGCCAGGGATCTAACACACCAGAGTTTGACCTTGTTGTTGTTGTTGTTTTCTACAGAAATTAGTTGAGTTTCTTTTGCTTTATCTGTTATTGCACGTCTGCTGTGTTTTCCAGAAAGTGTCTTTGATTTACAGTGCATTGTAGATTCTAAAGGAAATAACTGCCCTTATTTTTGCCTATTTAAGTTGCTTAATGTTTTTCTCCTCCTCCAAAGGCAGTATGAAACTGCTTTCATGGATGTACCCAAGTTTACAGTTTCCCTCAATCACTTAAAACATTCCATCAACAGAAATGGGGTGATATGGGTAAACTTCTTTGCAAAGAGAAAATTTGAAGGCCATTGCTCAAGTGATCTTTTGGTCATTTTAATCCATGGGTAATGCTCTTAAAACAAAACTAAACTTACTATTACTGAAATGTAAAATCAAACTCTTATTTCAGAATTAGATCTAAGGAAGGCGTACCAGAATTTTCAAGGTTTCAAGGAAGAAAAGTTGAAAATGAGCACATTTTTGCAAATTGACCCCCTTCATCTTACCGGGGAAATGGAAACATATTTTGGATAATTCAGAACACTCCAAGTGGTTTTTAACTTTTAAAAAGTTTAAAACAATCGTTTCACTGGAAATGAAAGACAAATGTGGTTTATGATAGATACCCAAAGAAAATATAAGGGGACACCCTCCTGCAGGTGTTCACACCTGCAGCTCGTTTCTCAGTGGTGTTGAAGCGATTCAGCTCAACAGAGGAGGAGAATGTCACAGTATTTCTCCCAGATGGAGGGGGGAGGTCTCATTTGCATCCTAAAGTGACTGATTTCAGGTGGGTCCGATTTCAATCAAGAAGCATTTGTGAGCACCCTACATTAGCATATGTGCATGCCTGGGGACAGAGTGGAGCCGGTGATTTGCACGTCCATGCCACAAAGTCTGCAGAAAGGCTTCACGCTGAGGGCTGCAGGGCACCTGCCCAGGTAGAAAAGATCAGCTTTAGTGGTCGAACGATCTGCTAATGGCTCTCAAGCACAGGAGATGACTCCACCTGGCCACCCAACTGGATATTTGCGTTTTCAAAGAGAGGAGACCTCTCCCTAGCCCAAAGGGAAAATTGGTGAAATTGCCTCCTGTTGGAGGGGGATCAATGCATACTTGATGCAATGACTAAAGGGAAATTTGAATTTAAGAAGGAGAAGCAACAGGCTGCGCTAACCTTTTTTTTTTTTTTTTTTTTTTTTTTTTTTTCCTCAGGAATGCAAACTGCGAATGGAGAAAGGGCATCCTATGAGCAAGCCCCTGGTGAGGTGTCTCCAGGCTGTGTGGACTCGTCACGGTGAAGTAAGTTTCCTATTGGTTTTGACCTTGCAACAACCACATGAAATGCCATTTTCTTTTCCTTTTCTGTGATGGATGTCTTTATGAACCTATGAAATGTTTTGGTCTGCTTTGGACTTTTTTTTTTTGCATGTGTGTTGGGCTTTAGTTTTACCTGGCTTTGTGTTAAGTGTGATTTCAAAGTGATGGACTGAAATCAGGTCCATAGTATTCATTTCTATGGTGTGGTGAACTCTCATGCTGTGCACCAACTCGCTCTGGCAGTGCTCTGAACCCAAAGTATTTGGAGAAATGTGCTGGTGAGCTTTTAGGTAGCCAGAGCAGGGCATGTTTGGATGCTAAAAGGTTTGAGGAACTCTGTAAGAAGAGGAGGATGAGGGGAGACCTCATTGCCTTCTACAACTACCTGAAAGGAGGTTGTAGACAGGTGGGTGTTGGCCTCTTCTCCCAAGGGAATAAAGACAGGAGCAGAGGAAATGGTCTGAAGTTGGGGCAGGGGATGTTCAGGAAGATAGTAGGAAGGATGACTTTCCTGAGAAGGGTGGTCAGGCACTGGAACAGCCTGCTCAGGGAGGTGGTGGAGTCACCATCCCTGGGGGTATTTAAGAAAGTAGATGTGGCACTTCAGGGCATGCTCTGGTGCCTGAGATTGTTGGGTGTGGTGATAGGGTGCTGTGGTTTTTTTGTTTGTTTTGGTATTGTGTTTTTTGGTTTGTTTTTTTTTTTTTTTTTGATGGTTGGACTCAAAGGTCCCTTCCAACCAGGAAGATTCTGTGATTCTGCAACAGGGGTACAAACACATGCATAGAAACAGAGCAAAGTCGGTGAAATGTAAGCATTGTCACACACGTAGCGTACACTGAATAAATATGGAGTACATATATTTAAGTTCAGAAACAGTCTAGTGTATTGCCAAAAGAAGCAATGCATTTATATCTGGTTATGTGGGATGTATAGTTATGTCATTACAACGTTCTTATCGCCAGCTGGATGTGATAGATAGCCATATAAGTACATCTTTTTTTATTAACTCATCCTTACGGTATAAGGCCATATAAACACCATATATTCATAGCCACATAAAATCTCTCCTACTTATCAGCTCATCATCTCACTTCCTATCTCAGCAGAAAATGTCTTCTCTCTTACTGAATCTTCTTGGCTCGAACTTCTTGTTTAGATGAATGATTCTGCCCTTTAGCTTCCCAGATGCAACGTGGGGATAGAGCTCGTACGAAAACGCTTGGCACAGAACAGATCACAGAAAACAAGTCTGGGAGATTCGTTGGGAAGTTCTGTTGTTGATTCCCCCCTGGCTATGAGCAAGGACTGACAACGCTCGTGTCATACTAGTGGAAAGTGTCATTACTACCCTGACAAACCGCTCCATAAGAGAAGAGGAGCAGAGCAGAGCTAGCTCCCATCCGTCCCACCACCCCCAGTGATGGAGCCAGGGCAGGCTGGGGGCAAGAGGTGGGGGGACAACCCCAACCTCAGGGCATCAGCCACCTCTGTGCCTGCAACTGCAAGACAGCAGTGTTAAGGTGTGGATGGCAGTCCATTTTTGCTCTTTGTTTTGTTCTCTCCTTGCTTCTGGTAGTGCCCACAGGACAGCTTGTCCACATCTGTACGTGGAGGTGTTATTTTTTTATTGCAACAGCAAGTCAAGAAAGTGCTAACACTGAAGGCTGCGTGAGAGCAGGAGATTTTACATAGTTCACAGTAACCTTTTAATATCAGTGGCTGTTTTGAAGGCCTTTCTGAAGGGTTTAGGCTAACATCTCCATTTTGTAGGGGGGAAACTAAGGCACGGGAGCTTGCTAAGGTCTCGAACCAGGTCTGATAACTGAACTAGAATTGAGGTTTCTGAGTCACTGTGTTACCAAATAAACAGCATACAGAATAGCTGATTCAGATGAAAGATGCTTGTCTACCTTATTGATTTACACAATTGTCTGTGACCCTGATGCTGTAGAACAGATCATGCTATTACTACCCCACAGTAAGGAGGTATTACAGAGGCTTCGCAGACTCATTTTGGTCTGATCCCCTACTCAGGAGCATCCAAGCCAGAAGCAATTCATAACTTGTTCCTCCTAGGCAAATTACTGTTAAAATCTTAACCATCTTGTTCATTCCTGTAAGGAGTTGTGCATATGCAGTATGTTTCTTAGAAAAGCTGTTCTGAAGCATTTTCAGAGAATTTAATCCCTTCAACCCCATATTTAACCTGCTTTCCTAAAACAACAAGGCATATACAATTGCAGGAGCCATCCACCAGCAGTCTCTTTGTCTTCCCCTTGACCTTTAGTAAGGGTGAGCCCCTCAGTTGATGTCAACTATAGCTGGCAGAGGGATAGAGATCTCAATGATACTCTGTTCTTGGGAGTTTTGTGAAACTGGCAGTGGAGGGGGAGGGAAGCTGTTGGGGGCTACCACCAGAGACTCCAGCATGACCTTCCCAGGTGTGGGAAGTTGGATGGTAGATAGGGGAGCACCTGAAGTATGATGTGTGTGTGGAAGGGGGTGTGGGCTGCTGCGAAGGGATATATCAAAATCTGGGGCTTACAAGAAAACTAACCAGCAGTAGCTCTGCTCTCTTGGACTACCTTGTTCCCTCTCTATACTCTCCTGTGGTACCTCTGGGAATCGTGAAATACAGTTGTCTGAGGGAGGAAGGGCATGGGGAGTGCCCAACAAACCAGAAACTTGCTGTAAGTTACTTGATGTCTTATTGGAGACTGTACCACACTGGAGGCATGAGAACATGGATCAAAAACTGCATGCTTTGGGGACTCGGGTTTTTCCTTCACAATGATATCGTGTCTCTTCCATGATGTAAGTCACTGGGTCTTTGTTGGCTTCAACAGAAGCAGGGCGAAGAGGCCTTCCGTCTTCAGCCCAGAGGACTTGTGTGATACTGGTGGTTTATTATCTCACTGATCCAGGACTGATTGCAGCTCCTGGGAAGGGGCCACCTGGAGAAGTGAGATAACATGACACACACTCCAGCTACACCGTCCCAAATGAGATGCTCTGGTGTTGCAAATGTCTACCTTGTCCCACTCCATGTTCATCGCCTTGCTTTTCTGTGGGGTGCTGAGGTGTAGCTAACCCTTGGCAGGTTATTCACTCCTGGATGGAAGTGGACAGTTGCTTGAGGGTCTGACAGTGCTTGACTTTGTTTTAAAAATAGGAGGAGCAGCAGGGAAAGTCTTTAGTCTTTCAGTCCTCTGCTATTCCTTGAGCAGTGTAAGAAGGCAGCTGTCTTTCCCTAAAGAAAACCCTAGGAAGGAGCATGGTGCAGCTGAGATGACCTGGTCTCATAAGGAAACGTCGGGGAGCTTGCAGCTCACCCCATGGTTGCTACAGCCTGTGTGTGGTGCATTACTCAGAGTTGAGGAGATGATGCTCCCGGAGAGAAACTGATACCTCTGCTGAGCAAAGCTGCAGTGCTCTTAGATGACTGGTGAAGCATTGAGGTGCTTCTTGAATTACACCGACTCAGATTCCCAATTTTGCCATCTTTTCTCTGTGTGGGTTTTTTTTGTTTGTTTGTTTGGGTTTTTTTTGGTTTTACCCAGTGCACTTCCACGACATGAAAGCCCAGTAAGTGACACTCAGCTGCTATCAACTCTGTTTAAATATGGACTTTTCTGAGGGAGGGGAAGGGGGAAAAGGAAAAAAAAAAAAGAAAGCTTTTCCAAGGTCATTAGCTGACAATTGCAGCCTGTTTCAAAATTGCTTGCACTCTCTGCTAATTGGTCTGCCAGACCTGTTCATTTGTTAATTTGATGCCATTAGGTAAGTGGCACATCTCTTCTGCAGACAGAACAAGGCGAGGGCTGAGGATGCTGTTTTGGTCTGTTTCTTTGGATTGTTGGAGAGGAGGTGACACAGACCAAGGCTGCTCTGTGCCTGCCATGGGGGGGGGACCATTCTCATGGGAGGTGGGGTGCTGTAGAGACATCCTGGGCTGTGTGTAACCCCTGCTGGGTGGTAGAAAACCTGGGCTCTGGGGTGGAGGGGATGGGCTGAATGAATGAATAGAGTTGAGTGAATAGCTCAGCTTTAAAGCAATTATTGCAATTACTTAGATTGACCCAAATCGACTGGGTTTGGATTTGCAAAGTGAAAGAAAAAAAAATGTTTCGAGGTTAAATGAATGCTTTATTTGACCAAAAATGATTCCTGTAAATAGGAGTGAAAGGTTGGACCCACAGAACAGGTACCAATACCTGCCATGGCCCTCTTCTCTCCTCCAAGTGCCTCCTCCTCCTGGTGCCAGTTATGACACCATAACATGGGACAAGGACTTGGGCCTCAGATATTGACCTTCCAGGAGATTGCCTTGGGAATGGGCAGCCACCCATCTCTCCTGCTGTTCCTGTGAAATGGGCAGAGGGGAAAAGAGGCACCACCACAGGCTCTGCTCTCAGCCTGGTGAGGCCACGCTCAGGAGGGAAGCACAGGGATCCCAGTATGTGGGGGTACCCTGCTGTTCACACCCCTAAATATACCTATACTTGGGATGGTTAGGCTATTTTTGGAGGAGAGAGACTTTGAATTCAACAGGGATGGGATTTGGACTGAGATTAACGCCTGAGGTGCTGCTGCAAGAAGAGGCATCAGCTGTGTCTCTCAATCTGTGAGAAGTGCCAAATGCCCCGAAACTATTTATACAGTTAAGAGTACTCGGGGAGTGCAACCCAAACTGTTTCAGGTTGGCTGAAACAGGATCTTTCAGCAGCTTCGCTTTATGCTTTTTTTGAAAAAAAAAAAAAAAAAAATTGCTCTTCCCTGTACATCAGGTCTGCTTCCTTCAGCCTGCTGCACAGCTGTGCCACGCAGAAACGCAGCCCATCTGCAAACCAGCGGTAGAGGCTGATGGTATCTCTGTGTTAAGGACCTGCTTTTTTGGCAAACGGCAGCTATAATTTCTTTGGTGTGGGGAGGGAAAATTAATTAGCTCAGCTGGTGCACGGGGCTGCTGGGTGCTGCCGGGAAAAGGCTCATCTTCAGCTCCCTGTGCTGTCCGGGGTGTATGGGGAACTTGCGTCGTGGTCAGAGCCAGGGGTCAGCCTGGACTTTCAGCAGCTCTGCCTCCCTCCCGTACTGACCCTTACTTACTTCTGCGTCCAAAGAAGAGCCCTACAACTAAGTAATGTGTTGCTCAGCCCGTGGGACCACCTACTAGCCACATTCTACCTTTTGCTTCTATACTTCATCCTCTGCCTTACCCTTTATCCTTCATCCCAAAGAGGCCAGGGACATCTCAGACTCAAAACTTACTGCCTTAAAAGCATTTGCTTAAAAATCCAACTTTAGAGCAGTTTTGCTGCTTTTAAATTAGGTAGAAAAATTATCCCTGTTGTTACAGGTCGTTCTCAGTTCCTGGCTGGGATTTGCTACATAACACTGGTACTTTTTTTTACCCCGTGCACCTAAGAAAACACTAGTTTGGTGTGTGATCGAGGTGTTGGGCACAGCAATTGAAGCAGGTCCCAGGAGAACCACGCCAGGGTGGTAAGTGAAGGGGATGCTGGATCCCACCTTGGACCTGCCCTTGTGTCAGGGCTAAGCCCAGGTCGATGTTTGGAAAGCTGGGAGTGGGGAACTGGTCAAGAACCTCTGGTGGGGACCTGGCTTCGAGCGGGTAACCCGTGTTTTGGTGATGTTGAAGGAAAACAAGCAAAAGCCCAATAATTCTCCCTAGACCGGGGCTTTTGCCAGCCCAGCTATGTTAGTCACAAATCACACCTCATGGCCCCCGACAGTCACAGCTAGGCTGGAAAAAGCTTGTCCTCTTGACCCAGCACCAGGAGCCAGAGGGTTTAGCGGGCTCTTCCTTGCTGCGTTTTGAGAGTTTCTTAAGAAAACACTTTTCCTTCCGTGGGTGATTTCACAAGTTGGGAGAAAAGCAGCTGTTGGCGGTTCACAGCTCAGATTTCCCTGGGAAGTGTAAAGTCTCAGCTGGACACCACGATGATAGATTTTATAGATTTCCCTCCCTCCCTCCTTCCCTCCCTCCACGTCCACCAGGCAGCTAAACCCAACAGTAAGCTACAGTGCCTTTCTCTGTGTTTAACTTCTCCTTGCGATAATCCATTTGCCTCTGTTCTTTGAAAACTTACTGAATAAGCCACTTGTTTCACACTGGTGGGGAAATAACACTTTGGGGGCCCCTTTTGTGCCTGTCTTATGTATAACAGAAGCGTGGAGTTTTATAAAGTCTAATAAATACCCAGCTCTGCCAGATGTTAGCTTGCTTTTTTTTTTTTTTCTCTCTTTTTATTTTTTTCCCCTACTAGAAAGGAGGTCAGAATTTGAGTTCCAGACTTTAGCTGACTGCAAATAAAATGGGACTGTTTCTAAGAGACATGTTGTGACAGTGTAAATTATCACATTTTAGATGGTGTTAAATATAGAAACGCCACTTAAGAGGGGACGCGTTTTGTTCGGCGTCTGATATTTGTCTCGTCAAGACATCCTTGTGAGATGGTGGCTGTTTATTCCCTGCGTGCCATTTTTACTCTTATTATTCTGCTCCGTCTGCTGCTGATGGTTAAAGAAGAAGTTGTGGCCTTTTCTGTGCTTCGTGGTGCTTGAGAGACGGGGGCAGGTTGTTGCGTAGCTGGTGGGGGCTGACTCCAAATCAGCCTGCCCTTGAGAAACCCCCCCCACTTGCAAGATCTGCCTCTTCCTCCCTGGAGAAACACCTGGGTCGAAAGAGGGGTTGATGTGGTGCTGGGAGACATGGTTTAGTCATGGTGTGGCTTTTTGTTTGTTGTGTGGGTGTTTATTTTTTGTCGGAATTAGGTTGACGGTTGGACAAGGTGATCTTTAAGGTCCCTTCCAACCTAGAAGGTTCTGTGGATGCAGGGAGCAGAGGCGGGTGAAAGATGCCAGAAGGCCCTGTGGGGTCCTGGCGCTACAGCCAGGGCAGAGAGGATGGAGGGTCCACGGGAGGCAGGTGGAAAGACAGACCCAGCGAGGAGATGGGATACAGCCCAAGGCAGGAAAGCCAGGGTGAGGAAGAAAAACATTTTTCTTAGGCTGGAACAGGCAAAACTCACTGGAGTGGCCAGTTTTGAAGTTTGTTCGGTTATTTTGGCTAAGCCTTGCTCATTGGTGGCCCTCTTTCCCTCTCCCATTGGAGAAGCGTGTGTTTGGTCTCATTTATAAAATGAAAAAGTGCCATTTTCTTTATGTTTTATGCTCTCTGCTGCTTCTCTAGAGTGGTAATTGCATGGAAACTTGCATGGTTTATAACTAAAGGAATCTTAATTTTAATACATACAAAATTACACCAATTTAAGCCTCATTTAGTTAGGAGCAGTGCAGTTTTCCATCAAATGTCTCTCCAAACAGAAGCTGGTTTTGCACTTAAAGTAGATTTTCAGTTGTAACTTTATCTTCCCCACTTTGGTCTCAGCTCCATTAAACTTAATCGCGATCATATACTATTACCTGTTCAGTTAATGAAAAATAGTTTTTTCCAAAGGTAAAGTGTTATAATTAAGGGCTCTGCATAGCCACAATAGCTTTTGTACCTTCAACCTTTTTTTCATTTTTAAAATTAGTTCATTCTGTGCAGAGCAAAAGGCCCAAAACGCTTATGAGACAAAATAATTCCGCTCAGACGATGAGAAAAATAATTACATTGTACTACGTGGCCACAGATAAAATTTTGCATAAGGTTCTTGTCCAGACCATGGATCATCAGACAGATCTGATAAAACTGTAGGCCAGTGTTGGCCAATAAGTTAATAGCAGTGTGGCTTTTATTCAGAATTATACCGGGCTTATCAAGCAATAAGCTTGATATCAATAATATCAAGCAATAACGAGACTCATGCACGATGGGGCAGGCTGTCTGGCCGGAGAGCCCAGCCTGTGGAGGAGAACGGGTCCATACCTCCATCCACAGCACCCATGGGCATGCCAGCGCTTCAGAGAGATGACAATTCAGGTCCAACTGAGCTAAAGTGAAATAATTTGTTTGAATATTCCCATCATCAAATTGTTTTGTCAAAATTGCCGGAGTTTTTGGTGTTTTTTTTTTTTTTTTTGCCTATGCGCTGAATTAATTTTGTATTCTCTTGCTCGTCCTCTAAATTAAAAAAAAAAAAAAAATCCTGCATGGAAAATTCCTGATCCGTGCTAATAAAAATATGTTCTTGTGTATGTTCTTATGGTGCACATCCAGCTATATAAATATAGATGATTTGTAGCTACACACAAATAAAGCGGGATTTTCAAAAGCAGTCTAACTACTCCCAGCCTAAACTACTTGGAGTAAAAGCAGGGAGAGTTCATAATTAAATTCACCAGGAGCTGTGCTAGTCCCCTGCTGAGTGCTTTTAAACATTCCTCTCCTTAGACTCTACTGGGAGAGAAATATACTGTATTTATAGCCATCTTGTTTCAATATAAACATGTCAAACTGTAAATCTCAGACAGAGATGGGCTCAAGCTGAAAAATTCAGATCCAGATTTCTGACATCCTCTATTGTGGATCAGCTCTGTTGTGGGCTTTGGGTTTGAGGATCTGGGGCTGGTTTCTCGTCTTGGTCCAGCTTCCTTCCTTGAGTTCAGAGAGGGTTGGGTCACGGACCCCACATCCCACTGAGCTCCGGTCATA
>JAHREE010000223.1:263657-300464 GCA_033628505.1 Tringa tobata
TGTGTGGTTGGACTCGATGATCTCAAGCGTGCCTTCCAACCATGAAGATTCTGTGATTGCCAGTAACACTTTTGGTTTCACCTGGGAAAGGTTTATCTCGCCCTTTAGTGCTCATGTCAAAAAGCTACGGGGTGGAAATCTTTAGGGCTGTTTAGAAAATGTTGATTTTCTAAATCCACAGAGTGATTCCGTGGATGTTTTAGCAGCAGGTGCCCCACAAACATGTGGTACACGATGGGGGAGAGGCGTACCTGTCCACCCCTCCAGTCCCTGATCACGAGTGGCATGCGGGGTGGGTGGCCAGCTGCCTCCTATGAGCCCTCTGAGGGTCCGGCAGCCATGTTGTCTCGGCGGCCATTTTAGGTGCCAGCATGGCAGATGGGCTGGAACACCCTATTGGTCAGTGTGGGTCACCTGACCTGGCCACTCCGCCCCACGGGTGCAATCCCTCCATGGGGGAAACGAGTCAGGTGACCCCGGTTGCCACGGCAACGAGTGTTAGCAAGGGCCTGTCTCATGGGGCAGGTTGGCTCTGCTCCACCCCAAACCAGTCACTTCTCTTACCAGACCAAGCATCTATACGTATCTCTATTGCCCTGGAGTCAATGCCACCGCCTCTCTTGCTCCTCCTGTGCCAGGTAACGGTGTTTTCTCACCTGCTTTTCTTCTTTGCATTATGCGGACGGGCTGCCTGGCCCTTTATCTTTATTTGGAGAGGTGTAAGTAATTGACATGTCTCAGTGGGTATAAGGGGAAAGAAGGAAAAAGAAAAAGGATCCTTCAGGCCTCTCTAGTTGCTAAGAGACAGATGCTTCAACTTTGAAAGCCTCCATGCACGCAGGGGATATTTTCCTGGCAAATTGGACTTTTAAATCTGGCAACAAGGGGAAAAAAATGGTGACGCCCCAAAACCAGAGGGCATTTAGGTGATTTGATTTCAGAGATATCTGTGCCCTTTTGCTGGGAAGGCAGGGGGCGGCTCCAGTTAGTGAACATATGTGACCACATTATGTGTAATAAGTTTACCTGAGAGCGTTTTGCTCCTATGCTCGCAGCTTGGCCGGGTGACCTCCTTACTCTCCTTCTTTCGAGCCTGGTTAATTTTTAACTCTGCTTTTGTGTATGAAGCTTGATTGTGTAGTTAGGCCATGTGTAACGCTTACTTTGAAGCCCAGAACAGTTTTCATGCAGATAGAGTGCATGACCGAGTAAAGTTTTATACCCGTGGGACCAGCGAGTCTTCCATGCAAGAGCCCTCTGCTGCCTGGCACAAGAGGCCAAAGCACAGAGGCTCCTCATCTGTTGCATTTCTGTCTGGAAAAGCAGCTGCCTCCTTTGGTCTGCTTTGCTGTAGCTTCTCTGACAGCGGATCTTTCTTCAAAAGCACTGCTGTTGATTGCCCACCGAATGAAGCTTTAGGGAGGATGCTGTAAAGGCTGTGGCCTCTTCTCTTGTCTCTGCTTAGACTCTCTGCATTACATGATGGCAGGGGGGTAAATGCATTGCTCCTGTCACCAGCCCTGGGATGCTTATGGTACGGTTTGGAAAGGGGTACAGGGAAACCTGTGCTCTCCTTAGTCTGTAAAATGGGCTGGGAGGTTGTTGTGTGCTCCAGACTGATCCAGAAATGCCCTGGTGCTTTCATTGCCATTTCTGTGCTGCAGGACATCCTGCTTGCCCACTGCTTTGCTGGTGTGCCCCGGGCCACTGCTGACCACACAGTGCTTGCACGACCTTGTCGTGCTAGTTGTAGGGCATGTGTCTGCAGAGCAGTAAAGAGGAGGATCAGGACCTGGGGCTGCTCAGTCCTGCATTGCCCTGGGGGCAAGGCTTTCATTGCTCTAGGGCTTTTGTGCTTTTGTGTGCTCTGACAAACAATGGTCTTTCGGAGAAGAACCTCTAGAGCTGTAGATGCTAGTGCTTGGACACAAAGTGGTGGCAGTACCAGCTATTGAGTGGGCAAACAATTGTTGAGTGGTTTCAATCTCAGCCATGGTTCACTGAGGAGTGCAGCTGAATGTGGTGTGCTTAATTTGAAATCATGGAAAGGACCCAGAGTTTCAGAGGTGTCAATGCGAATTCTGCCACTTGTGCAATATTAAACACCTACGTCAGGTACAGGCTTTGAGTGCAAAGACTTCCCCTGGCTGAGTTCTGGCTCAGACATCCACCTTCGGCCTTTTTCTTAAAGGCATAGGAAAAGACAAAAGTAAATAATGGTTATGGGGACAAACTTTTTAGTAGGACCTGTTATGATAGGATAAGGGGTCATTGTTTTAAATAAAAGGGTAAATTTTGACTAAATGTAAGGAATAAATTTTTTACAATGAGGGTGATGAAACACTGGAACAGGCTGCCCAGAGAGGTGGCAGATGTCCCATCCCTGGAAACATTCAAGGTCAGGTTGGACCAGACTCTGAGCAATGTGATCTTTGAAGATGTCCTTGCTCAGGGGGGTTGGACTAGATGACCTTTAAAGGTCCCTTCTAACCCAAACTATTCTATGAATTATACGTGCAATATAAAAAAGAATATCAAAATAGGATATTCTAACAGTACCTAAGGTTCCCGTTCCTTGTGATTGCAGAGAATTATTTAAGACTCACCTTCTTCTTTGCTGGCCCTTTTGAAGGCATTAAGGAAGGTAACAGCAATGTTTTGGAGGAAGAGGTCAGCTGAGATGAACTAGAGCTGCTCATGCTCTGGGAGCCTGCTCCTGCTTCCTTCCAGACTGATGTGCCAAAAGGAGAGGGAGAAGGGAAAAGCAAGCTGTGAGGAGACCACTACCTCCATTTCTTTTACTGACTGTTTACTGACCCTCACTTGTAGGCCTGCCTGACATCAGTAGTCAAGCCTCTACCTGCTTACTGTCAGTTTTGCTTTTGGGCAAGCACAAACCAGATCCAGGCTGGCCATCCCACCTGAGAGCTCCTGAGGTGGAGAGCTCTTCTCAGGCTGCTGCTTCGGTCAGCGGGAGGGTGAGTGTTAGTTTTACTATTGCTAAATTTTTGAGATGCTGCCTTTATGCATCTCACGAGCTCACAGTAGCTTTGGAGGATTCCCAGTATTGGCTATCTAAACTAGATGCTTTTTATTTAATTTGCTAAACAGAACATAAAAGAAAAGGTGGAATATACAGTAAAAATTAAAAGCAGAAGATGCACAAAAAAGGGAGTAGGAAGGGGGGTTTTGATCTTTAGCTATTGGTTGTGATTAAAGTTGAAGCTGAGAGCTAATGTCAGAGGCCCTTCCTGAGCCAGTTTCCTTTTAAGATCAAGAGTCAGCCGTGTCATGGTGGACCAGAGATTGAAGGAGGAGATGAATATCATGGGCTGCATGGTAGAGTTTGTGCTTTTTAGGTCACCTGTCCTCATGGGACTAGTGTCAGATAAGGTAGTGTACGAAGTGGTGACAGACCCATCCTGTTGCTATTTTTCTCGCTAATTTCCAGCATGCCCAGTTTGGCCTTGTCGCTCTGGTCCCTGCCCTTCCTGTTTATCAGGTACAATCTAAACTCAGCCTTCTCTGAGCACAGTCCCTGACCTTCCTGCTTAGGAAAATTAAACCCGTCAATACATCTCATTGACTTTTCTGTGCTAAATCACACAAGAGGCTGATTTTCATTTCTGTTGGACAATGGACAATGCATGGCCGCATGTTCAGTCTCACTCTTGGTGCTCTCCTTACTGCACAGAGAGCTCTGCATTTTCACCTGGAGAAAAAACAGCCCCAAAACATTCTAGTTTTCCTGGAAATTAAGACTCAGAGCCAAAGTTTTTAATGCAGTCTCTTTTCCAGCTTTTTTTGCCGCCTTCTGCTGCCTAATTGGAATCGCCTGTCAGTGCGCATTCCTAATAGACTTTTCTGAACACTGTTCCTGAACCCTACATGGTAATGTAAAACCATTGCTCTGTGCCGTCTGTAACAGATGGGAAATGTAATCTTCTGGGTCCTGTGACAGGGTCTGCTCATTATAATATGAACAATGAGAGAAGAAATGTAAAAGGTGCAACACACGTTTATTTCCTGACACCTTGTTTAAAAGGCAGTGGGCCCAATTCTTACTCGCTCTAAGTGCTGCTGGGAGCACTTTGGTGCAAGAGACATCTAACATGAAAGGATTACCTAATATGACTATTTTTTTTTTTTTTAATACTCTGTAAATTTATATCACCTTAGGCCTTTTAATCTAGCTTGTCATTACCCTGGTCATTCAGGAAGCTTTGAATACTGGCATGCATTTATCAGAGAGTAGATGACAAGGTGATTCCCACCATTGAGTGACTCTCAGGACATTTGTTCTCATAATCTCCTTAGGGTGAAGTTTTCGCTTCTGTCTCAGACCCGAAGAAGATCTGCAGGGCCTTCTCCAACTGCATCTCTGTGTGTGTGAGTTTTCTTTATTTAATTTTTTTTTTTTTTTTAAGATGTCTCTGTCTGCAAACCTGCCTCATTCTTACCCATCTGTGTCTGTACCTGGAGAAGACCTATAAAGGATGCTTTTACTAGGGGAAGCATCTTTGCTTTCCATCATTTGACTGAGCATCTGGGATCTGTTGTTGTGGCTCAAACAGTCTGATGAAAGTGGATGGTCTATAGCTTCTTTTAGACAGTTTATATATACTTATCAGGTCTATAATGTTAAAAGCGCCAGTGACTCAGACCAGCAAGACTTACTAAATATCAAGAAAAGAAGCCTTAACTAAAACTAAGCAGACTAGACAGCTAAAACACTAGTAGTGTGGGGGATTTTTGGGGTGGTTTTTTTATTTTTATTGGCACGTTCTGCAGGTACTGAAGTAGGTTGAATGACAGCCTTTGGAGAACTGAAAGAACCCAAGTTCCCAGTGGACAATGCCTCCCCTCTTCCCCTTCATTGTGTCCTTTTCTGCCTCTGACCGTCTTCTGGCAGCAAGCCAGATATGAAGTCCCTGGTATCTGATCTTCTGCTATCCTCTTACCTTCCCTGCCCCTGGCATGCAGATCATTATGCTATCTGACCCTGTTTGAAGTTCCAGGGTGATGGACTCCATTTCCCTATCAGGCCTGCCAGTCTAGCTGGTTTCAGCATTTCAGCAATCTTCTGTGTGGGCTGGTGCATTACCCGTAAGGAGTGGAGTTTCATGCTGGAGCTATTATGCCCTACTTATTTTTAATCCCTCTCCACCATCAGCACCTTTGCCAAGAATTGGAGCTGAGCTTTGCAAGCACTGCTTTGATCTTGCTTGCACCTTAGGTAACATCTGTATCAGCATTTGCATATTGATTCCTGGCAGAGGGGTTCACAAGCCTGATTGCATTTAAAAATCAAGAGCTGTTTTCCAATAATAATTGCTTTGTCCACAAGTACACACACAGACAGTCATACACACAGGTTTTGAACAGGCTCCTTCCAATCCTGCAGCATGTCCTTGTTTTATGGGACAATGAATGACACTGGATTCTGATCAGGAGAAGGGAATTCATCCCAATTTTGTTTGAAGATCTTTTATAAACAAACATGGCTAATTTGAAAGCCCAAGCATTTAAGTTATCAAAAGCATTCGACTCCTCATATTTCTTAGTCTCAGCCAAAGCCCACATTGTAAAGTTACTGCATAGGTATTAGCCTTTCCCTTTGCAACTCACGATTTTGCCGAGGAAGAACCCATAAACATTGTTCTTTTGAGTCCTGTTTCCAGAGGGTGGTAACATCTATTATGAAAAGCCCTCTTTTAGGGTGGTGCTGACTGCAGCCAGATGTGTATTACACTGTCACCACAGTTGGGCTGTGATATGTCACATCTCCTGCTGGTAATTAAAGAGTAGACTGTCAGGTCACTTTGGTACACTGAACTGCGTTTTACCTAAGAGGGTTGCTACCTATCAGCCTCTCCATACAGAAATCAGCAGGTCATTTTTAAAGCCTTCCCTTTCCCACCATTTCCTCATGGTGCGGAGTCTTCATTTCTGGCTGCTACTAACATGAGAGCACTGGGGAGAAAGGGAGGGAGAATGGCATAAACCCTAGCTGTTTGTATTTCATAGATCTAATTACTGTACCTTGATAGGGAAATGTATACAGGCACGTGAATGTGTATTAGAATTAGGCAAATACAGCACAAATATATTTGTCTATGTCCTTCCAAATGAGCTAAAACAACTGAATTTTCAATGATTGATTTTCTAGTGTATGCAATTGCATCCTGGCTTATTAGTTTTTGTCAACAGCTGAGCCAGTGAGGTTTTATCTATCCATAATTTCTGCAGAAAGCAGAAATTGTAGCAAATATACAGTAAATAATTATCCATGAAAGTATACAACAAATGATACTATGGCCTTTCTGAAATCTATTTGTAATTTAGAGTGTTCAGAATGGAAGGGTGAGAGCATGGATCTACACACGGGTACTGGCAAAGTTGGGAACAACACACTGTCAAAGGTGAGGGACAGCGCATATTTCTACTGCATTGGCAGAAAAGCAATATACTTTTCCATTCAAGAATCTGAAATATTTCTTAAAGCTTTTTTAGGCTTTATCTGTTCTTGTCTGTTTTGGGTGGTGGGCGTAAAGAAGGTCAGTGGTTTTGCATGTAATATAAAATGAAACTGAGGAACTCCTTGCTGCAGGATATTCTAGTTGCTGAAAGTTCATATGAGTTTATGGGGAGTCTGGACAAGAAATCCATGCAGAATTATCAAACACCAGTGAAGTACCTCTCCGCCTCTGAAATCCTGAGGTTTGGGCTGTTGATTGCAAAAGTGTTTTTGAAGTGTTGTAATGCCCTGTAGATCTGCTGTAGGCCACTGATTGAGGCAGGTTACCGCTCTTCCCAGCACAGCCTTTCCATCCTTGGTGCCTGTGAAGGAACCCTGAGGTCTGTTTGTGATGCTGAGGTGACTGAGCTGTTGTGTCCAGCCAGCACGCACGGGTCACTATGCAAGGAAATATTTTAAATCTTGCGTAGCCCCTTCTGGGGACAGGTTTAAGTTCTCTCTTGGATCAAGGCAGACACGAACAGGCTATTTGTAAGCGAGTTACAAAATACAGCTTGCATTCCTGAACTGATCCATTGCATGTTTAAGAAAAATAGAATGAGTGATGAAAATCACTGCCTTGGCTGGTAATTTGTGATCAGACAAAAGGGTTAAGGTCTTGGAAGGATGACGTGTTCATCCAGCTGCAGTGCATATGCAGACACACATAAAACATGTCAGTGAATATTTTATTCATATTGAGATATCAGCAAACTCCATGTGTTGCACAGATAACAGGAGGGACCAATGTGCTGAACAGAGGTGCCTTGTTGTCGCTCTTTAGGTTTGATTCTACCCCACTTAAAGCAGTAAGGATTTTGCTACTGACTTTGGCAGACCCAGGATTTTCATCCCGAAATATCAAACTGTAGGAATTCTAGCATCTATCTTTACACGGTCCAGATGGGAAACAGAGTGTTTCTTTTAGTGATATACAGAGGTGATGTATTCCTAATGGCTCATCAGCTTAAATTTCCTCTCACGTATTCTAACAGCAGGGAAAAAAAAAAAAAAGAACAATGGAGCAAAAGTGGTATGTTGAATTAATAATACAATTTATACACTTAAAGGAATTTAAAAAATATCTTTCCATAGAAATTACTTCAGAAATACATCAGAGGCACAAATTAGGCCCTCTGAGGTATGAGTAAATGTGAGGATGTAACACATGGTAATCGAATCATGTCATTTCATAGACATGGAGGTGATCAAAGCATTAATAAAAACTCCAAGGTCACCTTGAATTGAGGATTCAGTTTCGAGTGTTAAACGTTACTTTCAAACACTTATCTTTGGCTTGTGAGACTTGCAGTGTCTTGGGAAAATTTTGTCACTGTGCATGAATCACTATTATTTCAGTGAAATATAAGGCTGAGTATGTGCCTATACATTGTGCTTGATGGAGCTGACCCAGCCTATGCAGGGCTTTGAGCAACCTCAGCTGACAGGGTAATAAGGTACAGGGAAGGGATGGATAAGGTTGATCCTGCAGGATTCCTATTCCTAGCCCGATTCTTTTCCTGTGTCAGACATAGGCTATTGCAAATAGAGACAGCTAAACCCTCAGGATTTCCAGGTGGCAGAAAACTGTGGGGTTTTTCTTGTCTATTTTCTCTTAGTCTAAAAGAAGCCTTCCTCAGTACTTCATGTGAACCAGAAAACCTAAGAAAAGTCTGTTTCAGACACATCAATACACAGTATTTCCGAAATGAAATATGTTCCCCAGATGCTGCAGCTTCTCAGAGAAATTGATGATCCTGTCAGTTCTGCCACTGGTAGCAGCTGCTTGTGTCTCAGGATTTTTGGCTGGGCTGGAGCCAGAACCACTCTGGCTTTCAGAGTCCCAGCTCTCCATTAGAGACCAGTCCACTTGGCTGTCCTGCTGTCACAGTACCACCAGCTTTGGGGCAACCTTCAGGAGGGATCTAGGCCAGGGCTGGAACAGCAGCTGGTGAGACCGTTTGAAATCTCCAACTCCAAAGGCCCCAAGTCTCATCCTATGGCCATGACCTGGAGATCAAGGCTCTTCTGCCCTTGAGCGATGTGCTTGATGCCACGACCCAGAGCTGGGGCCTCAAGAAACCCCATCTTCTTAACGCTGACACAACCGATCTCGTGAGTCGTTTCCAAATCTGGTTGTAGCCCCCTAAACTTGGGTGGATTTCCCCAGTTCTGGGGCCACGGGCTTTCCACAGCATCCAGGTGCAGGTTTCTGCAGTAGGTTGTTGATGCAAAGATACTGTTGATAAAATACAAAGGGGTCCATCAAATGTAATTATAGTCTCTTGGCTACGAAGTGGTTCCTGATTTACATGGGGAAGAGTGAGACAAACCAGGACTTCATGATGGCCCGAATGCTTGACTAGAAGTTGGCAGGAAATGCTTTGTTTTCTTGTGACAAATTTGGAGGAAAGTAATAAATGCTTCTAGTTTTTATAGACATAATTTAGTGAAGAATGCTTTCTGGAAAATTGTGAGGACTTTTTTTTGTTTTTAAACTTTTGTTGGTTTTGAAGGGAACCCCATGAAAATGTTGAATCAAGATCTGCACTGGGAAAACTGATGTAAAATTGGAAGACTTTCTGAATTCATCTTTTTTCCTTGAAGAGGTTTTAAGCTTAGTAGAAAATCCAATTTTCTGTTGTGAGAAAAATGTTGTCAGTTGTTCTGGATTTTGGGGTAGCTCTTCAGTTCCCCTGGGGTGGAATAGTACAAAGCAATCTTAATGGCCATCTGAAAAATGAACTGAGAATTTCTTTGGGATCAGGAGGTCACCTGGCCAAGAAATCAAGGAGAGAAGGCTAGAGCAGGAGACTCTACTGATTTCTGGCTGGGAAGATTTGTGTCTCAGAGCCTGTTTTTTGTAGCTTGTTTCTCTCCATGTGGCAAAAATCCAAGCGGACAAATTGCAACTTAAGTATGCCCCCAGTGAATGACTACTAAGTGTGGAAACTTTATTTATATTTTCCAAATAATTTCAAACAAAATAACCCCTGGCGAATGAGAAGGGATTGGGTGATGAATTTTTCCTCTCTAGTCCTGCTAGGTGTTCTTGCTTGAGGGATAACATGATCTGCCCAAGGACGTGGTCCTTGCAAGAAACAGAATGAAGTGCCTGCGTGCTGCTGGTGACCTCAGTGGGAATTCCTGGTTGCTGGAGAAATATTGGTCTTTGCCTATGGGGGAGGCTGTTATGTGCCCAGCCTGCTCTTCTTACACGGTACTAATGGTTGTTTGTAAATACTTTCAGCCTTGGTGGCACAGAGGATGCGGAATCATGTCAGATATTAATTACATTGTGAATAAATACAGAGATGGAAACTCTATTTTTATCGCCAGCTAGGTAGTGGATATTTAGTCTGCTCTCCCCAGTACTGCTTTTCATCTTGGTTTCGTTACATCAATAAGGGCATTCATTAACTGACTTTGCAGACTCCTCGCAGGCTGAATTCTCTTCTAAGATGCAGCTACTAATGTAGCTTATAAATAAAGCATCTAAAGTAGATGATTCTCCATAAAAGAACACTTGGGCCATTCCTACATTTCCAAAGACTTTCCAGAACTCATCTTTGCCCTCGCATAAGTTATGTGTGTAGATGAAATGAAACATGATTATATAGTGTTGCATGTACAGCATATACATTCACACCTATTTTATGCCATAGATTTTTATAGCTGTTAAATTTCCTTTTTATTATATTTGATTTGCTAAGATGAAGGCTTGTTTTATCTAAACTAATTACATGGTACGTATTTAATGTTCTGTCCCTAAGGTTTTCGTAGTAATAAAATTGATTGTTACTGATTAAAATGGTTCTATTACATCAGCTTAATGTCACTTGAGGTGAATGCGGTATTAGAAAAATGGTCATTAAAAATATTGAATAGGAAATACAGAAGTGAAGATTAAATAATGGGAAAAGATGTTTTGAATGGACACGTTAAAAAAAAATTATGATCAAGAATTTGAAAACATTTCACTTGTCAGGGAGAGATATCTGAGATGTATACAAAACCAAGTCTATAAAACAGACTACCATCCTCCAGTTCCCAAGTAAATGTTCTATATGTAACCTTAAAAAACAGACTTTGTCTTAATTTCTTGTGTCATTGTATTATATGGAAAAGTGCAGGAAAATGTGAACAGTCCTGCCATGTAAAGGTGAAACTGTCCATAGAGTGGCAAAAATGAAGCTGATATTTGAAAAAAAAAAAATAATTGCTTGATGATGAAGATCCTTTATTTCTCTGTCAAAGCAATCACAGGAAGTAATTAAGGTTTATTGCGGGGGAAAGGAGCGTAAGTGTACAGCCACGGGCTCTGCTGCAGTTGTTGGAAGGGTCTGATGATGATAGTGGAAGCCTCTGTGGCTCCCTAGGCTGGGACAGAGGGTAGGAGGAGCAAAAAGGGTGGGCACAGGGAAAGCATCACCTTTGAATTTGGAGTGAGACCACTGAGAAGGAGGAAGAAACAAAGAAATTAAAGAGAGGAGGAGTCAAAAGAGGGGAGACTGGGAAAAAGAAAAGACCACAAAGAACAAGTCAGTATAATCTGCATTTTTAAGGTGAGAAGTCAAGCTTCTTAGGCTTTCTCCACTCCTTTTTATGTTAGAAAATATGGAGAGTATAAAAATTCTTTTTGCTTCTTTGCTATTGTAGTGCAGCTCTTTCAGAGCTGTGTGTGGCTGCACTTTCAGTGGGTCAGTACCCTCATGATTTGTTACAATACTGAGTATTTTTTCTTTAATTACAACTTCCTCGAGTCATGTGACCAGCTGAAAGTCTGATTTCTCACTCTCTGTCAAAACCTGGAAATATGAACTAGAAGGGTGTCACTTTATAAAATTTGCATGATTTTTAAGCTGCTCCTGTAGGTCAGTGTCTCACTTCAGAGCAGCTACCCAGAACTTTCCACATCCCCTCCTGTGATGGAATTTTAACAAATTGAGAACTATCTGATCATGAGCTGTGTCTCCTCTCTCCCTGGTCTCTGACAATTTTATCGATAATTCCATGTTGTTTTTGTTGTTTTGTTTTTTTTTTTCTGAGGCAGCTGCTGGATGTTAGTACTTGATGTCATTTGCAGCTGACTGTCTTCTGCAAGAAGGCCAAGGTGTCCCACTTCACTTTGACTTAAACTAAACACCTTCAGAAGAGCTGAATTCAGTTGTGTGGTGAAAACCATATTTTGCAGAAGGGGCAGTGATTTTTCCTTTAGTTTGAGGGTTAGAAAAGATGGTGGAGCTGGAATGCGTTCTGCAAATCACGTCTAGGGAGTGGCATGATGCAACACCACAAGAAAAATCTGGGAGAGGTCTGTGGGAGGAGGAGGGGAGAAGGAAAAGTCCTGAAACCTGGAAGCTTACAGAGGAAATTCATAAATATATAGTAACAATGGAATAACAACAAGTGAAGTGGGTAGCTCATCTTCGAGATTTGAGGGACATTTTCCTAGGAATAGTAAATTTATCCGTCCATAAACTGTTTAGGAAACACTCCAGACAGAAGTTACCCTTGATGTAAAAGGGGCATCTTCTTGGTTTTAATAACTCTGTAGGAGATGATCAAGGATTGGGGAGTGAGAGTCTTAACCCCAATATTGTGAGTTGGCAACTGTAGCTGTACAATATACACAAGGAAGGGATAAACTTCACCCAAGGCATTATGTATCCTTTCCTATTTTCCAAACTTTTAAATGGTATGGATGCTTTTATTTCCTTCCCCAGTCGGTTTGAATCCACATAATTACATAATTCCACCCAAAATATAGGTTTGGTACTGGGTGGCAGGACCTGATGCTCAACAGCTGTATAAATCTCAAGGTCTTAACATTTTAAGAGAACCCTGAACCAGGCAAACTTCCTCTCTTTATGATTCATGTTGTCAGATGGTAGCAGGGTTCAGGAGGAGAGAAGGAACATACAGGTATTTTGAGAATATCCATGTCATCTTTAGGCTTCTAATCAAGATACCTAATTTAGGAGCCTAGACAAGCTACATGTTACATGAAGAGTGGTAAACTCCTAGTTTAGCTCTTAAACCATCTCTGGAGCCTCCACTGACTGTAAAGCAGCCTAAGCAAGGCATTCAGATTGGGCACCTAGAAGTAGGAGGTAGGGATGCCTGTCTTGGGTTCCTCAAAAGTTTATATTAGGGAGGTTCAGATAATATTTTCAATGTTTAACAAGCAGTGGCTCAGCTAGAATCCAGGAGGAACTGGCATGTTGTTTTCCAACGACGTCGGGCAATGCAACCTGTGGGAGGACCGCAGTGTCTTGTTGCGTGTTTCACAGTATACTGAATTTCAGTATCTTAGAGCATTCAAACCTGGGACACATGTGTAATAGACAATGAAACTGGAGTTATTCTTGTGTTTACTGAGTTAGGGAAAAACAGACGGGAAGAGATTGCTGGGAAGTGGGGAGGCCAGCTGCTAGCAGTAATTGCCAGCTGTGTGTGCACAGGAAAGGGCAAGAACATCATGCCTTTATGAAAACCTGCTCTTAGAGCTGTTAAATAAGGGGGAGAGGCAGGAAGTGGAAGGAGTGGCTCCAGCAATTCTTAGCTGGATGTTTATAGCAAAGAAAAGGGTAATTGTAACCACAGATTGAACTGTAGCAAAATCGAGCTAATTATAGTTGGCTGACAGTCCATCTCTTTCATTTATGATATACCCATTGCAGTAGGTAGCTGGACCCATAAGAATAGAGTGTATTTCCTTTTCTTTAAGTAGAATTTCCACTAATGAAGATGCTGCAGAAGAGTGTGCCTAAAAGTGAAATGTTAGCTCCTCAGCTGATGTAAATCACTGTAATTCCACTGAAGTCAACACTGAAGATTTAACATCATGCTAATTGAAGTCAATGGAGCTAGGCTGATATATACCAGCTGAGGTAAATTCCCTAGAGCACTCTTTCTAGCTCTTACGAGTGTTTAGAGCCTGCGCTCTGGGTTGAGGCACAGAGAGACCCCAGCTGTGCAGTTCAAACCAGGCTCCTTATTTAGAGCTGACCTTTCCTAAATTTCAGTTGTGGTGTTGAGACTGGTGATTTCAATCCAGGTTCATCCCTACACTTAATTTGCAGGTCTGTGGGTTTTGGTTTTTTTCTCATCTTCCTGGTCCTTGTGGTACCATTCCCTTGTGTTTGCAGATTTTTGCTTTTTGGCCTGTGTTATCTAATTAGGTCTGATATATTTAGCTGTTGCAGAGCACAACAATCTGTAACTAGGCTTCTGTTATTATTGATGGTAATATTGTATGGAAGGATCCCCAGATGGTGTTAAACATAGTCTTATGCGTTCCTTCTCTAGTGTGTAAGCAAATGCTCAGTCTACGGAAGACCTGCTGTCTCATTTGGTCTCTCTCTTCATTATGCAGTGATCTTTGAGCAAAAGCTTTAGCAATCGTGAATGCTCTCATTCTCTGTAGCTGATGGCAATTCATAGGACATAGTATTTTGGGGAGAAACAGATTTTGGTGTTTAGAGTGGGATTTCTGGAGGAGAAATGTTGCTTGAGGATACTCATGGTGGTCTTCCTTCCAAGAGTGTGTTATATGCCTAGGTAATTCACACTATTTAGCCTCCTGATTTTTCTGCCAATGTCAGAGATCCTTACCCTCCTGTGTATTGGGGAAAATGCTGTTACAGGTGAAGCAAAAACCAGATTAACTACCTTTTTTTCAGTGGATCCATAAAAGTGTGGGGAGTTGTGCAGATTAATTGCTGTAAAAAAGCAACAAAGCCAGTTTCTAGTGATGCAGAGGTATAATCTGAGGATCAAACAGTCTATTTGCAGGTGGTATGAATGATGTCAGGGATGTCAAGGCCTCTGGGGTTTTTTTTCCCCTTCTCTTTATGGTGGCTGGCTGTAGGTAGGTCTTGTTTATTATGCTTGTGAGTTCTGCCAAAGTAGGTAAGATGCACATAGCTCCAGTAGGATGAGACACTAGCCTAGTGAAAATGAGACTTATTTAGGGTAAAGCAAGGAACTGAACTTGTGCTCTCAGACTATAGAGAATCTCAAAACCAGATGCCCTCTTTTGGAGTGAATATTTTAATCAGTAAGCTTTTACTTGAAAAACATGTGAATTGCAATGACTGTATCCACCTTTGGTCCTCTATGAAGAAGCCAATGGCAAGAAAGAGAATGCAGTGAAACCTTTGACTGGGGTAGGGAGGTGCCCAGTGACTTCTGGGCTAGGTGGAAAGAACACTCAAATCACAGTTCTAGACACACAGAGAATTTAGTCACTTTAGTCTCAATTTAGACATCTGAGGTCTCTGTTATATTTAGCTTTCAATCTTTGAATGTTGTGGAAATAATTGAACTTCCAGCATCCTGTGCTGTAGCTTGGTTGTTAAGAAAAGCTTAAAGGGTTGTGATAAATGTGCTCACAAACACACACAAATGCACTCAGCCGTAGGATAGATTTAGGTTCCTGCCTTTTTGTGCAGTAGGTGAGAATATTGCCGTGGATTTTAGTCATGTGCAGGAGGTGTTCTTCGTCACCATGGCCTGTATTTTTAAGCTTTCTTTCAGGACATAAATACTGAGGATGTCACAGCATCTGATTCAAAGAGCCCCTGCTGTGGAGTGCCTTGCACTGCTAATGAGGCCCTGTGCGATCTCTTGTCGCCGGAGGGGCTACCAGTTGCCACTAGGAAGAGGCCTAGAGAACTGGTGAGGAGCATAAAGCTTGTGAGAAGCAGTTTGCTGAGAACAGTAGTTCCACAAGGAACTTTGGGTTTAGCAGACACTGTTTTCCAGATGGACAATACTGCTGCGAGCAGCTGCAGAAATCTTCAAAGCCAGTATGGGAGGTGGAGATGAGAGGAAAGGAAGAAAAAATTCTGCAAGCTGCTAAGACAATGAGAGAAGCCAGTCATTAAAGTCATATAATGGTTGAAAGAATGGCGAGAGTGCTCCTCCCTAAAAATGCACCAAATGTTTTCTTCCTTGCTGCTTCAGGGAATTCTTGCCCTGTTTGCACCCTGGCATTTCATCTCTCCTCAGGGCACGGTAGGTGTCCTGCAGGGAAATTCTGTTCTTGCTGCTGCTTTCAGTGCTACCAGAGGGCCCGATTCCGTCTGCTGAAATCTGTGGGAAGGCTCCTATACCCACCCATCACTGTAGGACTGACTGCTGGAAATGGTATTCCAATGCAGAAATCTGGTTGGCATCTTCCTAACCAGTTAAGAATTGAGTTTTGTTAGGCTGAGCACAGGTTGTCTGAAAATCAAAAAGAGTTGTATGGGCTGGTTTTCCTGATGTTAGCTGTTTTTTAGATATTTCATTTTATATGGGAGAATTTTACCAGCGGCAAAGGCTGTCTCCGTTGTCCCAGGCCCCTACACACCCAGCCATGGTTGTGTAGAAGAGGACTGAATTGCATAAAACTCCCTGTGAGACTGAAAGGGAGACTATTTTCCCATCGAGAATTGCTGTCTGGTTTGTCTCTCGTAGGGCAAAATGCGGGAGCAATGAGCAGATGGCTGCTCTATGGACTCAAGGCACTTAGATCCTGTTGAGGTACGTTCTTTGTGGCAGGACACAGCACTGTGCAGATACCAACCCTGTCTGTGGATGAGCGAGGACAGCACAGTGCAGCTCAAGGATGCCATCACATCAGTGTGCAGGGCCGTGTTAATCAGCCTGATTGACAACTCATCAATGCAAATAGGTGTTGATAAGTAATATTCAGTTGATCACGAGTTTCACGGCATACTTAACTCTAGAGTCTTCTTTCTTTTTTTGTGCTGGATTAGGACTTTGCAAAGCTTCCTATGCAGTGCTGCCGGCCAGCAGCATGCATCTATATGGGCAAATCTGCAGATGGCTCAGGACCTTTGAGGTGAACTGGTACCTTTGAGCTCATCTGGAGAAGGGTTTGGGCCTCTGTTGCTTGGGCTAGCTGATAACACCTCCCAAGAAGTGGCTCTGCCTACATTTTATATATCTTACTCTAGACTGTGTAAAGCCTACAGCTGTTTCAGAGATTTACCCAGCAGGAATAGGAGAGGCTGATACTGTTGGAAAAAGGCTTTGTCTTGCTGGCACAGCTGGCAGCTGACAAAACCCCAGGCTAGCAGCTCTAGCATGCTATGATATGAAAATTTCCCCAATGTTGGCCTATTTGGAGAAGTTCTGGGATGAGGGACAGCATTAAGTCTGCCTTCCGTCGTAACTGTGTATGCTGTGGACAAAAGAGTAGTGTCTGCAAAGTCTGTTCTGTCTCTTTTGCTATGGGTTTGTCCTCCCACTGTGTTGTGACAGCCTGGCTTGGAGATGGATTCTGGCTTATTATGAAGAGTCTGAAGTTTTCTTTGAAAGGCTAGAGTATGGCTCTGCACTGAAGAAGTTCAAAGCATCCAGCTGGAAGAAACATGTCCAAGGCTGTGCTTTGCTACAACCCTTTCTGAGTCCATCCCTGCCCTTGCAGTCCCCGAATGGAAATGGGTAAGCAAGTTGTGTCTGTGGTCTTAACTGGGAGAGCTGTCTGAAACGGCTAGCTTTGTTCTCTTCAGCAGAAAAAAAAATGAAGTCTATCAATGTCTATTGCCCTGGTGTAAAATCTTCACATCAGTTGTGATTTTGTTCTGAGCTTTGTCTGGCTAAGAACAGTGGCTAGCTACAAAACACCTAAGTGAGTGGGCATCAAGTGCTGATTACCCACCAAACCTGAATACTTCTTCCCATTTCTTCTTTAGTTGATTTGCAACTGAAAGGAAGACTTAATGTAAGCCTATCTGATTTCTGGTGCAGTTGTTAGGAAAGACAAATGAAGATTGAAAAGTCCAGCTGTCTGGTGTGGAGCAGGCCTCCATGCTCTTCTTCTGCCTCATGTGGCAAGACATGGGTTTCCTTCAATTGCTAAGCCACTCAGCCGAGTGGAAAAAGGCAGCATTTAGCCCAAATTGGACCTTATTTTCAGAAGAGATTTATTTTGCTGATGGGCCTCTACTCACTTGTATCACTAGAGAAACCTGTAGCATTTGGGACCATTTAGGTTTGCTGATTCTTCTTGCTCTGGCTCTGGTGGAGCCTGGCCCATATAAATGCTGTCCATGGCTCCAGCAGCAGTGGACTGTGGCTGACATGTTCTCTTTAGCAGAGCCAAAAGAGTACTCGGCTCTTGTGGGTTGTACTGGAGGGGCTGTCCTCACCCAGGTGGGCACAGTCATCCCCTGAAAAGACTTCTAAGAAGAGATGGTGAAATTATCTCCTATTTCCATCTTGGCTGGTCCAGAGAGGTGCAATGTTTCCCTAGAGATGAAACCACCCTGAAGTCTCTGCTTCTGTTTTCCATGCCTACTGGATACATTGGAGGTAGATACAGGTGAAAAATCCTCTCAATTCCCTCTTGTGCATTCAGTCCCATGCTCAGGCATAACTGAAATCTGTGCCAAGAGGCAATTCAGGTTAGGGAAAGGGATATGCCATTTTTCTCTGCCTCTGCTTCTTGTCACATTTTGTTAAACGCGGTCATGTAGCATGTAATGAAGACATCTGTTTGTTTTGTAGGAAACTGTGAAAAAGTGAGTGCCTTTGCCTTGTGCCATCTGTTGCCATTCTGATAAACAGTTGAAAGCTCTGGCAAACATAAACAAAAACAGTGCGCTTGGGTGCTAACGGCACCATTTTCTTTCTTGGTGCTCTCTATTTGAGCCTTTTCCTTGCGACGCGTTAAATATTTGGGGCTCTGCTCTGCTGTAAGGAGATGTGATGCGAGGTAAACGCTGCAGTTCTTTCTTCTGCTTCTGTCTGTGTCCCTCCCCTGAACTCCATCAGGATGACGGTAAGGAGAGGCCGGAGCTCCTGAGCTGCTGGAATGATGTGAAATACTGTCTGTGCCACCTGGACAGCTCAACTTTCCTCTTCCAAATTTTGTGCCTCCGAGTGGAAACTTGGCCGAATGGAGGAAATGATTTGGGAATATACTCCTGATCAGGAGGGATTTAGATGTATTATACAGGATTATTATTTTTGCAGAAGCCTGTCTTGCAAGCGCAGGTTCTGTGTTACAGAGTGTGTTGCAAATAAGTAGCTTATAATGGATTTCTGGAGACTCTGTGAAGATGAAGCACTATTACTGTAAGGAAAGACCAAAAAAAAAATAAATGGCACTTTTGTAAGGCTCGTGCTGTCAGAGAAAAATGAGACAGTGCTGGAGAGGAAGGCGTGGTGGCCAGTTAAAAAGAGGCAGTGGAGAAAGAACGTGCAAACTTTCAGTGTGGCTTTAAATGCAAGAGCATATAGCAAATCTCAATATTACTATATAAACATTTTTTTTTTCTTAAAGACCAGAGGTACTTGCACAGAAGTCTTTAGCATGTGTTACTTTGCATACACCAGACTGAATCTACAGAAATAGTTTCTGTGAACAGGAAAAAAGACCTCTGTTAACTCCTTATGCTACATACTTACTAAGTATAATGTTTTCCAGTGACGGTGCATTTTTGCTGTCACATAGACCGTGCCAGTTAACAGCTAAATTACCTTTTCTAGCTTTCTGCCTGAGTTGCATATAAAGTGGGCTATGTTGCGGGTTAAAAACAGAATGTACTGTTCTAAGAATTATTAAAATTCATGTCTTATGAAATACGTTTTGCAAAGAAGTTTCATGCAGAATGTCTAAGCCTTCTCGGGCTGTTCTGACAAGGAAAACAGTGTGACTACACAGTGGTAAAAATATAAAGAAGCTAGGAAAAGACCATAGGAGAAATAGCAGATCTTCCTTTGATACAGGCCAAGGAAATGTGGAATTAATACACGCTCTAATGCATACTGACAGGGAGCGGAGACACAACTCACATTGCAACTATAGCTCTTCACAACCTGAGCATAGTTATTTTTAGTCGTGTTTCCTTAGGAAGGAAGTCATGTTTTCCTTTATGAGCAAGGGGGGTACGCACTGTCCTTTTAACTGCAAAATCTGCTGGTGTCTTCTAGCTGAGTTTGACAGAGATGGTAGTTTGCATCCTGAGAGTGGATGGGGAGGGGAGGTAGTTTGACTCCATCCCTTGTTAGGCGTGAAGGAATTCACGTGGGTAGAGGGTAGAATAACACCTGAGCTACAGGAAAACCTTGAGACAGAAGGTCTAGCACCTTGTTAGACACAGGAGAATCTGGCTGCAAGGCACCAAATCATAGGAAAGCAGGTTTCAACAGTTCCACTGCTTGTGGAACAACTTTCGAGGAGGTGGGACTTCTGGCAAAAGCTTCTTTTTGGCAACTTCAGCAGACTCTGCTCCTCTAGGGACCAGGCAGGGAAGAGAAACCTTGAAGTACAGGCACAGCAGTGGGTTACACCAGCTCTTAGGAGTAGAGCTGCCAGGGGCCAGAGTTTATATTTCTGAAAAAAATTTGTAACTTTTGCGAGGAGGGGTGACAACTAGTCAAGCTCGAGTAATATCCTTCATGGGTACATATATCATACTGTCTTAATTTTTTATTTTAACTTCACAGTGGTTTTAAAGTGTATAGAAAAAATACTGAACTTTCATTCTGACAAACTTTTTGAGAATCAAAATGCCATTGAAATTATTTTCTTCAGAAAGAGTTTTGATGGAATTGTATATTTGAGCAAAACATACGTATTATGAAATAAGGTTGTGTTTTTGTTAAGGAAACCCAAAGAGCCTTGTCAGAAAGAATTTATTACTTGGAGTCTAACCAATTTTAGTATCAAATGATCAATCAATCTGTACAATTACAGTTCTAACAGGGATTAGGTCACACTAAAGCTTATGAGTACTCAAGACTTAATTAGCTCACTGAAATCAGCGTGACTCTGTATTGACTTGGTAATTCTTGAAGCAAGCTCTGAAGGTTTGATGAGCAGATTGTGCTTAGTGCTGTGAACCTAAATTTCAATGATGCCTCCCCAGCTGGGGCTCACTGTCATGACTCTCTCCTGGAGTCTGGGAAGGGTCAGCTGCTGTTCTTACAGTCATCAGAATATGTGCCATTCCCTTGTTTTTTCACTCCCCCACCCCCTGTTTGGTAACAGTCTTATGGCCTGGGATATGACTCAAAACATCCCTCTACCTGGGGGATGGAGAACTCTCATTTGCCACTTCAATCGCTAGGTTTGGAGATTCTTCTTGGCTATTCTCTTGCTCTTCTATTGGAGCTCTTCTGTTTTGCATGGGAATAATTACATTGACGTTGTCAGAGAGAGTCACTCTGGAGACCTATGGTAGGGGCACTTGTGGGACTATAACCTCTTTTGCAGACTCTTTGATAAACTGCTTAGTAGTATCTTTATGTGAGGCAGGAGCTCCTGGCTTTGACTGAGCTCCAGCTTTGCCCCCTCTCTTCTGTCGCGGTCCTACTTGAGGGACAAAGCAAGGCTATGTGAGGATTCCATGCTTCCAGCTTGGTCAAAGAGACTTTATTCTTTTTTGTTGTTTGATCTGGTCTATGGACAGATGGCCCTGCTGCGTGTCTACACATTTAGATGAATGAGAAATGATTTGCAAGCTGTGTTGCTGTATTTCTATAACTGAGCTTTGATAAGAGACTTAAGAAGAAGCCTAGCCTCTGCGAAAGCAGGGGAATTTGTCTTCCCACATTCCAGACAAACACATTTATCACTAAACTAAAAGTTAAAACTGGAGAATGTGGACCTTCCATGTTTTGGCTGGGACCTGGTGCAGATCTGTTCTTTGTTTTTCTTAATTGAAGAATTCTTTCATGCAACTAAAAATATATATATATATATGTATAACAAAAATCACAAATTGTTTTTTACACTGCTGCCTGTCTGGGTTTTTATGTGCCCTCATTTTGCTTGTGGATGTGGGACTACCTGGTTTTGTTCAGTGAGTTTTCAAGCCCCCCTGATATGTTATGTGCAGCCATCAATCTGTGTCTCTGGCTGAGAAACACAGCTGCCGAGGTATTGGGTTCTACAGGTGCAGGTTAGACTGGGAAACATTTAGTTTGTGAGTTGCAGTAGGGCAAATGAGATGATGTCAATCAGCTCAACAACAGAAAGACGTGGACAGTTCTAATAATGTGCCAAAGTGTTAACTTTATGTCACTAAAAGTTAAGCTAACTTTATTAACAAAAATATAGGTGCCTTGGGACTTGAGGTGCCGAAGGGTTAGTTTGCCGTGCTCTGGGAATTTTTAACCTGAAGTATTTTTTTTTTTAAATAAAAATCACAACTGGAGGCGTTAAAAAAGAACAAGCTCCTGATCGTGTTGGCAGTGAGAGAGAATCCCAACACTGAAGAGATGACTGTCTTGCTAGGCAGCAAATGAAGAAAGAATGAGTACAGGGAGTGAGGGGAAGTAATTAACGTGTCACATTTATCAGTGGAGATGGGATTCTTGAAGCTTCTGCCTTGTGCTTTTGCCTTTTTGACATAAGATGTGTCTTATGTTTTAAGGTGTTGGTGAGGATATAGTTATCTTCTGGTATTTGCCTTATATATAAGAGAACAAGTCTGTAGCAATAGCAATCTATCCTCTTTTTAAACATCTTGACGCACAGACCACTTATGAAAAGAGGAGCTGCAAGTAAGACAAAGTCATAATCTAAGATAGTGGGATCCCTTATCATCTCCCAGTCCAGGCAACATTCAGACCAAGAGTTAGGAAAACAAAACTGGGCAGGAGGATTAGCTGGTTTATAGGGCCTGTTTCCTCTCTTAGGGCTGGACAGAAACCTTCTGGGTGTTACCCACTAATTCAGCAGAGCATTGGGTGCTGTAGCCGGGCTACCCTGGCTGAGTGACCTCTTCTGGATTCCAGCTGATGTTTAGTGTGTGGCAATCCTCTACCTTCCAAAGTCATTCCTGAGTCATCCACTGCCCGTCAGTCTTCTGTGGTTTTGTTCTGTGAAATCTCTACGGGACAACAAGGGCAGAGGTGGTGGAGTGTATCTCCAGCTATTTCAAAAAACAAGGAAAAAGATTCTGACTAAAACTTTAGGTAAACTTCATGAATATGTAAAATGTTGAGCATACAGCTAAATAGCACCTGCTTGTGCAAAATTAATGCTGGCTGTATTAGTGGCTTTGCTGGAATGGAAGGGGACACATAGGGCATAATCTCATCTGTATTTGAAAGTAAAAGCCTTTGCAGTGCTGGTAGTAGAGGGCTGGAAGTCACAACACTTGAGACCAGCAGCTCAGGCAGTTTTCAGTCCACCTCATAGTCCATTTATCTAGTCTCTACTTCATCAGTTTGTCTATGAAGATGTTATGGGAGACAGTGTCAAAAGCCTTAGTGAAGTCAAAATAAACAACCACTGCTCTTCCCTCATCCACCAAGCCTGTCATTTCATCGTAAAAGGCTACCAGGTTGATCAGGCATGATTTACCCTTCTTAAATCCATGCTGCCTACTCCTAGTCACCTTCTTGTCCTTCATGTGTTTGGAAACAGTTTCCAGGATGACTTGCTCCATCACCATCCCAAGGATCAGGATGAAGCTGATGGGCCTGTAGTTCCCCAGACCCTCTTCTTTGTCCTTCTTGAAGATAGGAGCGCCATTTACTTTCAGCCAATCCACAGAAATCTCCCGTCTCCCCGTGATTATCAAGAGTGGCCTTGTAGTGACATCAGCCACTTCCCCCAGCATGCATGGATGCATCCCATTAGGTCCCATAGACTTTTTTGTCCAGTTTCTTTCAATGTTCCCTAAATTGATTGTCCTCTACAGAGGGTAAGCCTTCCTTCCTCCAGACTTCCCTGTTGGCCTCAGGGTTCCTCAGAGGGGGCCCTCAAGATCACTCTTTGCAGTAAAGACCCAAGCGAAGAAGGCATCAAGTTTCCCAGGCTGGGATCCCTTGTTCCCACTTACACGAGCTCTGTGTCTTTCCTGCCGACAGGAAATAGAACAGAGGTTAGTTCTGCATCTTAAAATAAGGTGTTTAACTGAAGGAAAATAGGTCATGATCTTTTGATCATTTTCTCAGTGAAAACTCTTTTATGTTGTGTTGCTGACGCTTGTGAGTGTAAGTGACAGAAGACCAAAATGTCTGTTAGCCTACTTATGTCTTACATGCAGAAAAGCAGCTATTAACACAAAAGAGAAACAGGACCCCCCGTGGTTTGTCTTGTGCATTCGGTTATTCATTCCAGTAAACAATATGGGAAAGTTTTCCCAGGTAACTTTGTTTCTTAGGCAATAAATCACAGCAAGCAGATTGATTGTGAGTTAGCGACCAGGGAGAGAGGGGGGGGGGGAAAAACCAACACCCTCCAGCTATAATGTTTCCTAAAGTTAATACATCTCATCCGATGTGCAAATGATATGAGGTCTGAGGGCTGCTGAATTTCCAAATGCTTTGCTGCAGTATCTTGGGCTGGCAATTAATCAATTTTTTTGTGCCTTTCAGAGTTTTCCTCTGAACAATGTTCTTCCTCTGAAGCTCATTAGCCATCAAAACCTGTCATGTCTACACATGTTTTTCTTGCACCTCATTAAGAGATTATTGATTGTTGGCTTCTACCTCTTTCAGAATTTGCTTCAGAAAATTAATTTCAACCGTGAGTGCAATTTAACTGAATGCTTTTGCCAATGCTTGATAATGACTTGCTTTGTTAAAATAATTTAAAATTTTCCATCATTTTTATTTTGCCCCTGCAAAATATGAATTGTGTTCAGTTGAAGCAAAAATAGGGAGAAACGCAACCTTGATAAAAATGTATCTATCTTAAGATAGATGGGAGCCTGGAGCAGTTTCAGAAATGCAAGAAAAGTTCATAATTGCCATTGATCGATTTGTAACAAGTGTATCTTGTGGCCACCAGATTTCTCTTGCTATATGAGATTTGTCAATATAGTCATTCCATTGAGGAAGGAACATAGGCCAAGCAATTAACGTTTTTGTTTTTTTTTCAGGATTGCTTTGGTAATTAGGGCCAATTTTTCACTGGTAGGTTATTAATTATTCAGGTCTCATGGGTTTCTTTTAATAGGAAACATTGGCAAATTCTTTCTGCAGTCATGAACGAACTTCTCCTGAGTCATCAGCCAGTGAAGTCAGTCAGATCTTCTTTTGCTCAGGAAGAAGAAAGAAGAAAAAAAGGCTATTTACATTTAACAGTTCCTTGATGTTATGTGCATTCTGGTTACTACCTATAGTGAAGGGTAGGCTTGTCTTTACAAGCTGCTGTGGCAGGCAGTGTAACAGTACCCACTTTACAGGGCAATGATTGAAGTAGACAGAGATGAAGGACCAGATTTGTCCGAGGTTTCTAACTGCTCTTGGAGGCTGGTAATTACCTAATGAGAGTCTCAGAAGTGCATTCATAATGTGAGGCATCAAGATGCTGTTGTTTCCATGCTGAAATAAAGTAGAAATGGAGCATCAAACCTTTTTGTGTACTTTTGACACTGCAGTGAGATGATTATAGCACCTCATCCTGGAAGATGCAACATTAATGGTCTTCTTCCAGAGAAACCCGCTCTTGACTGACAAAGCTGTGTTAAGAGGTTTTCCTTGTTTACCCGGCCTCATTGCTGGCTCCTTGTTCCTGCCTCCTGCTTTTATCACACAGTCTTTATAGACCCACTCAGTTGTGTCAAAATTGTCTTTTGCAACAACAGTGGAAAATGGATAGATGAACTAGTATGAGTCAAAATCAACCCTTGAGAGCTGTACTATGGGGATGGAGGGCGGTGGTTTCTAGAAAAGATTTATAGGATCATTAAGGCTGGAAGGCACCTCAGGAGACTGTCTAGTTCAAGCCCCTTGCTCAAAGCGGGGTCAACTAGAGCAGTTTTCTCAGTGCCATGTCCGATCAGGTTTGAATACCTTCAAGAATGGAGACTCCACAATGGTGTGTTTTAGGCTGGGCTGGCCCCTAAACAAATGACAGATGCTTCTCTGAGCAACCAGTTCCAGCACTTCACTACCTTCACAGTTAATTTTTTTCTTATGTTTTTGTGGAGTTTCTTGTATTTCATCTTGTGCCTGTTCCCCCTTTACTAGGCACCACTGAGATTTATCTGGCTGTATCATTTTTATTCCTCCCTGTCAGCTATTTATACACATTGTATTCTCCATTTCTTGTCTAGGCTAGGCAATCTTGGCTTTCTCAACCTCACCTCATGTGTAGGTGAGGGCTAGTGACATTTGAATCTGGCTTCACTGTGAAGAGTAAGCTTGTGAAAAGTCCCTCTAAGGATATCTGATAACTGGAGCTTGGGCTTCTGGTTTCCCAGAGCTCCCTGTTCAAGCCTTGATGGTGGTTTTTTGACTGTTCATCCCTCTAGGTAGAGAGACTAATAGGGGACCTGACTAGATGGGCCCTTCTGATCTTCAAAGCCTCAGATGGAGAAGCTTCCTCCTCCGTGATGTTGGTTGAGATACTCTCCCTGCTTTATGTGCTTCTCTTCTCCCAGCCTCCCACAGTTAATGGTACCCCTCCACTGTTTTGGCAAGAATGGCTGGGTTGACCCATCTGTCTCACTTAACTAATTAGGGATTGATTGTGTGAGATTCAGGCTTCTAATTTATTTTAAATGAGGCAGGTTAACCTGCAATCTGTGGTCTCCCATAGTATACTGAAAAACAACATTTTAAAGTAAACAACACAAATCCATTCAACCACCAATAATAAAAACCCCAAAATCTACAGATGCATTTGCTGTGGTAATTGTTCTGCATGTCACTGGAGGAGAGACATTTAAATGGCTTTCATTTAGGAAATATGTTATCTATATGGTTTTAAAGCTATTTAAAATGAACAGAAACTTTTTAAAAGAACATGTGGGCAAATGTTTTGATTCAGAGAACAGACGGGCCAGTTAGTCACCTGATTTTGTATTCTAACCTCTTGTGTGATGAGCTTCTCCCACTAATTCCTGCACACAAGACTCTTTCCTTGGGGCTGGATACTCGGGCTTTCACAGCCCATGGGTACGTTTGCCTGAGGATAACTAATCACCTCTCCTGGTCCCAGAGTGGTCTTTGACTTGACAGAGTACTTTTCAAGCAGGACCAGTAGCCACCAGCTGCTCCCTCCTGTTAGTTTGGTTCTGGTTATGCTGGCTTCTTTTCAGCTCATACCAGTGTGCTTAATGAAATTGCCACCTGTCACTTCTCCGTTTCTGAGCTGTACAACCCAGCGTGAGGCAGCCAAATTCAATCTCAGCCTTGCTGGAGCCAGTGGCAAAGCTACCATCAGCCTTAGGGAGCTAAGAGTTTCCCTTGGTGTTCAATGATATATACTGTACAATTATGGAGACACCTACCTATAACCCGTTGTTTTTCTGGCACCTCAAAGCTGGGAAGTGCCAGATGCACAGTACGCTGTGCTATGTGGAAAGTCAGTCCAGTTTCTCTCCAGCCTTTGGCAGCTTGGTGTGCTCCAGTGAGAAGCTCAGAGGCCTTCATGGATGATAATGACTGGATAAAGGCTGTGGGTGAAATCCCCCTTCCTTGTACCAGTTCAGGTTTGCAAAAACATTCAGAGTGCATGCTTCTTACTGTAGTTGGTGGGACTCTAGTACTGTAAATGCCTTTATGGATCAAGGCCACTGCTAGGGATCTTCTTCTGCAGAATAAAAGAATAAGCTCAGGAACTGTGGGCAGGTTGGGTGTAAAGGACCTACTGTCATGACCATGAATAGCCCCAGACCAATGTGCTCTCTCTTGGGAAGTATTATCCACAAGGGTGCTATGTTCCCAAGTGCTAGGCACCACTCTCTATACTCTTTGTGAAGGTGTTGGGTTCTCTCTTAAAAGCAGTTGAACTTATTTTGCTCTGTTGTTCCCATTGGCAGGCTGTTTCAGCCCCTAATTGCTGTAGTGGTTAGGAACCCTCTTTAATTTCCAACCTAAATGTATTCATGTCCAATTTATATTCATTTGTTCTTGTGCCAGTATTAGCCATTAATTCAAATAGTTCTTTTGTCTTCTGGTGTTCATCCTCAGGATAGATTTGTAGAGAGCAGTCTCCCCCCTTTCACCAGCTATTTTGCTAGTCTAAACAAGATGAGCCCCTTTGGTCTCCTCTTGTAAAACTGGTTCTTCACCCTGACTAAGCTTATCCAGTTGGAAGTCAGCTGTACTCGCACAGACACAAAACCGGAACTCTTTCTTAACTTGGCTATATGATTTTCCTGACTTAAGTGCATTTACTGTATGGACCCGCTGGCAAATCGTAACCATTCTCCTCATGTATCCCTGTTCTTCATATTTATCTATGCAGAAGATAGCTGAATAAACCAGCCCCATCCTTAGATTTGTGAAGGACACCAGCCATATGTCCTGCTGCAGCAAAAACTGCTGTATTTCATTTGTGTTGGACTATGGCTAATGCAAAGACTTTGCTTTAGGCTGGTTTCTCTCATGTGGTGTTCTTGATCTCTCCCTCCTGTCTCCCCTCCTATTTTTTTTGGCAGGGGGAAGCCCATAAGAGGGTAGTCAATGGGATGGTGTGTAAGAGCAAGCCCTGCTTTCTTCTTGACTTTGCTTCCTGTGTGCCAGCACAGTTGTATTCAGCTGGAGGATCATACTGAATATTTCCAGTTGCTCTGACATCTCTTAGCTTTTCAGAAGTCTGAATTTCCTCTTTGCTGGCACAGATTTAAATGCCTTTCATTAGGCCTTGGTCTTCATCACACAAAATATCAGTGGAACATTCAGTTTTCATGATGAAGAGAGATCCTACTGGGAGAACATCAGTGAACTTCTGAGATAGAACTGGTAAGCTTTGAGGGTTTTGTTCACTGGTGTTGGCAAGACTCTGGAACAGTTCCCTGCAGGTCTAATTATTTTTACTAGACAAACTCCCATTGCAATGAATAGGAAGTTTGGACTGTGCCGTGATTTCAATGGACTTTATGTTGTAAGGCTGTCATGTTGGAATAATTCATGATGTACCACGAGAGGGGACTGCACTGTGAGAGGAACGTGCTTGCTGGCGTGTCTCATATAAGCAGGGCTATGCTCTAGCAATAGTTCAATATCACAGTTTGACTGTGTATATTGTTTTAATTTGCGGTGTCTTGGCAGTGCAAGCAGTCACATTTGCTAGTGTTTGAAAAGAACAAGGGAAATTAAATATGCAAGAGCATTAGAGTACGATTCAGCATTTGACATAAACCCACAAAATTAAAGCAATCCAGACATGCGCCTGCTTCTCTGCCTTTTATTTGCATCAACATGCCCCTCAGCTTCAGCTCTGTGACATCCACCACTTTGAAGGGACAGGTCTATGAGTTTGTGACGATTGAGTGATTTAAGGACGGACTCTGGTGGCACTATTATGCTTCAAACTTGTTCTTTTTTAATTTTCTTTCTTTCAAAATCCTCCCTAACATCAGACCTCTGGGTAGGACTGGCTTTACTCGCAGAGTCTGACTTACAGGAGGTCCATGTGTCAGTGGGGGTCAGGATTAATATAGTAGACACTGGGAGAGAGCTTGTTCCCGATTCCGAGAGGTGTTTTTTCTTGGTTACCTTTAAACAAGTCATTTCTATTTCTCATACCTTGCTCTCCCTCTCAGTTTCTTTGTTTCCAGTGCTTTGAGACTTGGTAAGAGTGTGCAGAAATGGGATGTTCCCAAAATATTGCCTGCCATTTGGTAACCCAAGCAACAGTTGGTGTGTTTGTGTCACAAGTACTATGGCCTTTTTATGTTTTCTTGGACCTCATCTTTGGAAAGGTGTTTTTTCTCATCCTGCCAAAATGCAACCTATAAAGATGTTAAGGTTGTTCGTGTTTTTTGGGAGGGAAGGCGATATTTTTAAAGAACTGGTACAGAAAAGAAGTTCAATTTCTGTGCTGTTAGCTTTTCATTGAAACCTCCTAAATTTTTGTGTTAAAAAAGAAGTTCTTTGTGAAGTTGTTCAGGTCAAAATGTTTTTCACATTTTCACAGAAGTGTTCAAAAACTTCTCGAAGAAGATATTTAACAAGCTCTCTGATGCAGCATTGATGGAGCCAGTGCACGATAAAGGCAAAGTTGAAAAGATTTGGGGGCAAAACCAGTTCATGTTCCTAATCCGTGTTCTTGGAGGTGGTTTGCTCCCTCCCTTGTAAGTCCTAAAATGTGTGACAGCAGCACAGTGTTCTCCTCTTGCAGAAGCTACACTTGGGCCGTGGGTCAAGGATGGCATTTGATCTTCAGAACTGTGTCTCATCTGCTGTTGATGAAGGCAGGAGTATGTAGGAGCTGAGACTTGAGAAAGAAACATTAGGGATCACATTGAAACACTGCGGGTCAAAGCTGATCAGAACGTATTTTTCTGCCTTAAATGCCTTTTTTAGAAAATTGGGCAGAAAAATGCTGCTTTTCTTGCAGCTTAAGTTTGTTCTGTCTGCTGATTCCAGGCTCTTTGGGGCTCCTGTTATTCTTTACAGAGATGGGCATTATTTGGGCCACAACAGTTGTAGGGGGGAGAGGGGAGGACAGGCACGATGACAATAAAATATTAAATGATAATAGTAGGGAGATTGTTTGTGAAAGTCAGGATCCTTGGCACAGCTCTCAGATTAGAATTTCATCCAGGCAGTAAAGATGCAACTGTCTGTTATCATTTAGATACAGAGCTGGTAAGTCCAAGCACCACGTATCCCAATTCTGTTGATCCGTGGAAGCTTTATAAACAGAATAACAAAACACAAGACCCCAGAGGTTGTATCAGGGGAGTACTTTAGGAGAGTAAAAAGTTGCTCTACGCTTTTGTTTCCATGGGCACCCTCCAGTTCCTATTATGAAGCGGGGATTACTGGCTCAATAATTAATTAGTTGATTTACAAATAAAGGGTGTAACGCATCAGGGTGCACTTTTCATATGAGAAAATGTTAGATTATAGCTTTCAGGTTACTTCCTTGCTGCATGCACAAAGTTAAGGCAGTTGCACTTTGGTGTGCCAGTCAATAACTTCAGTGAGTGGAGGATGTAGAGAGGAGAACGAAAACTAACAGAAAACTTCCTGCTGTCTGATCCTCCGTGTATGAGTTGTGCTTGCAAAAGCCAAAAGAGAATAGTCTGCTCACAGAAAGAGCATCTAACAGGGCTGCCGACAACCAGGATCGTGAGAAAATAGCAACGGATTGTTTTAATCAATACAGAAGGACAGGTAATTGATTTTAGGGATAGCAACGGGTTACTCAGCCAATAATTAGCCACCCTATCAAAGTTACCTGGTAAAACCATGGATTATGCTGAACTCGGAGTCCTGGCTCTTTGAGGAGGGTTCAGATCCAGATTTTCCTCTTCCCCAGTGCTCTTTGCTGCTGACATGCTGCCACAGTCGGTGCCCTTTGTTCTTTTTCACAGGCAAAGGGATTCTCTCCTGCTGCAGACAACTGTGCGTGACATGAGGCAGAGCCAGAGCTGTTCAGGAAATCGTTGTGCTAAGTTTCTCTACATTTAAAGGGGGTAGAGGGGATTACAAGGTGAGTACACACACCTTGTAAGAGAAGATTATCAAGTCGTTTTACATTTTGCCATCCTCCCTGTCTTTGCCCATCCTCCAAAGTCCCCAGTCCTTTAAGAATGCTTAAAGGGCCCTTGTTGCTAAAGGAGATGGTACCTCTTCTCAGAAATACTCAGTGGTGCAATTGTTACTGAGATGGTTGGTGAAATAAAGCAGGTGAGAATCCTGTTGCTGTAGTTTGAGGAGTTCTGGAACACTGTCCTTATTCCTATGACTAACACGAGGCTTTTCTGTAAGCAGTTGAGCGTCCAGCTCAGACTGCAAAATAATTTGTGGGATATACTTTCTTTTTCATTTCTGTCCACTGCCATTTCTGACTCATTACTGTGTCTAAACAGGAGACTGTATATAGAAATAATGTTTTGTGTCTTAAGGTAATGACCCCATTCGATCTCACTGATGCTCTGAATGAGATTATTCTGTACTCTACAATTTGTTTGTGAGACCCCTTAGAAAAGACCAAAACCCTTTCAGACTTTGATAAGCCCATATAAAGAAAAAGTTCCTTCCGTGTTTAGGGCTGGCTGAATATTTTTCATCAGTCTCTTTTCAGCAAAAAAGGATTTTTGCCAAACTGAATACGTACATGGAAAAACCTACTGAAGAGAAGAAAGATGCTGTGCATTTGCAAGAAAGAAAATGTATTTAATCCTGTTTTACAGCAGGTGACCACAAAAGTGATAGGATTAAATTAATTATTCAGTATCTTTCAGTAAGTCTATAGAAGACCTAGGATCTCAATTTTGGTGCCCTCAGCCCAAATTCCAGAGTTTTAAACACAGGATCATCTTGTTCCTCCTTTATGCCTTTTAAGTTGGTTGGCCCCTGCTATTTCCCTGGACCCTGTGATAATGCAATAGGTGTGGATGAACAGTCACAAGAATGTTAATTGTATCCCCAGCTTTCCTGTTACTGATGAAAATCACTCAAACTTTGTGCCTTGTTTTCTTTAAGATAAAGATAATGCTGTCACCTTAGTTTTGCATTGTTCCAAAAGTGTTATGTGCAATTATTTTGCTTGCTGAACACTCAGCAGGCCAAGAGCTGTGGTTGTTGCTTGACATCGTTAAAATAAATGGATTATTTTCATGTTAATGCATTACCTTAGTGGGATTTAAAGCAATGCCATCTGTGAAAGCCTACAGGAGCTGTGGTAAGGTTCTGCCCTAGCGCAGTTCTTAGACACTTCTTCTGTTGCCTTCAGAGAAGTTCCTTTTTTGTATAGTATTTGGCATGTGCTGAAATACCTAGATGAATTGGAAGGTAAGAACAGTGGATGCGATGCCAATTTTTTGTTGTGTGCCTTGCAATGCTCTCTTTGAGGATTGCACAAGAAATCCTGGGCAACTGCATGAAGATTCAGGGAAGATGTGTTTGGAATTCTAATTTTGTTGTGTATGCTCAGACATCTCAAACTGTTCTCAAGGTATTTCAGTATAAAGCCTAAAAGTTTCTAATTAAACTTATAAATCAAGAACACATGTACTGAAATATTTCCCGCTGCTGGATGCAAAGAGTATTTATGGGATGTGTCAAAGAGCAAAAAGGGCTGCAGAAGCCACAAGTAGTTGTTGCAGATCACGTACTGAAATACTCATGGGCAGTTGATAAAAATAACCTGGTCGATATCAATGAGCCTGATCACAGGCATGTGGTTTTTTTTTTTTTACATACAACTTAGTGCATGCATGCCTAAGTGTGTCTTTGCAGAATGTAAGGAAGCGTGCTCTTTATATCAGGTATCTACCCTCAGTCACAAGGCCTACCTCATTTGGAAAAAAAAAATAAAAATATAATTGCCATCAAGTTGTAATTCAAAGGTTACCATTCTTAGACAAAAAACAGGAAGGAGTAATCAGACTAACCCGGCTCAATGTGTGTGTAATTCCCAACTGCTTTCCTTGATTCAGCTTGAAATATAGTCTGTCAGGTTGTCTTGTATTGAAACATTTTCTTGGAGATCAGGCTAAAATCAGAGTATGGACTAAGCGGTAGCGAGCGGATGGAACATAAACCTGTTCCTATCTGGTGCTGTTCTGCACTTTAAAGAGAGATGGTACTGCAGCCAGGTCTGGCTGAATATCCCTGTGTGTTTCCTTATAGGACTAATTAATGTCCCTGGAGTGCACCCAGAAGGATCAGACTGGTATTGTGTGTTTATTTCAGTGTTTTGTGGTTTGTTTTTTTTTTTTTTTTTTAATCAGAAGGATGGCATTTGACCTGCTGGTTAGTGGATCCTGTTGCTAGGAGTAAACCTGACCCTCAATAATTAGTGCTAGAGAGCTTCTTTTGGCCTCCTGCTCTGGGATGAAAGGTTCAAGTGATGCGATGCTGTTCAAAATCCATTAACCAAACAGAGTCTTAAGGAGCCTTTGGACTTCTTGACCTTATCCAATCTCTAACAAACAAATTCTTAAAGCTAATCAATGAGACAGAATAACTTTGAGGTCTTTACAGCTATCTGCTCTTTAGTGTTTTTAATCCAACGCTATAAGGGGAATGATTTTTCTCCTGTTTTTAACATAAAGGCTGATAGCCTTCTGAGCTATATTTTATGTGTCTTCCTAGGATGCTGTTCTCCCAGATGTTATTTTTAAGACTACAGCGTTACGCCGTTCTGCTAGTAGGGGCTGCTAGAGCTAACAAATACATTCAACCATTTGGAGCCTAAAAGTACTTGACTAGTCCTGGCAGTAGGTGAGGTTTTCACAAGCACATCTGTAACAATATGAGGGGTCCTTGTGAACAGCATGCGCCATCTTCCTGTGAATACGTAAGCAAATGGGACTTGAATTATGTGTAAACACTGATAGGCTTCAAGCCCAAGAGAAGGGATGACTAAGTCGTATCTCTGCTATAAATGCAGACATAATGAAAAATCTCAGGTTTCTTGGGGACACAGAGAGGATCCCAGCGGTCTTGGCATTACGAGGAGGACCATCAAACAGCATTAGCAGACTAATTAAGTGTGCAGCTTAAACTTAATTTTCCTGGTAGCATTAAGACGGATTAAATATTATTCATTTTGTGATGTCCTTGGTTAGTATTTTTCACTCCTCTTTCCACCTTTTCATTTTGTTTCAATCATTAACATAACTGTGGTTTTGTTTTTGTGGGGGTTTTTTTGGTGTGGTGTGGTGTGTTTTTTTTTTTTTTTTTTAGTTTAGGAAATGCTCCCGAGCAGGATTTAAAAATAGGATTTTCTGAGCAAATCTTCATAACTTATAGCACCTGGGTTCCTATTTCTCATAAGAAAAGCGCTCCTTTTAATGAAATAGGTTAATTATGTGAAGTGTGAAGATAGTGGGTAAGCAGAGAAAATTTGCTAACCTGTAAATGAGGAGGAGGACCCGTTTTATAAGGTGCACTTTCTGTATTGCTGTGTTGCTTTTTCTGCCATATGAACTAGGTGAGGCTGTGCGTTGGCACCAGTATGAAACTGCAGGATACCAAGTATGCTGACCTGTGTTTCTGCTTTGTTTCCTGATACGTGTGTCCGTTTGCAGTACAAATATGCAATACAGTCTTACACAGAATGGGAGCTGCAGCCCTGTGCTCTGGATCTTACTAGTTCTATTTATGACTCTACAGAAACCTGGAAATAAGTGAAAGGCTCAGATGCTTGGGGGTAAGGAGTTAATTTTTCTTGCCTTTTTTTTTTTTTTCCCTCCTGGGAATACATCTTTGATTTTTGTAATTATTTAAGTAGTCTTGAAGTGCTAATTCTTGCTCTGCAGGTAAACCCAGACCCTGCAAATGCGTGTCTGGACGCTGATTGTGCATGCGGTGGGAGTTTGACTGATGTGTCTATTAATAGGGTATATGGGATCTGATCTTTCAGACCTGAGCTCCAGCATTCTGTCCCAAGGATTTGGCAGTCTCTTCAGTCTATCGGGAGGTGAAACTCCTGGAGATCATACTGGAACTTATGTGTTCAGTGACAGAAATAGTGGCCTGTTCAGACTTTGACTTCTGGGCACCTGCAGGCTGCTATGATCTTTAATTACATGATCACATACTGCCTTTCCATCCCCGTCTCTAGGTAGATTAGCAACTATAAAATAACTGAAAAAGAAGAAAATATAGAATAACCTGAAACAGATAGTTGTGATTTATTCCACTTCTTGAAATGAGTGCTCTGGTAAAAGGTAGGGCAGTGCGGCACTTCCAAGCTAAATAAATAGGCAACATTTTAATCACTTTTATGTGTCCTTGAAATTTTCCATTAGTCTTTACTGCTCTAGGAATCCCCAAGCATATGGTAGCACTTGATGTTCTTAAAGGTGTTTTCCAACCTAAAGGATTCTGTGATTCTAAATGTGGCATTCTCTGACATAATGAGTAAAACTGGCAATATTTTCTGGAGCATGATGCATCCCGGGATATGTGGGAGGACTTTTTTCTTTTTTTTTTTTTTTCTGCATGCTGTTTTTGACTTATTTTTCCAAATGGATGCTTATATTGTTTTATTTCCAGTATCCCATTGGGGTTATTGGATCTGGAAGGTTGCTTTTCTGCTTCTGCAACTTCTTCATTGCTGTAATCAGTCTGTAGTAATACAAAGGGAACTGGTCAAGAGTAACATTGGACAATTTCTGTGATTACTGCTTTTTGCCTCATTTGCATTGAATTACTATTTCTTAGTGGAAGCACTCACTAGTGCTTTGTGCTTTCTAGTTGTAGAGGAAGGTGCAATTCTTCATACATAGGAAGAACCTATGTATGAAGAAATACATAGCCTGGTACCTGGGCCAGGAAAAAGGAATAAACAGAAGTATTTTTCTAAGTCAACAGAATTCATAAAGATCAAGAGGGGTTTACTAAAAGGTGCTTCAGCATAGAGAAAGTACAGGCTCACAGCTGAGGTCATGCAAGAAGGTTGGAGTCGATTAGAGGTGGTTATTAAAGGCCTCCTCCTCCAGTTTTGTAACAGCAGTCTCTCTCCGATCACCCTGTTCAGTTCACTCCTGTGATATTTTGCTTTGTAAAACTTGAGGGACCAGGAACTAGGGAAAGAGGAGTGCTTGCAAATTGATGCTGGTGTGTGGATGGACTTGCACGAGTCATGTGAAGCCTATGGACTGTTTTTACCTTTAAAACCTTGCTCCTGTAATGACAGTGTGAAAAATGGAAAGTTTCCTAGCACCCCTGCTTTTTAATGTTCACAAAGTCTATTCACAAGCCCAAAAGTAGTAAGGTAATATGTCTGATTTCAAAGAGATGGACAACTTAATTGGTGTATAAATTTCGGGCTAATAATGTATACTTTTTTTTTTTGGTAATATATTATGTATATTTTGTGTGTCAGCTGGGTAATTTGTTTCTGCCTTCTACCTTAGGAAACAGCTGGACGGTGCTATTTATCTTATTTCTGGCGGCAGACTTTTGTAAAGCTTGTGCTGGGCTGCTGATGGAGTACATAACAGTCCTTGCAATTTTTACTAATCTGAATCCATTTTCCTTAAGAAGCACAGAATGCAGAATATGGCTTGAACAGACAAAGCGCATTTAGTTTGGGACTGGTGCATGAATTTTCCAAACAGAATAGCTAATCAAAGAGTGAAGTTTATGGAATAATAATGTGGTTGGAACTGTTTGCTTCATTTACTGATACAAGTCTTGTTGAAAACAGGATTTTGTGAAGCAAATTGTCTGAGGGTGATATTCTCCCTCCATCCACAGTGCTGAAGTGTAAGTTGTGTACTGGGTATTCTAAGGACTCTGAAGAGACTTAAGAGGTGAAAACCTACTCAGTGGCCCATTAGATAGAGAATGTTGTGATGCCCACCATGCTCCATGCTACAACAGGAGGGAACAGAGAAGTTGGGGCTGGATGGGGCTTTGAGCAACCTGGTCTGGTGGGAGGTGTCCCTGCC
>JAHREE010000223.1:320385-370592 GCA_033628505.1 Tringa tobata
GTTAGAATAAAATCCCTGCTGAGCGGACGCCGTGTCCCAGAGCCCTGGGGCAATCTAGGTCCCAGTCCTCTCTCTTCCAGAGACCTGGTGTGGGGCATTCAGATCTTCCAAAATTTTCTTTTCTCCCCACTTTAAGTTAGCCTTTTCATCTCACTCGCCCGAAAGCTGCTCGAGGCAACAGGCAAATCCACGCTCAACTGTGGTGAGTCAAAGCCTCACCTATCGCAAACAAGTCAGAGGTTAATGACAAATTCCAGCTCCAGGCTGGGCCTCGTGTTCTGAACAGGGTTAAACCAACACTGTGGTTTATGGCACACACGGGCTGTGCCTGGCCCCATGAGAGGTACTTGAAAAATTAGCACACGACGGGCTGCTCTTAAGCATGGTTGGGCTTGGGAGGTGAGACCAGCCAGTCCAGCCGGCTGGGAAATTTTGGTGGGTAACACTCTCAGGCATGACTCAGTCTGTTGTTCTGCGTTGCAGTTCTGGGGAAGATCTGTCATGTCAGAACCTGCAGGGTGGCGACATCCTTGTAGTTCTTCTGGCAAAATATAAAGTGGAAGCCAAAGGCTTTAACTGAGCTTCATGCTGCTGTGCTGTGTATAGGTACAACTTAAAGTCAAGCAGTTGAGTAAGGAATGAATTATGCCTAAGAAATGACAAAATAATGGCAGCTGCAAGTTAGACACAAGATAGATACAGCATTTTCCCAGCTATAAGCCTTCATTAACCAGAGAGACCTTGCTGAGTCCAGTTGTGCCAGAGTGTCCTCCTTCTGCCTCTCCAGTCCCCCCTCCTCTCACCACTCCATAGCTCTGGTGTTATCACCACACTATGACACTAGAACTCAGAAAGAGAAGGGAGAAGGAATACAGGAAATGTGACTCCTTCTTTCTTTCCCCTGGGCGCATTACAAAGCACCACACTCCTATCCTGGCTGCCAGCATTTCTAGGGATGGGTCCTTTTGCAGAAAAGGGAGTCAGGGGTCTGGTGTGTCCCTTGCCCTGGATGGGACCCTGCACCCCACTGTGCCTGTGCAACACAGGCAGATTTCTAAACCAGGAAAGGGGAGCTGCTCGGGTGAAGATTTTCTCCATGCCCGTGGTTGGTCTTACTGCCCTTCTCGTGCTTCTCGTCACTCAAACCAGGTGCCTTTGTCACCAGAAGTGAAATCTTTTACTTGCTACAGCTGATCCTAACTGCTGCTGAGATCAAACTTCAATGGCTGTAAATCAGCTGCTCTCCATCCCTCTCAACAGCACTTTAACTACATATGGGATATTAATTAAAGGTTGTCTTTTTCAGACCTATGTTACTTGTTGCTTTAGGAGCTGAAAAACCAGCCACAAGAGACAATGGCTCTACAGTGGCTTTTAGCCTTTCAGGACAAATCCCAGAGCTGACATCATCTGCAATTATGGTGCACAGATCCGACCACTCTGACATAAGGTGGTAAATTATTCATGATTTGGCAGCCACCATAAATGGAGAGTGTGCTTTAAGAAACCTCAGAATTGCAAGGCTGGTTTGTCACCACAGTCCTGTTAGGCCAGTGGCCTATCTCTTAAAAACAATACTTTGGGTGGTGGTGACAGCCTTAGGGTAGATGTATGTGGGATAAATTATTTCCTCTTGATTTCATGTGAATTTCTTGGCTAATATCTACAGACAGAAGGACTGAAATCTTTCCCAGATGGGGCCATGTGGCTTTTGCCCCAAAGACTTTGCAGTTTAAACTCGACCAAAGTGAAGTGCAGGGTGGGAGGAAGGTGAACTGATAACCTTGGACAGGCAAAATTCCTGTCCTTTTCTAACAAACTTGTGCTCACTCTGTACTGGCCAAAGATGAGTGACAGGGACCTGGGCACATTGTGCTGAGAGGAACAATAACCAATGATAGAAACAGGTGGGAACTGTAACTGAGACTTGCAAGCTCTTGAGTTTTGAGAAGCTCGGATGCAAATATACATCGTTCCATGTAGGGCTATCTTAAGGGTTTGGAGGAAAAAGACAATAATTTCCCCACATACTGATGAGTTATATGAGAGACCTAGCGAGGAATGGAAAGTTAAAGCTGCTGTAAGCAACCAGTGTGACTCTTGTAGGTGATTGTACATCGCTTCACAGAGGATTCAAATTGGACTGAGACCATCATGGGGGATAGAACAGGAGGAAATATTCTTTGTCATCAATGTTTTGCGACTATGGAGACTGGGCGCAAGCTGAAGCTCAACCAAAGGTGACAGTGCCATTGTCCTGGATGATTTTCAGGATATGAGAATGGGTGGAGAGGAACTGCTGTGGCATTTACAGATTTTGCTTTCCTCCAGAAGAGAGACACTGGTAGTTCGTGCCTTGTGATAGCACATACCTAGTGTGGGCCAGAAATAAATGTTTGATCCTAAAAGGCAATTCCTGATGCGTGATAAAATGTATTTCTCACTGTTCTGATTCTTATACAACTTTACCATGCACCTTCATCATCATCACTGTAATGAAAACACATTTATTAATCCAGGAACCCTGGGGAAAGCTGACCAGGCTATTGTTTCCTTTGTGAGAGGTGTATCTTGTTACTCAGAGAAAACACCTGTGCATCAGCAACCCTATTGATTTACTCTGTTCAGCGAAGCCCTTTTTTACTTATAATCAGTCATATTATCTAGACATAAAGTAGAAGTTGGAATATTTATTTTTTTTCAGAAAATGGTGAACCTGCAAATGACCATATACTCATGGATTTTCACAGCCAGTAGGGACCGTTACGTTCTCTAGCCTGACCTCTTGTATAGCTGAGCTCAGACAATATGACCAAGTAACTTATTTATACGGTATTAAAGGAAATAGCTTTTTTTGTAAACTGCATTTTAACTAGTCATTGCTCAGGCAATCTGTGTTTGTTAGATTGCATTTATGCACGCTGAAAAATTAGTTTCTTTCCCTTCTTGTTTCCAATTTCAGTCTTTGCATTTCCTCCAGATCCATCTACCTGGCTTCTGCAGTGCCAATGTGGTGGCATGTGCTTGGGCATCTGTTTGGAGTGAACCCAACTGCTCCTCATGAGAAACTGGGGGACAGAGAGAGGAACTGCATGATCAAGAATTAGATGTCCTTTCCTGAATTGAATACTGACAAATGGGTAAGTTGCTCATTTGAAATTATTTCTTCCTGCTAGCGGAGATGACAAAACGTGTGGTAGTTGTCCAGGAGAAAAAAATATTTGATTTTTCGGAGGCAATGTAGAGTCCTGTTCCTAATCCAAGGAGGAAAAATGGAGGATCTGTTAGAGTGTCTGTGAGACATCATCCAGGCAGGCATTAGCATGGTCTGTCCGCACTCCTTGTCACTGAAGCTCTGTGACTATGGTGCTGAGCTGCAAATAATAAGCTTCGATGACAGACAAGATACTTCAGGACAGGCCAAATGTGCTAATGTTGTCCATGTAGCATCCCTTGGCTCCAAGCAGAGCTGGAGTCTGCTTGCACACTGCTGGGTATTGCATCGCCAAAAATCCCTCTTGAAACTGGAATGTCCTTTTTCCATCTGTGATCTGCCTGGCTAATTACATATATTAGGACATTGCACAATAACTGGGGACAATGAGGGAACCCTTGGAGAAAGAGGAGCGTGCTTGGGAAGTGGGTGCTCAGAGAGTGCTTGGCATTTCATTAATGAGTCCTGGCATTTTTTGGGAAACTCTTTCCCATAGAAAAGAAACTAAAAGGAAGGTAAAAATGCCTGATTTTATAAGCTGGAGGAGTAAAATCTGACAACGTAAGGTTTAAGGTGCTGTTTAGCACCTTAAAATGACTGTTGTAGCTATACTTGAAGTGTGAGACATAGGTTGACTTCAAAGGGAAACGGTATTATAGCCAATATCTTCTGAAATGCTACAAAGAGGAGTGTCCATCAAAAGATAGATACTCGTCTCAGAGAAAGAGATTTATGTATATTAAAATACATCTGAGTGACAATTTTAGTGCACAATGTCTACTGGATGATAAATAAAGGCCAAATGCTTATGCTTCTTCCTATTTAAAAAGGAACCCATGTGAATAAGGTGTACCAGCAACAGCTGAAAATGGAGCCCTTTGCAGACAGGTCCTTTGAATTTTGGCACCTTCACATAAAAAGCCTTACAAAGAGTGACAAATACATTGCCACCTAACAGCTGCCCAGGCGAACCAAAACAGCAGCACTGCTAGCCACAATCTGGCAACTCCAAGTCCCTCTGCAAAGCAAAATCCCAAGAAAAAAATAAATTGCAGGAAGTCCATTTTATCCGATTAGGCAGGACAAGTGGGCTGGTGCCAATCTGGTATCTCACACTTGAGCGGGCTAGACACAGCTGCAGTGGGATGCTGGTGACATTTTTTCCTCCAGCAGTTTGGGCTGAACATAAATTTGCTCATAAGCATGATATTTCCCTAGAAGTTGGTAGTCCCTTAACCTGCAATTCGAAAGAACAGGTTTTGAGTGTTTTGGCATCTACTCGCATCTGAGTTGGTGTGAGTGCTCAAAGGTGGAAGACTGGGAGATACAGCAGCCAGATCCCTCTCCTCCTTCTGGAGCTATAAATCAGCATTAGCCTGTTGCTGGCCTGCAGCCTGTGTTCTGCCCCCCACCTTCTGCCCCAGCGGATGTGGTAGTGTCACATCCACACATCCTGTATCAGAGCAATTCTCCTCCAAGACCTCATCACCCCTTTTGTCTTTCTAGACCCAGGATGCTGCCAGATGATGGCACTGGAGGAGACCTGCTCCCTGCAGTTTACGGCCTGTCTTGGAGAGCAGAAGCGTGCTCGGTGCTGAATACTGGAGAAGGGGAACACATTTTGTAAGTACACTGATGAGCTAAGGCAAGCAGGGGCACTCCACCTGACCTAGGACTGGAGTGAGCCACCCCTGCATGCATAGGGATTATTCCAGTAGTGTCTGCACATGTATGGGTTATTTTGCCTTTAGAAAGACCACCACCAACAAAAAAAAAAACCCACCCAGAAGTCTAAAAATAAAATACCAGATTTTATGTTTAGCTATTACTGCTGGATTTATAGCTACTCAGTGCCATGAAGTGCCAGCCGTGGAGGAAGAGCTGGTGCCTGCAGCAAAAAGCTGTGTGGAGGAAGCTGTAGCAACACCTGTCACTGTTAAAGGATGTGATTTATAGGAGAGGGCCGCAAGCTTGTCTGCTCTATCACACAATTCCCCTCCAGACAGCACAGAGAAGGTGAGGGGGGATCTAGCAATACTTAGCAGTGCATCTTGAAAGACAGAAATAGCAACAGGTTATTGGCAAATTGTCCAATTTGTAAGCCCCCTCATCACTTTTTTTTTTTTTTTTTTCCCGTGACCCTTTATACTCTGGAGGCCTGGTGTGTCTGAGAGTGAGCACACAGTCCACTGTCCCTAGTGATGAACACTAGAGTGAGCTTTAATGGGAACTGCGAGTGGTGATGATGGCAGAAACCTGGGCTGCCAAAGTGACATTTGTTCCTGAGCCTTGCTTATGGAAAGAGGGATGCCTGTGTCAGCTTGCATCCTTGGATATTTTAAGCCTGACATTCTCACCCTGTGTTTTACTACCTGAAGGTCTGGCATCCTCAATGTACTTCAAAAAAGGCACATCACTGCACAGGAATCACTGCAACAATCTCTAAGTATTTGGTTTTGGTGCTTAAAATTCATAGAATCACAGAATGGTTAGAGTTGGAAGGGACCTTAAAGATCATCAAGTTCCAATGGACACCTCCCACCAGACCAGGTTGCTCAAAGCCCCATCTTGAACACTCCCAGGGATGTTCATGCCTCAAAAACTGGAAGGATAACATGAATACATAAGGTGTCTTAGGGCAGTGAAAGTTAGCTCTTAGAGGTATTTGTGATGCATGATTTAAAATAGGATAATTAGCTTTTTTACTTGAAATTGTTTCTGTTGGCCATGAATATAGTAAATCCATTCCTAGTCTGGCTACTCCTTCTCCTTCAATTCCAAGAAGTCCGATCCTTGTTTTAAAAATGTACATGTAATTAAAGGACGCATAATTCAGCAGAAAGTCTTTTAAATGCATAACTGATTATCTGCTTCCTGTAATTGCTGGTTTGTACATTGAAACTTAGATTGAGTTGGCAGACAATAAAAGATTATTTTTTAATTAGATATACTCATCCCTATCATTTGGGAATAGGGGATATTTTCCACCACTGCTGTTCTTCCTATCCTGGAACACATGCTAATCTCTTGCTCGATATCAATGTCGTTTTTTCCCAAATGAGAAATAAACAGAAGACTGCCTCTCTTGTAGAAACAGCATGGCTAGACAGTGTTTGTCATTTTAGTTTGATAGGATGCTGGTAGCGGGATGTGTACGTATGCATTGTGTGACATGCAGCAAGACTATGTACCAGGGCCCGTTTAATGTACTGAGATTTACTTACAATCCCCAAGGGTATTTTATGCTCATTCTTCATTAGAAATTCTGCTTTTACATCAGAAGATCGTCAGCACAAAATTATGACCCCCCCCAAACTACTCTTTTATGAGATCCCAAACTCTTCTTTTTTTCTTTTTTTTTTTTTTCTTATGACAAACAAGGCAATAGTTAGCTGTCTTCAAAGGCATCTCATGTAACCTCTTGCCCTGCAAACTCCATCTAAAATTACAACATCTCTAGAGACCTTTCTTTGCTTGATAAAATGAACTGCAGCCTACCTTTGGTTTAACATACACCATCATGGGCACCGGATTGTTTGGAGCTCTCAGGCAATAGTGTGGTTGCAAAATAGGGTGGGTGTCTAGCTGGTGACTTGGGAGCAAGTCACATTGAAAGCATGGGCTTTGAAAATTTATAAATTATTATAAAAATTTACTTTTTTTTTTTTTCTTGTGGGGACAACATTTCAAAGCCATCGATAGGGTTTCCACACCTCTCCTACTCAGCCTGCCCTGCGCCACCCACAGCTGCATTACTGTCATGTGGTGACCAGAACAACCCATTTCAGGGCAAAGTAACGGGTGGTTCTGTGTATATTTTTAGCTGTCCCTTTCATGTAGCTCAGCCACTATAAAAGGAGGTGGCGGAAGCACTGGCCACCCTTCTCAAGTCCTCTGAAGAGACCAATGTGAACCCATGTGTGCTAACCAGTTGTGGGTTCACTTTTCTAGTTAGAAAAGGAAGTTTTGTGATTTGGGGCACATGGCAAAGCTGTCTCTCCAACTGAAACTATGCTGAATTTCCCTCTGATTTTTGCTTAGCCTTCTCCTTTTCACACCTGCAGTCTCCTCTGCTTCCTCCCCCAGACCTTACTCTGCCACAGTTCTGCCGGTGTAACTCCTATTCATGCCATCCACGATCTTTTCCTCTTGACTGCTGTAAATCTCCTTCTATTGCTTTTTTTGTTCTTTTTTTTTTTTTTTTTTCTGTGGGCCTCTCTCTAAACAAAAGGGATGTGATTCTTCTCTCCCTCCCACTGGCTTTAACCTGTTGTAGTTTGCCATATCATTATTCATGATTTAAACGAGGCTAAGCGAGAGAAGAATAGTGCACTGAGATTTTCATTATGCCAAAGCCATGCTATTCTCTGCACGCAGGCTATGGTATTATATCACCCTGTCCCTTCACCACTTTCAAAGGCTTCCTTTCCTCCCCATCAAGCTCAATAGTATGCTAAGGAATTTCAGAGCTTGTTTTTGAACTTGCCTGACCCTACTTCTCTGATCTCATATCCACTCCCACACACATTTATTTGGCTTTTCTAATCTGGCTGTCTTCTGTGGCTGCCCAGCTCTGAGCATCTGGGTGTTCGCTGTTATTTATGTTTCCCGTTTGTCTGACACTTCAAGCCCCTGAGTCATTTTCCCTCTCTCAGTCTCACCTTTGTGGCTTTTCTTGCCCTCCCAGCTGGTGAGCAGGCGGTCCCACCACCCTCCCTTTCCATCTCCTCGAGATGATGCTGGTCGAGAGCACGGACCGCACTGTGATGCCTCACTGCAGAGCTCCTGGTTGGCTTGAGCCAACTCCTCTTTCCCTTATGATTTTTACAAGATCTGGTGGCTTTTCTGACTTGCACCAGAGACCCCTCACTCTGCTAGTGTGTGTAAGCACAACCATCAGGGAACGCTGCCCTTCCCTTGGGGACTTTCCCCAGCGTGGCTGCCCTGTCATACACTTTGCAACAAGACTCCTCACTCCAGCATCTTCTGTCCAGGGCTGCTTTCCACCTCCTCTCTGCCCTAAAGGGGATATGGTGAGCAGGGTGTCTCAGGAGGGTGACGAGTTGTTCCCTGAAGGCACACGTGGCTGTCTCCTGCTGGGCACACCGGGAACATGGGGGTGTCTCTGACTCCAGGTCCAAGGTGTGATTTAGCTAGGAGTGGCAGCGTGCAGGTATTCCCAGACCGGGCAGCACCCAGACACCTCTCTGTGATTAAACAGTGCTCATAAAGCAAGCTTTGTCAAAGCTGGTGTTTTTCAGGCTGCATTTTAATGCCATTGACTCAGGATTTATGCTCCTGTAACAGGATCCTCACGTGTGCAGGCGTAGGCTGCTCGTTCCTTTCCTTCAGTAATTGCTCAGCTGCCCTTTATGTGAAGAAGAGAAAGTGAGAAGTGGTGAGCAGCCAAGTAACCTCTAGCTGCTACTGTATTTTCAGGAGGCCTTTCCGTCTGGCAGGTGTAACCTTTGGAGAAGACACATGCTATCATCACTCTTCCTCTCCACCCACCAAGCTACAGCTGAGGTGATATGTCATCAGATGATTCAGAGAAGAACCTTAGGGCAGGACTGCCTGAAATATCCAAGTATCAAATATACTGATCATCTTTATGTAACTTCCTTTCTATTAGGGGATGTATTATAATAACATGTGGGCGTCTTGCTCGCTGCCCGGAGCAGTAATTTGCATGTGTATGTGTGACTCTTGGGAGGTATGTGCATCTCCCTAGTGCTGGAGAAGATTGTGTGCAACTTTCTGCCTTCACAATAGGTCTAGTAGTGCCTTTTGGCAAAGTGTAGCATTCATGCATTTGAGATTACCTGGACAGTCAGGAAGAAAAGACTTATATTTCTGTATAAATGACAGCAGCACTGCTGGAATTTTTTTTCTTAGAGATCGGCCACCCTCCCAAAAGGTTGAATAACACCATGGTAGAGTGACCCCAGAGGAGCTGTACCACCTTCTGAGCTTTAACAGCTTTTGTGAGGCTGTGGAGAGCATGCTCTGACCACACATCCCTCACCCAGTGTGCATTTTGCAACTCATTGGTGAGAGCTATTGGAAGAGCTGACCAGGGAACTTGACCGTGGGGGAAACTGTCAGATCTTCTATACCCCTTTATGCGAAGAAGATCCAACCCTGGGACATGCATGACAACCACTCCACTTGTCTTCTGTGGGATTGAGTATGGCTGGGAAGGAACAGGGTTGTGTTCCTGAAATCTCAAGGCACTTCTCTGCAGCTGCCAAGTTGCTCCCATGAAATCAATTTATCACAACCCCCCAGGCTTCCTGGCCGTTGGGGTTGAGATCTCTTCTGCTGAGTGTTTCGTGAGAGGGTTCAGGCCCTTTCTTGAGGTCTAGAGAGGTCTGATCCCTTCCAGTGTGATACTTTAACTGTCGCTCTGCTCACAACAGAGGAGGCAGCAGTGGTAGGATCCTTCTTACCCTGTTGAAGTGCAAGTTTCAAGCCACTGTGGCCATACACTCTCTTCCTCTACAGAATTTTAAGTTTAGAAATTAATTACCTCTGACTGATTTCAGAGGCTCTGACTGCTGAGGCAGAGTAAAAATTTCAGACACATCTTCTGCATGTGCTCAGCTTAAGCTTTAAAGCACGTGTGGTGTGTCCAGTATTTCCAGGAGCTGAGGGCCTTTGGTCTGTACACTGGACAGATGGTCTGTATATGCACAATAAATGCCATGTGTTTCCAAGCACAGGCCATCTGTGAAATGTAGGCATAGCATGTTTGATGCTTCCTGAAAACCTGGGACAGAAATATGGCAACCCTATGGCTGATGCTCCTCTATGTGACTGAGACCAGAATTTTCATTGAACTTCTTTGGACTTTCAGCTGCTGCTAATTTCAGCAGATATTCCAGAGCAGATGCTGAGCAGGGCTTGGCTCCATGACTGGGTCATTTGGTAGGGCAGATGTTGCACACGCAGGTCCTGAGTACAGCAAGGAAGCTCTTCATTGGGAGGCTATTTGAAGACTGTGGTGCAATATGGAAGGCTACAGAGTGCATCTGGGGTCAGGAAGATGTTTTAGCATTAATTCAATGTGATGAAAGGGCTGTGTGGCTCTTTTAATGGAGTTCTACAGATAGGAAAAATGCACCTACTCGTACTGATAGCTGTTTTATTTATTCACTTATTAACCGCCCTTGAAATTACAGTCTATTGTAAAGGTATCACTATTTTCTTCTCCAATGGATACCTGATTAATATCTTGCAAGCCATGCATGCCCTGCCAAAAGAGAGTGCTGCGTTTCCCAGCTGATAGCTAAATAATTCTTTAAGTGAGTTATTGTCTCAGTAGCTCTGGTAGACTAGACTCCCCACCTGATGCACCCTCCCCATGCAGAACAAAATTTACTTAATTTTCCTCTAATTTAGAATGGCATTAGCATAAACATTCAGCAGTGAGAAATTTCCCAAAGCCTTTTCTGTTGAATTTTCCCTGTGGGGCAACTCATATTTTAAGCTCTCTCGAACGAAAAGGTCATCCCATCTATTCCAAGCCTTTCTGAGACTAACCTATAGCCAATATTTATACAGGAAAACACTCTCATTAGCCCACTCCTGCTGCCTCTCAAGAATATTTTGAAGGTTTTTCAAATTTGCAGCTCTCTCATATCAAGGAATGAAGAGAAGATAGCTTTTGGAGTAGAGTGCCTGTTCTGGGAGGAGGAAAATACAAGTGTTGGTGGTGAAAATGCCCATTGTCCCACTGAGGTCTTTACTGCCTCTGGAGTCCCTGGAACAGGTTCCTGGGGACAGTTCAACAGCACTGCACACCCAAGTTCATCTTAACCTTCTCTCATTCCTCTCATCTCCCATTCCCCGTCCTTTTTCTCTCCCCTTTCTCTGGACTGTCCACCTACCAAATCTCTGTTTTGGTGTGCTGGCTCACATTGGTACCTGCAACCCCAAAACGATGGAGATGCTTTTGAAGGCACTAGGCTTTTTGAGCTTAGCTTCTTTCTCAGATGTGATCCTTGCCTTTTGTTATCTTCAGCTATCCTGCCGTTCTTTATCATTATTATCTTTGCTGAAAAATCAGTGTAAAGTATCCATCTAATGTTGGGGCTGGAACCTTCAAGTCTTTAAGTTCTTGCTTCGCTCCTCTCCCTATTGTTTATTTCATTCATAGGGCTGAAGAGCTGATTTTTATTTACTTCTGTATCCTTTGCAAGGTGTCACTCCACTTGAGGTTTTGCATTTCTCGTTTTAGTCTCAAGCTTTTAGACCTCTAAAGTACTGTTGTCCTTGCTGAGTTGTCTTTTTTCCATTCTGTGTTGGCCCTTGGTTGACTGCTGTTATCCTTTGTTGAGCTGGTTTACCCGTTCACTTAAATTTAGAGTAATTTTGACAGGATTTGTTTTTCCCTAGCTTGGGACGTGTGCGGGAGGTAGTTTCTATACTTTTGGCTGAAAGGAATCTCAGGCCTTTGCCACATTCATGCCTTTCAGTTCTTAGTCCAGCTGAGTTCACTAATTAGTTTCCTTAATTTCTCAAATTTTGCCCGTTTGAAATGTAGAGCCTTAATTACAGACCTATTTTTGTTTACTCTTCCATTTAATTTAAACTGAATCAACTTGTGATCGCTCAGTCAAAGGTTATTTTCTTTGATCGCTTCTTCTGTAATGTGCTCGCTATTTACCAAAACGAAGCCTAAAATAGCATCAGTGGTTCAGCACTCTGGTGAATTAATTTGTTGGCAATTACATCTAAGACTGCCTGGGCCATTCTGCCAGTAGTAGCTTCTGTCTCTGTGAAACTGTATTTATTTCCCTCAAATTTCATTCCTTAATGACGAAGCAAATCAAATGTTAAAAAAATCTAGAGGGGATCGGAGAGCATAACAGGGAGCATTTTTATGTCACTTCGTAATTCTTTAATGCTGTATGCAGTTCTGGTACATCCCATCTCATAAAGGATACTGAATAGATGGAAAAGGTTTGGAGATGGGCAGCAAGAATGTTATATGGAAGAGCTTCTGTCTGAGGAACAACTAACTGGAATAATTGTCTTCAAGCTGGAGATGAGATAGTTGAAGTTATCTATACTGATGGATGAGATGTCATAAAAATGGTAGATACGGAAGGATTGTCTGCTGTCCTCCCTCACATAAGAGAATAGAAGGGACTAAAGAAAATAGGCACAAACTTGAATGTAAGAAGTTCCACCTAAACATGAGGAGGAACTTTACTTTGAGGGTGGCAGAGCACTGGGATAGGCTGCCCAGGGAGGTGGTGGAGTCTCCTTCTCTGGAGACATTCCAAACCCCCCTGGACACGTTCCTGTGCAACCTGCTCTGGGTGGACCTGCTTTGGCAGGGGGTTGGACTAGATGATCTCCAGAGGTCCCTTCCAACGCCATGTGATTCTGTGATTTTGTGACTATGAGGAGAAACTGGCAGATGGTTGGTTCAAAAGAGGCAAAAGGAAATATTTCTTCACATGGCATATGGTTCTTCTTGCCACAAGTTGCTGTGCCTGTTTATATGGTTCAAACAAACAAACAGCCCTAGACAGACTAATGGAAGAAAAAAATCTAGTGAAGACTACTGACAGCACCTCTGACTCAGAAATCCTATGTAGGCAAAGCGTTCCTGATGAAATATCACTGCAGGCTTTCCCTTTTATGTTCTGCCCTGGACATGCACCTTTGGCTATTTTCTGGGACAAGATTGACTTGCAGTTTGTAGTGCTGCTTCTGTAATCCAGCATCCAGTGATGAGCAAGGGCCTTCAGCGTAGCACAGATTATCGTGCCTCCAGAATGATCCCCAGTTCATGGGCAGGGAAAACATAGGAAGATTAATAGCGATTTATATTTGATTTTCCTCTCTTTGGGTATTTGTACGGGCCTGAGTAATGCTCAGTTCTGCATGGTACGTGGTTGCCATTTCCGCTTAATTTCCAGGCACCTTTTTGGTTGGAAATGGTCTCGGTGCTTTCTCTAGGCTCTGACGGGCAGCGTGTCACAGAGCGAAATGCCAGGGAAGCACAGACTTCTGCTCGGGGTCACCTAAGGAATAAAAGCAGGTGAGGTCAAACAATTAAGAAAATGTGATTGGCTAATAAATACGACCAAGTTAATGGCCTCATGTATGGGGTGGCTGTGCCACAGTGTCCTTAGGCAGCAGAAGTCCTGTGAGTCCACTGAGAACCACTGGGCTCTGCTACCAACTTTTATCCTGTTCCATCTACATCTCTGTTCGCAGAAGATGCTGCCAAAGCTGAGTTCATAACATGCAAACCTCTAACAGCTGCCTGATGTTCCTTTAATCTTTCACATATGCTGCATTCAGCCTTTTTACAGTAAAAAGCACAAGTGTTTTTTTTAAATCCTGCGGCTTCCTAGGAGGTCTAAGTTTTGACTTATGACCCCTCCCAGTCCGAAGGTAACCAGCAGCGTGGGGCTGTCGTGTGTACTTTGGAATACCTTGAGCAAGGACTGTGTGTTCAAAGGACTGGGATTCTCTGCCCCAGTTTTGGTAGTTGGCCCTAGCGTATACAAAGACATAGATCTGTCTTGGTGCACGTGGGCAGAGTGTTCTGTCTTTCCTGCATTGTTTCTTTCTCCAACCTTTTGTCTTGTCTATTAAGGTCATTAGTTCCTCGGGCAAACTCTCTGCACTGTTTGTTCAGAGCCTAGAACAAAGAGATCATAGCTTGGCCCCTAGACACTGCTGTAATGCTGCTATGAATGATCCTTTTTAAAAACTGCATGGATCATACTGGTGAACTCCCACTTTGACGCTTCCAGACTGGTCACATGCACATCATTCTGATGATAGATTTTTTTTTTGCGGTTACTTTGAAAAACACCAGTTTACTATGGGTTTAATACCAAAAGGAATATAAAGAAGCAGTGTTCCTACTATGTCTCTCATGAGATAATCCCCTTTGGATATTTTCCAAGCTTCCTTCTTCCTGAGGATTTGTTTTTAGAGTTTTTGTCCCTAAAAATCTTTGATCATTGCGCCTACATTAGTTTGCTTTTGGAGTGTCTTCAATTAAGGCTCATCAAAAGTTGATAATTTTTTAATTCACAGATACATTTAATAAATACTTTTAAATTCCTTCCTACCCTTTCACCACCCAGAATTCCTATTAGCACATTCTTTTAAAAATCCTTTTAATCTTCTTCACCATCACTGTATGCCAGTGACTGATTGTTTCAGTGTCTCCTCGAAGCTAGGACTGGAATTCTTCATGTCTTCGACAGCATTCCAGGCTACCTTTCCAGGGCTGTCTCGCCCTTTTTCTCACTCTTAGTCATAGCTATTTTGTCCTCTCATTTGTACGTGCAATCTCAGGAAAAAACTCCTTCCATTTTTTTTTTTTCTTTGGTGAGAGGGTCACCAGGAGCTTGCTGTCTTCATGTAGCCTACCGGTTCCTGTCTCATTTATTGGCTTCCAAAGGTGGTTAATATAGTGACTCACCGAAATATTTTGCATCTCTGTGTATCGGTTGAGAGCGCCCTTTTGCATCAGAATGCATTTAGATATAAATATGTATGTGCCATCCTGCTAACTTAGGGTTCTATTTACCTGCTCGTGTGTCTGTCTGTCAAGCACTGTTCTTGATGGAAATTACTTCAAATCTCTCTGTTACTTTGAAGTGATTTCTAGACAGCTACTTATCAAAGAATATTAACATTGATGGCAGATCTATTTCCCTATTCCTGCAATTAACAATTCCATCCATTGAAACTGCTTTTATGGGCCCATGACTGAGGCAACAAAATGAGAAAATTGTATCAGGGAATGCAGTAATACTTTACGTAGCAGAGGGCAGTAGGACCAAGTACAAGGGACTGAGCAAATGTAGTATTCCATTAAGCACACGGGGAGAGAGGAATTTAACTCCACTGAATTCAGTTAGCTATTAACTTCAATGAGGCAAAGAATCCTCCCTCCCTTTCTCCTTTGCAAGATTCTCAAATAAGCAGATATTCTGAGAGCTGGTCCTGACAAAAGGCGCTGCGTAAGCTGTAGTAGTCTTAAATAGAAAGGGGTTTTGCCTTCTGTTCCCTCTTTTCTTTGATGTGTCGTTGCTTTGTACATTCTGAAGTTTAGTAACTGTCGGGATTTTTGGACCTGACACTTTTGTCTTTGTTGATCGGGAGCGTTAATGGGTATTTTAAGTCAGGCTAATTTCAGCAGGATGATTATTTGACAAGGGCTCTTTACTCTCTGGTTGGGTATCTAACATAGATGGCTGAATTAGGCATCAAGGCTCCCTGTTCGGTCACGGGAATGAATCTGGCCTGTTTGACATGAAAGCTCATCCAAATATTCTTGGACTATTGTGGGAAAACTAAGGAATGCACCTCCTGGAAAAATTACACAGGGACCGAGTTTGCAGGGGGGAATAGAACTGTATTCTTGCCTTTTCTGATGATTCTCTGAATAGGCAGGCACTAAATCAAGTTCAGCAGCAGATCTGCTCTGTGCACCAGTGCTCACTGCTGCAACTGGTATCAGTGCTCTCACTATGGTAATCCTTTCATATGATACATGAGATGTTCCTGGCCTGGATTCAAAGGGCAAAGGGGAGAAGGATAACAGTGCAGACTCTGGCTTTTGGGCGTTTTGTTTACTGGAACATCCTTTTAACCACTCAGCAGTGTATACTGTTGAGTTAGGGGAAAGCCATTAATGTTACCCCTGGTAAGAGGATCAAGTAATAGTGCCATATGCTCTTATGCGGTGAAATGCAGTCATTGCCTAGAAGACTTCTCAAACTAATAAGGCAAAATAGACTTATTGTTGCTTGTTTTGCCTTACTCTTACTACTTTACTGTCACTAAAGTACCTCAATGTACTGGTTGCACCTGTAGCAGAGATCTAGAAGAACCAAGGAAACCATTTCTTCCTTAACTAATTCTTCCTCCACTGCCTGACTTTGTTTTAAAACCAAGTCTGCTTGTCCCCTTGTTCGTGGAGTCAGAGGTCTGTGCCACCATTCTTTGGGCTGGGGAGTTGTTTATCATGACTTCACCTCTACAGCCTCAGATGTTCTCTGAAGACCACTGCCAGGCTGGCTCCCCACACCCATCCACAGAGATGTAGAGCTCCCTATATAGGTATGAATCCTTGTCAGCTCTTTGAAGGTATCACAAAGAGAGGCAAAAATGAAGCAAAGGGCAAATTAGTAGCATTGGAGCTGGTGTGTTCTTTGCAAGAGGCTCAAATCTGTGTTGGCTCCCACCTTAATCCACCCGAGCTGACATGCATCAAGCATAAATCAGCGCAGAGCCTGGCCCCTGTACTCTGTAAACATTAACTAATTAATCCTCCTTGTAGCCATTGGAGGCTGCAAAGGAGCTGTTATACTTCCCTTCACAGAGTGTGTAACTGAAGCAGAGAGGGTAAATGATTAAAGGACACAGATATAATGATCATCTGAACTTGAGTGCAGAAGGAATCTTGGACATTTTTGGAGCACTTTTCATATATTTTTTAGCAGTCCCAATTGAGGAATGAACAGGAGGAGCTGTATAAACTATTTTGAGACAAGCTTCAGGGCCCTATCCTTCTATGTGTTACACTTATAAACCTGCAGAAATTCTGTTTGGTCCTTAGGGGGTTTACAGCAGCGCTGAAAATCAGAATCCGGCCCATCATATTAATGTAAAATGTGAGGAAAAAATACCCAGCAACAAGCAGAGGGTAATAGGGAAAATAGGTTTGTTACAAGAAAATTGGTTATGTTTGTTTTTTTCTACATTAATGCTGTCCAGACCTCCCCTGTGTATTCTCAAGGAAATGACTTCGTTATATCAGTGAAGTATATTGAAAATGAAATCAGTGGTAGCACCAAATGTGCCCAGACATGACAAGACTTTTAAATAACAACAGAAGAATTCTATCTCCTTTCCTGTTTGTTCCATGTTAACTTAAGGAGATTGGTGCTGACTTTCTGGAATGGCTGCAGCAAGCTGTAAATGATGTATGAAAATGAAATGAAAAATCTCTGCCCGGGCCACTGTGCACAGCAATCACTGCTGAGCCAAGTTAATAGCTGTTTGTTCCTCTACACTCTGACATGAGATGGAGCCAGAGAAGCCAGCAGTGCAGAAATTGGAACAACTACCCCAAAATATCCTGGAGAGGATGTCTGACGATTCTTCACCCAGCCTTATTTTTGCTGGTGGGTGTCCTTTACAGGGTAGAAAGGGAAGAGACCCAAATGTTTATAATTCTTCCTATAGAAGCCAAGTGGTTTGCTCGTGGGAAAGTAACAGGTTAGACAGTGATGCTGCCTTCTCAGGTCTTGTTTTTTCCTGCCTCTTTGTTTACTGTCCTCTTCTCCATTTTTATCCAACTGTATCTGCCTTGCAACATCAACACCCCTGGGCTTTAGGGCTGTGCAGACAAGAGGGGTTTGTATCAAATGGGCATAATTAAGTGGGTGTATGTGTAGGGCTATGATTAACACCTGGTGATTATGTCAGCGGTGCGATGGGCACGGTGACAGCGGGCTTTTCTAGTGCCCCAGTTCCTGAAGGGCTCTCTGGTAGTCACACCGCAGCGCAGCACTGCAAACACAGATTATTAATACCATTAAAAATTCATGCAAGCCCAGGTTCTGCAAATTCTCTGCCATGGGAAGAGTCTCTGTAGAGAAAAAGAGGGCACTACAGCACGCGTAGAAAGCCAATGCCCGGACTGATGATGCACTGGCTAGAAGTTGCCCTTCAGAGCTTTGGGCTTGACCTCCTCCTGTGTCCTCAGGTGATGGACTGACCAGTCGTTTCAGGTAACATCCCTCAGCTGGCATCCCCTTTTGGACATTTACTGCATAGCTCTCTGCTCCCTCTTGTTCCTTTTTTCATGGGTAATTTGTGCAAGTGTAAACTAAAACCTACAGAAATTAAAAAATAATACAAATTAAGGAAAACGCCCTTTGTGTGATAATCCTTCACAGCCTAGAAGCAAAGGGAGATGGGATTTAATTTAGGCCAGTCCTCTGCTGCATTTCAGATAAAGGATTTTTAATCTAGTTGTAGGTTGATAAAAATACCCCTCTCTGATCCTGCAGGCAACTTTTTCTGCCAATTTTCTTTGCAGAGAGGAAGAGAAGGGAAGAAATAATTGAAAGAACACTGCTGCATAGAAAATGACACTGACAGAGTAATGCACTTTGGAACTGTGTGCTCTGCCAGATCCTTGTTTTCTACTATTTTTTTCTTCCCTTTTACTTCAGAAATTTAAAGCTATTGGTAATCATCAGCATGATTAGGTGATTTTTTTTTTTTTTTGTCTTTTTTGAGCGCTAGCCAGGTAGCAGTCTTTTAAATACAAAATGATTTCTTTATTCTGGAGTGTTATTTCAACTTTCACAGTACAGCTCGTTCCCTTCCAGCCCAAGCAGAAATTTTTCAGGGTTAATTTATTCATCTAATTGCTGGGTGCACATGTGGTTGCAGTCCACAGTGATTTTATGGACTTAAGGCTATGGTAATGACTTAATAAACATGCATGTGTACATGATTTGAAGGCAATATATTCTCTTGAATGTAACATCTCAGAAAACATGGCATGAAAAATAAAAGGGTAGCCAGAGGCATATCTCAGTGGAGGCGTGAAATGCTGAGCTTTTAGTATTTTTTCCAAATTAAAGACTCTGTTTAGAAAAGGTATTACCTGTCCAGTTTTCTGACAATTCATGAGCATTTGAATAATCAAAAAAACCTCACAACATACCACTTCTTTTGGCTTCCTTTGCTTCCATGTTATTCTTCCAAGCCCTCCTTCAGGCTCTTAAAGTTAGTGAGCACATGTCCACAGGAAAGCAAAGTTGAGCTGAATGAAGAAAAGGAACAGAACAAGTTAGATGGACAGGTTTTAGGAAGGGCATGTTAGAAAATGTCTCTGATGCTTCCTATGAAAGGGTGAAGGGGGTTGGAGGGAGGGGAAGTTTCAAGGGCTGTTGATTGAGGGGCTGGTGAATTAAGCCCTGTCAGCTTAAACCAAACCCAACACTGAAGTTCCTGTGTTAAAGTGTATGAATTTACACTAGTTAAATGTTAAAAGAAGGGGGTGGGAGGTGGTGGTGTTGGACTCCATAGCTGTTGGGCAATTTGTTATGCTTGAAAGCTAAAATGATTTTCTATTTTCCCATTGGTAATTATTAATCCTGATGCAACCGGTCTGGATTCAACTTCCCTCTTGGGAATGAACCACACGCTGCCAAGGCTGGGAGCCCGTGCCCAGGGATGCTCGCCCTGCGTGTGGCTCCTCCTTACCTCCTCCCCTGCTTGCTGCCAAAACCAGGGGACCAGCTGGGCCCTTTGATTCAGCCTTTGATTGAGAAACTCTATACCCATACGGGAGTTTCTTTGCTCTTCTGGCAGTCTTAACAGCCTAATGCTGGCAGGAATGCATGAAGCGATAAGATTTTTTTTTTTTCTGATGAGGCCAATTTCCATTGGCAAGCAAGCTTATTCTTTTCTTTTTGAGTTGTCTCTTCGTAACGACTGGGATGTTTGGTGGAAACGTTGGTTCGCTGATAGCTGGGAGAAAGGAGCTGCTTGCAATGAGAGCTGTTATGGGCATTAATGGTTGGGTACTCAGTAATTTTGGGTGGGAGGGCTCCAGTTCCTTATCCTTTGCTTTCCCAAACATACAGTGCTATGTTTCATAAATCTTGTGGAATGGTTTATGGCAACTTCCAGACCGTTAAACCACGGGAGCAGGTGTCAAGTGGTTGGCCAATAGCAGACGTCAACTTCTTTGAGTCTTGGAAAGGTCTGAATAAGTGTTTTAGCCATTGCCTAGGCCTGCTATCTGCAACGTCAAATACTTCAGGATATTTTTTCTAGGAACTGGGCAGGTCACAAAGTTTTTGAGGGGGTTTAGGTCTTTAGCTCAATTTTGAGTAACATTTGGCTCAGTTTTTAATTACAGCCCTAGTCTGGATACCCCAGGCTCACCTGCAGTTAGAGTCTCTGCTTCCTTTAAGCTGTGATTGGAAAATGTCTCACTCTAACACTTGACTGTCACTAGTGATGGAAAAGTCCCCTTTGGTCAGTCACAGTGAAGCAACCTCCTGCCACAATGGCTATTTTTGGCCTTGACCAGATGAGTGACCCAGAGGATACCTGTGAGTTCTTTAACAAGTTGTGGATTTGGATGCCATCTCAGCCTGCTTTGGCTCAGGAGACCATTCTGGGAGATGGCCAGTTTGGTCTATGAAGGTAGATGTAGGGAAGGCCCAGGATCTTCAGACAAACCCATGGCTGATGGGAAGGAGCATCCTTTAGTAGGTATTTAAGAAACATGTAGATGTGGCACTTCAGAGCATGCTGTAGTGCCTGAGACTGTTGGTTTGTGTCTGTTTGTGGTTTGTTTGTGTGGGGTTTTTTTGTTTTGGTTGGTTTTGTTTTTTTGTGTGTGTGGTTGGACTCAATGATCTCAAAGGTCCCTTCCAACCATGAGGATTCTGTGATCCTGCATCCAACTGCCCTTGACTTTGTAATACGTGTGTCCCCCTCCGACTCTCTGCTGAAACAGTGATTTTCATGTTTTGGGGAGGTAAATAGTGATGATTTCTACTTTTCTCTCCAAAAAGATTGTACTTTTTAGAGGGAGAGCTGGTGAAGGACACCTCACGAGTTTCTCTGTTGCCTTGTTGTGACTCTGAGGCACAGTGGAGACCTTTCTCGTTCTTGCTACTCCCCTACCTCTGTTCATATCAGTAAAAAAAGCCAAGTTTAACTAATCCTTCTATTAAAGTAAGGAGCTAGGGTTGAAAACTGAGCCACTGAGGTGCAACTCTTTTGAAGCCTGCAGTGCTTACAGCTGTTGGCTGCCTTGGCGAGAGCTGCACCTTCCTCCCACACGCTCGGTCCAAAGGCAACAGAAGCATTCTTATGAATTTCAGTTTGTTTTATTTGGTCTAGAAGAAGGTGTGATGAAGTAGTCTCCCTCTTTCACCTTTGCTGTCCTGCGTACTTAAGAGCCAGAGCACTGCCAGTGCAGCTGGCCGTCCCTGCAGACCTGCTGTAGGTCCTGGCTCATCTTCCTTAGTGCTTACTCAGCAATGCTGGCTGTTCCCTCTGCCTTTGGTGTGCAGCACTGTGCCCCCACTCAGACTGTAGTTGCTGTGCTTCTTGCCGCTTCCTAGCCCCACTATTTCTCACTTTGCTGCTGCTAGTTTTGCTCCTAAGACTCCATTTGTCAAAACTTCTTTATTGAAGGGGGGGAAAAGATGGGGTTGAGGGAGTGAGGTGCGCAGCTTCAGGAAGGATGAAGTTACTTCCACAGAGCAAGATCACATCAGCAAAGAACTGAAGGTGACCGCAAGCACGTTCTGGAGAAAGTCATTCGTTATTTGTACATACAACCAAGATGAAACTATTCCTCTTTGCCCTCTTGGGAGGTGCTATTTAAATGAGGAAAAGGCAGGTCTTTTTTCAAAGAGCATGCAGGCTAAGCAAACAAGGTAAGGACAGGAGAAAATAAATATTATCCTCACTACTGAGATCAAAAGCAAGGCTTAGAGATGCTAAGAGATTTGCCTGAGTTGATATAAGCACTCCGTAGAAGAGCAGAGGTGGAAACTAAACCCAGAGCCTCTGACTTGGTGAGCAGTGTCCTCTGAAATATTGTGTGGTCAAGAAAATGGCAGCATCATCAAAATGCAGCTGTTGCCTATGAACTCTAACACCCTAAAAAAAGTGACAGCATTAAAAAAAAGATCTGTTTACTTTTGTGATAGTGTTTTCCTCGTGTCAGAATTGTTTTTTTCCCAGTTTTCATTGTTATTTGATATTGTTACTGTATTTAGTAGCTAATTTAATAGTTTTTTTCTGATAGCAAAATATTTTGAGATTCCTGAGCCTAAATGTTCCAGAATTCCTGTTCTCAAAAACATTTGCAAGTTAACTGCTTGTTCTGTTTTTGAATTAAAAGAAATTGGAATATGTTGTCTTTTTTCACATTTTCAAGTGTTCTTCTGGTGGAGGATGAAGAGCAATGTACTTATTACTATTTTTTAAAGATTATCCCTTCCTTCATCGTCATATCTTACCTAGTTAAAAGTAGGAATGATATTTATTGCATTGGAATATATGCTTGCAATACAGTTGTGTGGTTATCAGAATGACTCAGTTCTTATTTACATGCAAAAACTATTGTTTGCCTGATATACTCTGGCATTATGAATATTACCCTTAATTTACCATCTTAATTTCTCTAAATTAACGAAAGATCATTTAGAGCATTACCATGAACACGTTTTTGTTATCAATGCCAGTTTTAGCCTCTGCATCAAAAAGGAAAAAAATATTTTATTTTTTCCTTGAGGTGTAAGATTTTATTTTGCTGGGTGAGCAAAGGAGTTCTTAATGGTTTGCATTTCTAAGAGCTGCTCGAAACAGAGCACACCCTGGATTAATTTTCCCCTCCCTGTTGTCACAGGCTGCGTGGTTGCAAAGCCTGCTCCATTTAGGAAAAGGAAGTTGAGTAATTGCCCCCTGACAGACCTCCCTGTCAACTCCTCAGGATACCACTGCCGGGTTGTTTGGTGGGAAAACACCTAAAGTCAACACAGAGAGGTACTGGAAATAGCGTTCAGATGGTGGTGGGATATCCAGTGCGTCGGATGGAAGCACATGAAAGGTTCAAGCAGAAACAAGAGTAAGGAACCATTTAATGGAACCATTTAATGACCGTGGAACTGTGTTTCTCTTTTGGCTACCAGGCTTTCCCTGCAGCGATTGCCTGCTAGCCAGTAGTGAACACGTCTGTTGTTGGTAGAAGTAAAGATTTTTCTGTTGACTTAAACTTGGCTCAGGCATGAAAACCCTGCTTTGAGGTTGAGGGTAATTACTACTGCGTAGCAAAGACATGTGGAACAAAGTTCCAGGCTGGATAAGGAGAGAGGGTGGATGTTCCCAGGTAGAAATTAAAATAGGACAGATGCTTTGCAGTGGGTGTTTAGGTGGTGGTTCATTCCAGATGAGGATTTGGGTACTCAGAGGAGGACAGAGGTAAAATTAGGTCCTGCAGGCCAAACTGTAATGTAAATCAGCTGCTGCCTAGTCCTGAGAATGTTTGCATTCAATATCTGTCTAAACATCTGGAGCAGCACTTCTGTGTGCCCAGGGCTGCCCTGCCTGATTGGGATCCAGTGATTTCACCTGAAAGTACATTGAGCACCACTCAAAACCTCTTCTGATGTGCATGAGTGACTGTTTCAGCTGCTTGAGAAGGGGCAAAGGGCACGTTGGTTACATCCAAGGAGAGGCACCATCAGGATGGATGTTTTGAGAACTTCAACTCTGAGCTTAGCTAAGTTCTGCCTCCCTTCTGCTTCTGTGCCTGATCTGGGTCTGATCTTCTGTGTGAGAATGAGGAGCAGCTCATCCTGTGCTGGTGGAGGGCAACTAAAGAGGGACCATGATTACAAATGCTATTCCTGTCACAAGGAATTGTGAATTTTTTGGTGATAAGAAGGATGTGCTTTAGGTTCCTTGGCGATGCTAAGCTGCTAGGCTACAGTTCTGCCCGAGCATTAATGAAAAAGTAGCAAAGTTGAAACTGAGTCTCAGCACAAAAGAACTGGATAGCTATTTTGGTCATTGCCCTCTTTTTCTTTTTGGTTCATAGAGCATTGCTTTTATGCTTTCCCATTACACAGTTTTATGTTATTACTGTGGATGAATTAATCTTATGAGAACGGCTGTGGCTGTCCTTTACTGATGGGGGAGGAGGGCAGGAGGAATGACTTCAGTGCTCTTTTAATTACTGATCTCATTAATTACCCTCCAAATGAAGCACGTTTTTGCTCAGAGCTGTTTCCACAAGCCAAAATGTCCTTCTGGAACTGGTTTACACCTGAAAGGGTAATTGCTTCCTGACTCTACGCTTACGTATTTCCCAAACTCAACAGCATCTCATCCAGCTTCATCATACACCTCCTCCCTCTACAAAACTGGGCTTGCCCAAGTTAGGAAAGCTCCTTATTTAGCTCCATCTTCAGACACCTGCCTAATAATAACCCAGGTGTAGCCTGTAGCTGGAATTGCTTGTCCTCTGTGTGCCTGCTATGGTCAGGATCAGAATTTTCATCCTTTGGTTTATGTCGTGAAATAAATGGAACTGGCAAAATCCATGCAGACAGGCTCAAAATGGACAGGACTGTGCATGAGCAAACACTCACCTCGGAGTGGGTACTGCTGAAATTGCTGAGTGCTGTGACAGGATACGCTGGTGCAGTGCCAAAGGGGGGATCAAAAAAGAAAAAAAAAAACCCCACCCCAACCCACCAGAAACCCTCTTTCCTCCAGTGGTCCCCAGGCAAACGTGGTTCTGGCAAGGAAGGAGGATAAAAACCATCCCAGCTTTGTGGGTGCCCTGCACGGGCTCGGTGTTGCTGCTCCGTAGGCACTTTATGAGTGATGTGACAGCTTCCCTGACTGAAGTAATTCCAAGTACTGTAACATGAAGTGTCAAGGCAGACAGTAGAAAACATTTCAATCCTTTTCATTAGAACAAAGCGCTATTCTCTTGACAGCTTTCAAATGCATATTGTTTAGCTATTATGTGCTAACCTTGACTATTATATTCCAAGCACAATAGGGGTGGGAGCTCTCTGCTTTTTTGTTCGTTAGTGATCACGGTAAGCGGATTTCTTTTTTTTTTTTTTTTTTTTTGCTGGGTCAGTAAAATATTCAGTTATAAAGAAAAGAAGAAATATTTATGTTGTAGTAGCAGTGAGAAGAAATCTGAGGTCTCTTCTTGTGTCTCAATTTTCAGGTGGGTCAGATAGTTCCCATTATGGATTTTTTATCCCAGTGTGGCTTGTACTTTTCTTGACAGAAATCAAAGACTGCAAGTGTGTCCTGCCTAGACTGCTCGTATGACTAGTGACAAGCTGCTGCTAAAGTGACTGCGGTGTTCGCTACTGAAAGCTTCAGGCAACCTACAGCAGGTAAACGGTTAATTAAAATGATTCCTCAAGGATACTTTTAAGGGAACAGGGAGCCTTTCCAAACCTCTGCAGGGAGTTATTGATGGAAATTGCTGCTCCACGTTTTCTCTCAGGGCTACACACAGCGTGGGTTACCTTAACTGTTTCTGACATTTCTTCCATCTGACCATGAGGTTCCTGAGATGGGAAGATTAAATTGCTCCTGTAAGAATGAGATGTGACACAGGTGAAAGCTAAAGATAAAAATACAGAAATGTGTAAGCAGCACATGAAATCTCCTGATGAATCTCCTGGTCCTGGCTCTTTCCTAGGACCAGGTAGATCGTGCATCCTGGAGGACAGAAGTACTCTCTGTTCTCTCAAAGGGCTTTGTAGCTTCTGCTTGCCCGAAGGCCTGATTGATTTGTTTCCCCATTCTCCTGTGCTACCTTTTCCAGTTTTCACCATCTCATCTGTTCCTTATCTCTCCTCTCCCCCACCCCATCCCATTCTTCATTTTTGACTGGCAGCCTCAGTTCGCTCCACTTACTAAACTTTTTTTCAAAGTAATTCAATTCCTATCACCATCCAAATCCTTCTTCCCGACCTATTCATCTCTTCATATCCATTCCTACCTTTCACCAGCTCCTAATCCCATTTTTTCCTACCCCGAACTTGAAGATTACCCTTTCCCACTGCCATATCTTCCCCTCCAGTGGCTTCAGCTCTTCCCTCTCCGCTGTTTGATTTTTTTTTTTTTCTCCTTCCTCGGTGCCAAGGCCTGACAGAGAAGGAGTCACTGATTATATGTCTTCATTGTAATTAAACTGGGCCGGAGCCCATTCTCTGGCACTAAGAGCAAGTGGCATAGCCTGGCTCGCATCCATACAGCTAAACTCTCTTCCTCCCATAACAGGATGGCTTTATCCTTTCTGCCTCTTGGGAACAGCCCTTGGCAAGTGCTACTCTCTGAACCCTGCCCAGACACAGTCTCTGAGAGCACTCCGTAGGACAAGCCATAACTGTGCCAGGAAGCATGCTAATAATTAAACACTATAGACTGTGCTACAGGCCTTGGTGCTGTTTAATTTACTCATAAAATGAAAAAAAAAAAAAATAAAAGGAGGCAACGTCCTTGCTTTCAGCTCAGGTATAGACCCACGCCGCAGCTACAGGGGTTGGGTAGAGCTGCCTCAAGCTCAGTTTGGCCCATGCGAGGTCTGCAGACTCTGAAGGCTGAGCTTGAGCCTCTGGAAGTAGTTATCTTTCAAGCATAAACTTGGCTAAATATGGGCAGGGTTTTTAATGTAGTGGGGGTGTGGGAAGCATGTCCTTGGTTAAACTCCTGCCCTCCAGCCACCACTCGCCAAGTTCCTGCCTCCAAATATAAGCTTCCAAACAAGGATTTCCTCGGAACTTTTAAATATGAGTGGAAAAAAAAAAGTGGTTTTTCCTGCTTCCCCCCAAGGTGAGGATCACAAAATTCAGCTGAAAGAGAACACCCACATGGGAAATCTTAGCTCCTTTAGTTAACATTTAGCAAAATCTGCAGCAGGTGAGAGCAGGGTCTTACTGTTTGTGAAGTGTTTCGGTAGTAAATGGTACTACCTCTATCTAACACACATAAGTGTAGGTATACATGTAGACTGGGGGGTTGGTGCTAACATAAATCCTTGACAAATGATATTGACATGAGACCAAACCAATCCCGAATCAGAAGGACGGTCCTAAGCTTTTGGGATGGGTTTGGGAATGATGTTCTGAACCAGCTTACTGTGAGATGCTTTTCAGTGCTTATAAATACTTAGAGGAGGGTGTCGAGAGGATGGGGCCGGTCTTTTTCCAGTGGTGCCCAGGGACAGGACAAGAGGAAATGGGCACAAACTTGAATAGAAGAAGTTCCACCTAAATATGAGTAGGAACTCCTTTCCTGTGAGGGTGGCAGAGCCCTGGAAGAGGCTGCCCAGGGAGGTGGTGGAGTCTCCTTCTCTGGAGATATTCCAAAACCCACCTGGACACATTCCTGTGCAATCTGCTCTGGGTGGACTTGCTTTGGCTGGAGGGTTGGACTAGATGATCTCCAGAGGTCCCTTCCAACCCCATGTGGTTCTGTGAGATTGTGTGAAAGCAGAGGTAGTGTTGGTCTGCTGGCTACCTGGTAAAGCAACACAAACCTGGGGCTTTGCTCTGCCCCAGGTGTAAATGCAATGTGGAAATCCTCCATGACCAGTGACTCTGATATCCACCCCTCTTGTTTTTATATCCTGAAAGGGTTTGAGAGAAACAGCACGTATATATGTAGGTGTGTGTATATATGTCTGTGTGTTTATAGATTGCCAAAGTCCAACATCACTACATATTAAAATGATTAAAGCAGTAAGGTAGGTTATTGGTGTTGCTGTGGGTTTGGAAGTGTTATATACAGCCAGTAGTAAATCTAATAACTAATTACTGAATTACTTAATTCTAATGTTATTTCTGAAATAACCATGTATATTTTCTGAAGATTTTGCTAAAATAATAGACAACCAATGTCTGTAATCTACCTGTTTACTTTTTTCAAATATATGTGTGTCTAGATTCGATCACTGGTTCTCCGCGCTAACAATGAAGCAAAGTCTTCAAAGCACTTTTCAGTCGGTGAGTGTTACTTGGAATTTGTCTCAGACTAAGATTTCAGTAGTGTGTTCATCATCTCATGCTTCATGTGACCACCTCCTTGTATGCAGCACAGTCGAGAATGGCTGAAACCTGGGGACAGCCAAAGTGTTCTGCATGGCATTTTGTCCCTAGTTCCCCTTGTTACCTTCTCCAGATCTGATAGAGTTTATCCTCTATTTGTGCAATGATAGCTGTGTGGGAGGTTGGAGTCAGCTCCACGCCTGGTTGTGTGGTCCCAGGAAGAACAGGTATCTTCTGCAGTACAGTCCACGTGCTAGGCTGCACACCTTAGCTTGGGGTGGAGGTGATCTTTGGTCATCCTATCTAGCGCAAGGATGCTTGCTTCCTGCAGTTCCCTGCAGGTCATTATGTGAAACCAAAACATATGTTCAAATCACATGTGTATTAGCACACAGTAAGTCCATCCAAGGCAATGGAAAAGTTCTGATGGGCCTGTCTTGTGTTAGAGGCGTAAGTAACAGTGTCTTTGTGCATTGTGTGGGAACTGACAAGACTGCCTTGCTGGGGAGATTGGCAGAGAAGACTATTAATGCAGAGATAAAGGAGTAGCGTTATCTCCTGGTGTTCTTCAAGTCACTGGCAAATTTCCCTTCAGCTCCAGCAGAGATGGGAGCGGAGCTGAGATGCTTGCCTTTTTATGGACAGATTTTTCTTTTCAACTCGGAGATAAAGATTTTTTTTGGAGGGGAAAAAGGCAGTGGCTGTCAAGACAGCTGTGAAAGCAGCAATTGCGTTGGCAGAGCTGAGTGCCTGGGACCCGTACGTAAATGCCTGGACAGTCAAGAAGAGATTTCCAAGCCGGCCATCCTATCTGGAGACAAATGGGGCAGAGCAACTGAAGGGAAAGGCAGGCCACCAGAGCAGAGGTGAGGGCTGGGAGGAGCAGGCCACAGGGGGCTCAGCATGGTGCAGAGGGCACCCAAATCTCAGACCTTTGATCTCTTCTTGGCGTGTCCCTTAGGTGCCTCAGCAGGCTGACGGAAGGATGGTTATCAAAACACTGTCAGCCTCTCTGAAAGAGGGAGAAAACAGGAGCTAAACAACAGAGTCTATAATTAAAACCAGATTCACACTGGTGTCTAAAACATGTTCAAATAGATCTAATGCCTTCTGCTGGTTTGCTGCCCTTCACACCTTTCCAAGGCACCCGTGCAAACACGGAAAGGCTGCAGTTTGCCTCTGGGAGATGCTGTATTTTCTTCAAACTGAGAACAGCTCCGGGCTTTGCAACTTTACAGGTTTTGTCAGAATCCCTCCTCTTTTCTTTCTCCTCCTGCCCTGTGTGGGCAGAAGCCCTGTACAGAGGACACAGCAAGGTAAACAGAGCGGAACAGAAGAGGTTCAGGGAGGTTTTCCATTGGGGAAAAGGAGGCCTTGTACTGGTAGCCAAGTGTCCTCAGCTGGACCCCATTTTGGCTCACTCTTCTGCACTCAGGAAGGATTTAAACCTTTCCAGTACAAGCCCAGGGTAATAGCTGGAGGAGATATTGGAATTCTATAGATTTTTGGCTCAGACCAAACTTCTTTCCACTCCATGAGGAAAGTACACTTTTATCCTGATTTATGCACCCCCTTTTTGCTGGGGCTTCAGGAACCCTTTCATGTCAAGAGCCTTTCCAGCAGTATGTGCTCATGCTGGCCCCACGTGCTGGCAGATGTGTATGGCCATACAGCTGACAACAAGTGGGGTGGTGACAGGAGTGACTCTCTGCATTTCTCTCCCTCTTTCTCTTCTTCCCAGTTTCTCCGAGCTGGGCGATGCTGCATGGGAGCTCATGGACCTCTTCTGTGAACCGGAGCTTCTTTCTGACTGTGTTCTTCCATTTTAGTGAGTTGAATCAGCTCATGAGGGGTTATGACAGGTATTAGGGTTAGCACAAGGTGTGGACCATGGTGGAGGAAGGGGGGACTCACTCTTTTTTGGGTGCTGTTGAATCAGTTCACCACAGAATCACATGGGGTTGGAAAGGACCTCTGGAGATCATCTAGTCCAACCCTCCAGCCAAAGCAGGTCCACCCAGAGCAGGTTGCACAGGAGCGTGTCCAGGGGGGTTTGAATGTCTCCAGAGAAGGAGACTCCACCACCTCCCTGGGCAGCCTCTTCCAGGGCTCTGCCACCCTCACAGGAAAGAAGTTCCTCCTCATGTTTAGGTGGAGCTTCTTCTATTCAAGTTTGTGCCCATTTCCTCTTGTCCTGTCCCTGGGCACCACTGGAAAAAGACCGGCCCCGTCCTTTCGACACCCTCCCTCGAAGTATTGATAAGCATTGATCAGATCCCCCCTCAGCCTTCTCTTCTCCAGACTAAAAAGACCCAAGTCCCTCAGCCTCTCCTCATAAGGGAGATGCTCCAGGCCCCTCATCATCTCTGTAGCCCTCTGCTGTCCCCTCTCCAGCAGTTCCCTGTCCTTCTGGAACTGGGGAGCCCAGAACTGGACACCACATCTCAAGTGACTCTGGTGACTGTAACACCTCTGCCCGACACTCAAATAGAGCAAGAGAAAAGAAATGACATCATTTTCTGGCTTTATTACAGCAGTCTAATATCTTCCTTAACCTTGCTACCTTCCTTGTGTGAGCTTTTGGTGCTGGGGAACCTGCTTTCTGCTGTGCCCTGCTTTTTGCCTGCGTGACTACCTCTACCTCAGACAGATGCTATTCCCACAGGAGTACCAGGGGGGCTTGGCACGCTGGGTGCTCAGAGCCTGGCATTGCTGATCATCGTGGGGTACCGAGAGGCTTCCCTCCCCTCTCTGTGCCAGGGACTACGAGGTCTCAGAAGTAATTTGTGAACTTCTTTGCTTAAGGGGCAGGGCTGTTGTATAGGAAAGGGCTTAGCTCTGGTGGAGAATGCTTTACCTTGGATACCCTCGCTCAGACAGCCCCATCCAATCAAGCGAAATTCCCCTCTGATTTTTAATTAACTGTCTTCCAAACTTAGGGTTTCCGTTTTTAGAGGATGTGAAGAAGCTACAGACCTAAATTTTCTGAAGAGTTATTTCTCTGACAAGACTCAGCAGCAGAACACTCCACGTGGGATTCCGAAAAGATACGCAGATTCTCTGAAGGGAGATGACTGATTTTGCCTCCTTCACTCTAGATCCGATATTCTTCTGAGGCACTTGAAAAACATGTCCCAGCACACCAAAAGGATCTTCAAGCGTGTAACTGTCGTGGAAACCAGTGTAGGCTGAAGAATGGGAGTGGTGGAAATGATAGGGGTAACTCTGATAACATATTCATAGAGATGCTTAAAGGAGGGAACTGGCTATAATGGAGTGACAAAACATCCATTGCCCAGGGGCAGCAGGAGACAACTGCTCCCTGAGGGAAGACAAGCTGGGAGACAAAGGTGACCCCAGTTTGGACAGTGATGGGGTACAGTCCTGCAGGGTAAGAACATGGTGGGCAGAGCTCGATGGTGGCAACAGGGTCCCCCAGAATATTCCAGGCCAGGCAAGAGGTTAACCAGATCCAGGTTCCACACAAGGCATACAGTCAGGAGGAAATGGATCCTGGGCCAGAGCTGCCCATAAAGCTACAACACGGATCCAAAATCCATTCAGGAGACAGGGCCAAAGATAGGACACAAGACAAGCAACAGGGGAGCACTATACTTTGCACTCGCTTCTTTTCTAACCAAGATGCCTTATGATTTTGATTGTTCTAAGGTACTCCTGAGTCTCATTTTGTATCCAGAATGTTTTGGATGCCATATGACAGGAAAACAATGCGAACTGAGAACAGCGTGGTATCTTCCCTAACATTCACTTATGGTAAAAAAAAATCCCTTACTTTCAGTTAAACATTTGGTGGATTGTCTTTTTTTTTTTTAACACAGAATTTCATAAGGCTTTTGAATCTCTGTGACCTAATTTAAAATAATCAATAACCATGCTAGAATTAGTGGGGTTTGGGTTTTTAGTACACAGGTCTTTGGGACAAAAGGTTATATGATCTTTCTTTGATGAATAGTATCATTAGACCAAATTTGCTATCTAGGCAGAAATTATCTGTTTCAAGTATTATCCAATAGTTATAATATAAAAGTTGATATTTTTGTTACCGCATGTATTTCCCTAAAATTTACTCAGATTTACCCAACATAACAGACCAGCTTGTGTTGAATTGTCTCAAGGACTGAAGCACATACGTTTTTGTTTTTTATAGTGTCATCTTTATGATCTATTTTCTTACCTTTTTTTTGTCTGGTGTTCAGGGGAACAACATGTGCCATGTACAATTTGAGGACGCTATTGGATGCAGCGAGATCAGAAGAAAAAGTCAACTGTTCACAGAGCTTTATTATCACAGGTAACGTTGCTCCTTTTGCAAAGTGTTTGAAAGGCCAGCCTTGTAAGAGCAAGGCATAGTCATTACTGTTTATTCTTGTGTTATTATCTCTGTTCCACACCACTGATCATCTTTTATAGATCAGTCAAATTTTGCATTATTAATAGAGAATAAAATTCAAAGGCTTAATTTCAGAAGAACAAACACTCTGCTCTTAGTGCAGTCATTAGACTGTCCCTCTAATTGTCTCGTTCACCTTTCCCCTTTGCACGGCACATCATTTCTCCCAGGCTTGCGTTTTCCTCCGAAATGTTGGATTTTTTGGTTTTTCAATGTACAAAGTTACCTAAAAAAGGACTAGCTTGTATAAGAGCAAGGAGAATGGCTGCCTCCTGAAGTCAGCACCTGGGAGGGATGGAGTCCCCTTGGTGAAAGGCATGTAATGAAGTTGTGCTGCAAAGCAAAAAATCATCTGAGAGCAGAAAGTAGGACAACCTTGTGAATTTGAAGTTGGGAGCCTCCAAGGAGAGCCTTTGAGTTAATTATTGTGAGGCTTTCAGTCTCTAGGGCCTCTTGACCACGTCTTCCTTGTCTTCCTTCTTAACCTGCCAGGGCTTGCCCGTGTGGATTTCCTCATCCTGCAGGTCCCTCAGGTTTCACCTACAGCTTTTCACCTACATGCCCTCAGCTTTGCAGTGCGGTTAATAGGCTTGTGATATGCCTTGCACTAAATTAACTCACTCCCTTCCCCCTTCCTTGACTCTTCCATCAGAAGGTAGTACAGACATCCCTTGGAGATGAGGCAGAGAGCTCTGGAAGACATCCTTGGAAATGTCGGCCTAAAAAAACAGACTGGATTTTGAGAGTAAGAGTGAAAAAAGAGCAGTTTGAGTGATCAGTCCTCTCCAGTGTTACGCAGATTCCCCGGCTGCTTGAGAGTTTCGGGTTTATGAAATCAGGGTGTTCAACCAGATGCCAAAGGCTGACTGGTGACTTCAGCTGTCTTAATACTGCAGTGCCTAAAAATGCTGTAGAGGGAATAAGAGAGATTAGCGTATGGGAATTAAACAGCTTTGATGTGTCTTTAGGCACCTGACTGTGGGAGCAGCCGAAACCTCTAATTACCCAAAAGTTTGTCTCCACAAGTACATAGGGAAGCTGAGCACCAGGCTTTCCTTTTTGAAGAAAATAGTGTTTAATACGCAGTGATTCAACTCTATTTGTATGAAAAAAAAAAGGATAAAAACAAAAACTTCCTTGCTGTTTATTTTTATAAATAAACATATGAAAACATATATACAACTGTACAAACACACAACACCGAACAATGGAGGAGTGTGTGTGTTGCATATACACACACACGCATACATGAAATTATAGTTTGGTGGTGGATCCAAATCTAGTTATTTGTGTAGTAAACAAGCCTTAAATTTCAGCCCTCAGCACAGGGCACAGTTGTCTCCCCATCCCGCTAAAAAAAAAAGTAACACTGCGTTAAGAAATTACATTTTTTGATAATTTGTGAAACTTCCCATATAGGAAGGACAGGAAAGGTCCCCTCCTGCTGGATGCAGGGTGGCTAAACATGCCTTTTGCCGTGCTGGGGCTGCAGCAATCCTCTTGCAAACCTCCCTGAGAATACTGCAGAAACCTCGTGCTGCCTGTTCGGATCCACCGGTAGCACTTCTCCGACTCTAAGTACCATATCACTCCTTGGCACACGTATTTTCCTGGGCTCAATCCCTCGGTGGCTGTGTGAGAAAGCTGTGCAAAGCCTGGTTGAACACGGGAACTTCTGCATCTTGCACGTCTTCTGTGCAGGATGAAGCAAGGCAAATCCTAAGTCATCTCCTTGCATTTGGAGTGGTGACAACTCTTCGGCACATGGAAAGGGGCCAGCTACCAGACCAGCTCAGTTTTCCTTGTTTAATCTCTTAAGCACATTTTCAGGCTTAACTGCTTGAGCGGCAAAACCCCCATCAGCAATTTAAAAAAGCAATTATTTTGAATCTGGTCAGAAACTATTTTTATCTGCGAAATCCTGCCCAACTACTACGTGTTAGAAATGGTATGAATCACTCTGAAATATTAATTGATAAGATTCATGACCTTAAAAACATTGTTAGGAGTAGGATATAAGGGGTGCATAGTTTCATTCTGGCCAGGAGGGACCTTAAAAACATTGTTAAGGGTAGGATATAAGGTGTGCATAATTTCATTCTGGCCAGGAGGGACACAGCCTTTTAATGAAAGTGTTAGTTATCACAAAGATGGTAGAAGAATCTTTCGTGGGAAATAAATTTCCCTATATGATCAGTCGTGCATTATACCCTTCACTTAACACACGAAAAAACGTAGCAGATGAATTATAACTCTGCAGATCCCTACTGGAAAAGTCACATTTCCAGAAAGTATTGTTTTCATAGCGCTGTGCTCTTGTGAGCCACCGTAGCAAAGGCAGGAGTGGCAGCTCTGTTTCCTCTGATCTTGCTGCTGCTAGCCGTTGGGTTTTCCTAAGAACGATCTATTGTCTGTAGTTATTGAGTGACGTTTCGGAAAATTTCCGTTTGTGTTTTCCTGTGCGTGCAGTCAAACTTCCAGCATCCTCCGCTGGTTACCGCGGCGGCAGAGATTACAGAGCCCCACCGGCTGGCCTGATCCCCTGCGCCTGCCTTGCTCCTGCTCGAGCTTGTCCCGGCTTTTCGGCAGCGTTTACCTGATTAGCTGACAGCTCAGGTTTGGAGTCTTCCTTGAACCTTTCCCTCCAGCCCAAAGCTGCCAGGTCAGCCTCCTGCTGCAGCTGGTGGGACTTTGGCTGGTCGCTTTGGCCCGCGAGCTTTTGTCCCCGCAGCCCAGAACTTAGGTGTGGGCTCCAGCGCTTTCCTGCACCCGGGACCTTTCTTGGACTCGGAATCCGAGCCTCCGTGTTTTCACATTAGCAGTCATTTGCGGATTCCTCTTAATTTATTTCTTTATTTTTTTTTAATTTGCAGAGAGCAGTCAGATGCTATTAAAATTATACTGAATTAAATCGGGGAAACTAATTTTGCTCTTAGTATTTCATTTCAGTGTGTAACTTGATTTTTAAGGAGCACTTTGTATTGCATGGCCGTTTGCATTTGCTTTATAAGCATAACATAAAGGTTTCCCTGGAGTCATGGAAAAATTACCTTCTATGTCCCCTATCTAATTAACACCATGTATGTTGCCTAACTCCTTATAATTCACTCCTGTGCACAGTATATAGAACATGATTGGAAAAATAATTTGAAGCAATGAGAAAAAAATGCCTTTTGTCATATGTATGATATGGCCAAATACACTTCCAATCAGATTAAAAAGGAAAGGGCAGAGGCACTGAGATATTTGATGTTGAAAAGAGACACCAAAGGCTTAATTAAAAAGTGTGCTTATGTTTTTTGAGGGGGAATGTGTTTAAAGCATAATAATGAAACCCTTCTCGCTCAATGGCTCGGCGGTCTGTCTGTGTCTGGGGCTGTAGCTGGCTGGCTCCCTGGTGAGAGCCCTGATCCGGCGTCGGATGGGTCACGGAGGAGCTGCTGAGCCCCCGGCGTGTTCTGGTGGGTCACAGGTCTGCAGAGGGGAGAGCAGTCAGCCGGCGCAGAGTTAATTGCAGGGCTGGGTTCTATCGTGAGGATATAGCCAGATGAGCCACTGCAATCAAGTAAATCCGAGTATTGCCTCACAGCTGAGGGGGTGGTAAGACTTTAAACCATTCTAACTAGATTGTAAGTGCTGTCTGACCAGGCTGTGGGGATTTTTCATTCTTTTTTTTTTTTTTTTTCCTAATATTTCTTTTTTATTATTATTATTTCTTCCTCTGGAGCCAGGAGGACTAATATGATTTGGAAAGAGAGCAAGTGTCAGTGGACTCAATTCTTCCCGGTGCATCAGCGGTGGAACCCAATTCCAAATGAAGAGGTTAACCCCTTACCCTCTGCGGATTCACTGAAGTTAATCAGATCGTGTGTGCGTAAGCTAAAGGCAAGAGGCTGGCTTCTCCATCCTTGCCTGAATTATAAATGGGGGCAGAGAGCTGGGGCACACACAAGGAGCCGAATCGGTCCACAGTCAGGCAGTAGCAGCACTTGTCACGTCAGCACTTTGCTCGTGCTGCAAAGTTGTCACCTTTTCTAGGACTTGTCACAGCAGGGCTTGCTTCTGATCTGCCCACCTCTTTGCCCCCTTCACGTAAAAGGAAACCCTTCCTCCTCCATCTTCCCCGTGGAGGGTCAGCTCATGTGGGACCCCGTGAGCCTCTTGCTTTCAGATATTTCTCACTGCTGGGCTCTCCTCTGTGGGGCTTGTCACCACTGGTACTATCTGGGGGGTTTATGGTCACGTTGCATTTCCTTGCCAGAGGAAGAGAAGGAAAAGGTATAAATACATAGTCATCTGTTCTGTATTTGCACTGAAAAAATAAATATTCCCTTTTTATGCTTCTAAAAAGATGCGATGCCTTTTCCTGAAGGAGAAGGGGGGAGGGGGAGAGGGCTGATAGGAAAGGCAACTAGGAAAACAAATGCTTTTGATTTAAAAAAAAATAAATGTATGTGTTTATTTTGTCCAGAGAAATGAAAATGTCCACCTCTATCGGAAACCACTGATTTTCCACTGGAAAGAAGGAAACAGGAGTGCCTCACTTGCTGATTGTTTTGGGGAAAGTAAGTAAATGCAATGCAAATTTTCTTCACTCTATCATTTGGTACCAAGCAGTTTTCTGTCCTTTTGCAGACTTTCAGGGAAGAGAGCCCACCCTCTTATCTCCTCTGCCCTAGAGTGGGACCACCACTCACCCATCTGTCCCGGGTCCTTGTCTGACAACCCCACCATGGTTGCTGTGGGGGTCACCCCATGGCAGCCCTGCACTGCAGCCGTGGGCTCTGTACTGCTCCTCCACATGTCTTTATGCTCCCCTCCCGTGTCTGTATGGTCTGCTGGTGTGAGTTCACATCCCACTGACTTCAGCTCATCTGATTCTCATCACCTACTGCTTTGGCCCTGCCCAGGGCAGGGGATGTCCATGCACATTGGAGCGGGTGGAATTACTCCAGAGTGATGCTCACGTACATGAGAGCAGAGACTGTGAGTAAATGCTGTCGGGCTTATGATTTCACTTGGAAAAGAGGACTTCAAAGGTGTCTGATGGATGTCTCACATAGGAAAAGGAAAGAATACACAGGTTTTGGAAAATTGGTTAGAGCATCAAAAACCAAGGTGTAAAGCGTACACTGGTGGCATAGTCACGGTGGTCTAAGGGATGTAATTCAGGCATTTTTGGAAGAAGTATGTTGCACCAGAAATTACTAACTTGGCTTTAGCAAAAGGCAGATAAAATAAATGTACCTACTCAAGCAAAGGCTACCAAAACTAGGAAGTTGGTTCCCCCCATTATAAACACAGGCAGTCCTCTCTGCAACCCCATGTATGTATGACTTGAGATTGAGCTGAAAATATTCCTTGTCCCCTCCCTCCCACAAGTTCTGATTTTTTTTCATTCAGGAGGAAGAAAATCTGTCCTGAACATCCATTTTCCTTTCCTTTGTCATTCCTTTTAATATCCAAAAAGCCACGCCCCCCCTTTGCTTTCCCATTTTAAGATGTGTAGGTTTTAAGAGCTTCCTTCTCCCTTTCCAGCCCTGGTCCTGAGCTTTTCCTGTGTGGATTAGGAGGCGTCTGCCTTGGGTGGGCTGGTCACTTGGGAGGTGCTGGAGGACTCTGCTTGCAATTCAGAAATGCCGTAGATACTCGACACTGCGACGAAGTCAAGTGAGCAGTGTGAGATGTTTATTAATTGGGAAATTAATCTCTCCTATGCTGAAATGGAGCGCAGAGACAAATTGGTTCAGGGTACCGCGATGCAGGCGCTGCTGGCTGAAGCTCTTCTGCCTTTTGCTGAGGGCAGGGATCCGTCACAAACCAAATTTCTTCCTGCATTAACCAAATTGCCTACCACACTGGATATATCTCTTATTAAATCAAATCTCTCCAGCTTTAAACTGCAGCTGTCAGTTCTTGAATTAAATATATTGACTATTAAAATAGTCACCTGGGAAATGACATCAATATTCTGTTCCAAACATATAGTGGTTGTTTACCAATCTCTGAGCTGATAAAAAGGTACACAAAATACTGCAATTTGGGATTGCATAAAATGCACCGAATGCTTTCTAAACTGAATTGAGATCTGCGTGCCTGGTCGCTGCAAATGGAGCTTTATGCCTGCAAAGTAGCTCTTCCTTTCAACTTCTCTTTTAGGGACACTAGTATATGAGCATATAGGGGGGTAGTAATACTGTTTAAATGAGCTGTGCTTATCAATATGGTCATAATTGCCTGATGAGCAGAGCTCACTAGATTTTGAAATTTTGGAAGGAAAAACATGTATTATTCTGAAATGTGACCAATTTACATTTCAAGATTTCCCACAGAGTGGGAGTAGAAGGTAAATGAGAGAGGGACTAGGTAGTGTGAAAATCAAGACAACTTTTGATTTTTGCCTTTTGAAGAATGTTTTTTTTTTTAAGGCCGGTGCAGGCTGTTACTGCATTTGTACTCTGGGCTAAGAGCATCCTTCAGCCCTGGTTTTCTAATCTAGACCAGGTCCATGTCTTGGCCACAGATCTGGATTTTCCTTCCACGGAAACAAGCATCTGGTTGGGTTGTGTGCTCCCAACCTGCTCTGTGGGACAGGTTGAGGAGCTGGATGTTTGTACAGAGAAGTGTTCCCATCTCACCCACCCGACAAACGGCTTAAATTCCTTGGACTGCCCTAGGGCTTCAGAGTTTAGGGTCCAGAAAGCCCAGAAAGCAAATTGCCAAGCAGGAAAAACGGGCAGAGTGTTGTAAGACTGGAGATGTTCTAGGACTGGCTTCTCCCTGACCACTCACCCTCTGCAGCATGGGGAGATGTTACCTGGCTGTCAGCAGGCACTATTTGTTTTCTTCTCCTTTTCCGAGGGCACGGTTAACCTGACCGGGAAGGACTATGGTGACTTAGGGCTTCCATTACCAAATATTTTACCTTGAAAGGTAAAATTCCCTGAGGAATTTTGAAAAGAAATTAATTCATTTTTAATTTATCGAGTCACCCTGACAATGCCTCGACTCCTGCAGGGAGCAGCCCTACGGAGCTGTTCCCTTTGGAGACACGGCAGGAGAGGGAGTCTCTCTTCCCACTTGTGTTTTGCACAGCTGCCAAGCTGGTCCTGGGCATGGAGTGGCTCCCCCATAGAACAGTCAGGCTGTCTAACCTTAAACCCTGTGAATCTTACAAAAATAAAAAGCCAAGCAATGAGTGAAGCCGCTCACCCTGCTTTCTAGCACCCTGAGTTTCCGTGGGAGGGCTCTGGTTTTCGAAAATAACACCTTTTTTTTTTTTTTTTCTTTTCTTTTGGTAGATCCTCTCTTTTGATATGGAAGGGTTAAAAACCAAATGCCTGAATTCAGGTAAGCAGGAGTTCAGCGTGCTGGAGAACCAGTTCCAAATACTATAACTCGATCCCCTTTCTGGTAAAAATCCACCGACAGCTTTTGAGCTGTGCACACTCAGCACGAACCCTCGCTGCAGGAACAGCCAGGAGCTGGGCTCAGGCACACGGTTGGGCTGGAGCTCAGTGCAGTGGGGTTTAATTCCTCGAGCTGACATGGCTTTCCTGTGTGATTCTTGGCAGGTCACCAAATCTCCCTGGGCCTCGTTCCCTGTCTGCAAAATCACACCTCTCGGACCTGCTGCCTCTCCAGAGAGAGCCGGGGAGAGGCCATTCATTATTATGTGTTTGTAAGTTGGGGGCTTTCCTTTAGGACGTAGGCCCCCAGACAATCTCATAACACCAATTGCGAGATAAAGCAGACAGATTATCTTAAATAGTCTGGCAGATGTTGGAGAGGCTCCAGCCACGGAGCGGTCAGGAGGTATAACACAAGTGGCTTGTACAGCGCTGAAAAGACTCGCTGTCCTTTTGTAGATCACCCTTGCGAACAACCCATGATTTATTTATTGAGGAGCAGTGCCTGAGTCACCTTCTTCTCTGCACTATGAAAACACTGAAAAAGTGAGTCATTTTTGAGGCACAGAGCCTACAGCATCTCAGTTCTCACCCTGGAACAGGAGGTGGAGAGCCCAGCAGGTGGGCTTGGAAGAGAGGGAGTGGGAGAGGCAGCTTGCTTCTCTCCAAGGATTGTTATCTGACTTTGGGAAAGTCACGTAGCCTCTTTAGGATTTAGATCATAAACTGAGAAAGGTGGCCCAGCCTTGCTCAGAAAGGTGTTTTTTTTATAGGATGACACCAGGAAAGATATGAGACTGTCAGCTTCTGTGGTGATGGGGTCCTTTCAGGAGCCTTGGACAAGGCCAGTGATAAAAGTGCAGATGAAGTAACTGACTCTTAAATGTGTAAAATGTGGCTGCGAAGACAGCCAGAGTCATCTGTTCCCTGCGTTTGCAGTGGAGGAGAGAAGAGGCAATGACCTGAAATTATAGCAAGGAAAGATGTAGCTTAAATGTTAGAAAAAAAAACCTCCTGGAAGTGGTGCTGAATGCTGGAATGGATTGTCTGGGGAGAGGGTGGACTTTCCAGCCCTGGGATTTTAACCCCGGTTAGATGCACATCTGTTTGGGATGGTTCAGGTGGAGCTGCATTTTTTTCTGGCCCTGTGCAGAGAGGAGTTGACTGCGTTCCCTGAACAGTCTTGCCTTTAGCAGGACCCTCTGCTACTGACTGCCTCAGTGTATCAGAGTGCAGAAAAGGCAAATATTTAATTTGCCTAATTATTTGCTTTGTTTGTTTCTGTCCTGCTGTTCTTTGATAGCTCCCCTTTCACCAGTGGCACAGAGAAATGCTTTCCCCTGCCTGTGTAATAGTTGCCTCTCCATCCACCAAACCCACCTTTGATGGTGATGTTGTTCCTTGCTGCTTTGCAGTCCACCTGCAGTGAGAGGACTGCCTCCACCCTGCAAGTATCATGTGACTGGTTTTGGCTGCACACATTTGCTAATCAAGGTGCTTGATAATGGTTCATCTTCTCCTCTAGCTGGTAGGCTATTCACTGAAGTCTTCAGGCTTTCTGGCTACTGCTGCCTGGTGATTGGAAGAGAGAGACTGGGACCCCAGAGTCATCATGAAGCTTTAATCTCACAAATGGGAGCTTCCTGCTAACGAAGACCAAAGAGCACAGCACCAAGATGAAGGTCCATCTCTGTGGCTGGCTTTCTTTCGTCGTTCTCATGATGTGCACATTCCATGGGACCTGGGGGACACCAAGGAAGCTGCATAGGTAACCCTGCTCTGCTGAGTCCCCCCTGGGGACTCCAACTTTCCCATCCTTGCCTTAGACTGTGAGGCGGTATCTCCAGACAGCCTTATACCTTATGAAGGTCTCTAAATCACTAACCTCCTTTGTAGGGAGCATGAGGTCTGTCCAACCCTCTCTCCTTCCTGCTGTCTGACTTAGCAGGAGGCCCACTGGAGCCTTAGAAATCCGAGTATCAGTGAGTTGAAGCCAGTCTTTCAAGAGGGAGAGGTGATGTCTCACTGCATGTGCTAGAAAACACTCATCCGTGTTGACCTTGGAATAGGCTGCCCAGGGAGGTGGTGGAGTCTCCTTCTCTGGAGATATTCCAAACCCTCCTGGACACGTTCCTGTGCAACCTGCTGTGGGTGGACCTGCTTTGGCAGGGGGGTTGGACTTAGATGGTCTCCAGGGGTCCCTTCCAACCCCATATGATTCTGTGATTCTCTGACCTCTCACTCCTAGGAACAAAGAGCTCTGCAGGCAAGTTCTGGCCAGCGCCACCAGCAGCATCGCTTTGCTTGAATCCCAAGAAGTGAAGGTGCCATCCTTGTTGTGTTCGTGCCACTGATACAAGTTGAGACATCAATCCTCATCTGCCTCTCTGTGTTGGATCTCTTTGTGAAGACAACTGGTAAGTTTGGGTACAGAAGATTTGCCCTCTGTGCTTGATGCATGGTCAGTTGTTGCTGCCTGGGAAGAGGCTTGTGGGAAGCTGTCTGGTATTCCCTGCACGCTGGGCAGGGTTGGTTAGGAGAGCAAATAAGACTCAGGGATGTATAAAGAATGGGACAGAAAGTCTTTAGCATACAATCTTGTGACTGTGTCACCATTTCACAGGCATCTTTCAGGAAGAGAGGAGAAAAACATCTCTTTTCGCAGTTCAGGTAGACCGTGTGAAGGATGCTGAGTGCCCTCTACATTAGTCACATGCAGAGCTGGTGGGTGTAAAACCTCTTGGGCGAGCACAAGGACACAAAGGTGTGAGCTGGCCCGCGGTGAATGGTCACCGTAATTAGCAGTTCTGAGTTTCCATCAGAGCTCTGAGCGTCGGCAGCAGGGAGAGGGGGAAAGCTGCAGACTAATTTTAAGATGGAGCTTGATGGATTTTTGAATAGTCTCCCGAGTCATACGTTTCTAAAAAAAGTACTGGAGAAAAAGAGGAGCTGTAGAGGGGATAAGAGAAATAGTAAGACACAGCAAGCTGTCTTTGAAAGGAGCCTGGGAAAAATTAGAAGTGTGGGAGGGAGAAATGGAAGGCAACACGCTAAAAGTAAAAAAAAAAAAAAAAAAAAAAGAGAGAAAAAACTCCGAAGAGTACCCCCATCCTTTATCAAATGGTGCAGGGAACGTAAACCAGGCTTTGCTGGTCCCCCTCCTTGTCAGACAGGAGCTTCCAGTGACTTTGAAAGGCAATACATGGGAAATTTATCCACTCAGCCTCCCAGCGATGCGGCACACAAGTAACCTGTGGGAAATGGCTGCCGTTAGGCATCACTGAGTCAGAGAGTCCAGCAGGAAGGATTAGGACTGGATAGGACTGGTGAGAGCATCTGCGGTTATATACGAACAGATAAAAATAAGCATTATAAACTTGCATGCTTCCAGGCACAGGCAACCTCAAACTCCTCAGGGCTAAGAAACTTCCCTTATAAATAGGTTATTCCATAACCGTCCGTGGCATTAGCAACTGTCAGAGACAGGATACCGGACTGGATGGGCCCCTGGCAATTCCTCTGGAGAAACTGTCTTTCCAAAATAAAGACCCTAAAAAAATTCCCTGCAACAAAGAAGAAATTATTGAGTTGTTTATGAAATAAATTAATTTGAACAGGGAGAACAGCAGTTCCTTTGTTTCCCCCTCCGTTTGAACTGTAGGTCTCGGAAGGGAAAATGAAACCGCTGCTCCAAGTAGCAGAATAGCGTCCTCAACGCCTGCTTCTTCTAGAATAAAAGGCCTATATTTAGAGGCTTCCAAGTATTAGAGATATACTGAGCTGGCAACTGGTTTGGGCAAATTTCCAAACCCATCTGATTTTCCGCAGAAGTTAGACGTTTCAGTAACACGAGAAGTTGTGAAGAGAGCCGAAAATAGTGTATTGCTATCTTGACAGCCCAACCTGCTGTATTTAATACAGTTTTGGGGGGAAGTGTTGGAAAGGACTTGATGCAGTCAATATTAAACTGCATCTCATTTTAGAATGGGTGTGTTTTCGTGCATGTGCTCACATACACCTAAGTTCATACACACTTTGAATGTGCACGTATGGGTATATACAGAGTAAGGCATCCAGACTTTTCTGTTAGGTTCATTGCTTGCTTAATTATGCATTCATTCATTGTCTTTTGACATCTGTCTGTCTGGCTAGCTCTCTGTCTCCCTGTATATCATGGGACTTATTTAGCATGGGTGTATTAGAACAGAAAGCAGGCACTAAATTTGTGCAGAGCAGAGCGCCTTTTGATATGAAAGCTCTAATAACTCTGTTTTAAAAAAGCTCTAATAACTCCTGTTTTAAAGGAGAAATAGAGAGGCATGAGGCTATGATAAAAGATGGTAAATGCTATGCCTCTGAATCACTGCAACGGCTGCAGAGTCCCCTGCTCACTAGTTTGCAGATACCTCACCCTGATACGACAACCATGCTAGGTACAAATTGCATCTTGCTTTAAGAGAAGTAAGTGGTTTTTATAGCTACCTTCCAGAGTATCACAGTGGAAATAACAGCAATTTCTGCAGTGAGTCTTCCATCACCCCATGTAATCTGCCCTTCCCTCCGTTTTTGATCGATCATACATTTTGCATAGACCATTTGGGCCGGTGATTCCTGTGCTTGTGCTCTATCAATCTTTTCACAGAGGAAAATGACAGCTTAAGTTTTTTATTACTGCACTAGTCTGGTGTGGTCCAAAGGTATTTATCCTACCTCTTTAGCTCTTTTCACGGGTGCCTTTATTATGATGTGACCTTCCAGGTGAGGACTAAAGCTAGCTTCATATAATTCAGTGTTTGTCCCTATGCTTTGTGTTTCGTATTGGCTGGGCACAAACAAAACCTTCAATCAGCAGTGGAAATTTTTAAGCACAAAAACTTAAGTGGTGTTTAGACAGCATGAAACTGGGCTGCAGTATTTTCAGTCTGCAATAAGAGGAGCTCAGTGTGCCATGGATACTGCCTCATATTAATAAACATGCATGGATTTAAGGTTGGAAAAAGAGAACCCAAACAAATCCCACATCAGAAACATATAAGGGCAGCTCAAAAAGCATCAAAGTGATCCATGTGAAAATTGTTGTCTTGTGAGTGGTACAACTTTTTGGTCATGCTGGAGTTTTCCTGATTACACATTTCCATCCTGGTCTAGTATCAGCCACCTCACCTGCGTGTCAGTGCATGTGTGGGCTGTCGTTACTGCTGACTAGATGTTTGGTGTGGGATAAGGCAGATAGTCTGTCATCAGATATGATGTCATGAGTGCTGTCTGAAAGTCACTCATTCCTGAGTGGCAGGGCTTCCTGACGGAGTCCTTGCCTGATCTGACAGCCCTGACAGCTCTAGGAGCTGCTTGGAGAGGAGCCAGCCTGGCAGACCTGGGGAAACTCAGGAAATTCAGCGATGCTCACAAGTCCAGGCTGCCACAAAGTCAAAAGAAAGAGTGTGGTGATGCATTTGAGAGATGTGGGTTTCTCCTGGGTGACTTGTGAACATTAGGGTGTCTAGGACCTACTTCTAAGGGACTTTGAAAAAGAAATGTTCAGGAAAGCAAGTCTGTTACGAGTGGCACACGTGTAATGCAGCTATGATTGTTAATGCCCCTATGACAAAGATTTTACCCTCTCATTAGAATCATAGAATCGTAGTATGGTTTGGGTTGGAAGGGACCTTAAAGATCATCAAGTTCCAACCCTCCTGCCATGGGCAGGGACACCAGACCGGGTTGATCAAAGCCCCTTCCAGCCCGGCCTTGAACACTTCCAGGATTGGGATTAGTTAGGAACTATTACGGGGTCGTTATTGGCTAAATATTATCCTCATTTTATTATCCTCTTGGATATACAAGCTGACATCTCTAAACTGTTTGTTAATTTTAGTGCAGCGCATGAGCATAGCATAGAAAATGCAGAAATGTTATTTCTATAATCTTGCATTAATCAAAAGATTTGTTTCAACCGATTTTTAAACATTTTGGTAGTGTTTTTTAAATATCATATATAAAAAAAAATGGGTAAACTGCTAGAAACAGCAGCTTAGAACAAACCTGCAGGGCTAAGTGATTTGAGCAAATATGTAAATGAAAACATCTCTTTTAGACACGTCAGAGATTAAGGTATGACCTTCAGAACTGTTCAGTGGCAACCAGTTCAACAGACTCAGACCATATAAGCAATTGCCTGTATATTGACTCCTATTTGAAGGGGACAGATAGACATCGGGATAACTCCTTCTCCCAGAAATCCTGCTTTGTGAATTCCTTGCCTTATTCATCTTTGTTAGGGTTTGTTTTGTCGAGCGTGTTCTTCTGGGATGTGGTCTCAGGAGAGGATCCCCTAATGCAGCCATCTGCAGTTTTGCTTTTAGTGTCTTTTGTGCTACTTCATTTTCCTAATTTATCCTTCATTATCTTCTAGTTTTGCTGTATTTGGTTGGTGTGGCCAGGTTTTTGTAGTGGAGGGGCTACAGGGGTGGTTTCTGTAAGAAGATGCTAGAAGCTTCCCCCATGTCCAATAGAGCCAATGCCAGCCAGCTCCTAGATGGACCTGCTGTTGGCCAAGGCCAAGCCCATCAGCGATGGTGGTAGTCCCTCTGGGAAAACATGTTTGAGAAGGGGGAAAAAAGTGCTGCATGACTGCAGCCTGATGAAAGGAGTGAGAATATGTGAGAGAAACAATTCTGCAGACACCAAGGTCAGTGAAGAAGGACAGGGAGGGGATGCTCTGTGTACCGGAGCAGATATCCCCTGGTGAAGACCATGGTGAGGCAGGCTGTCCCCCTGCAGCCCTTGGAAGTTAACGGTGAAGCAGATATCCACCTGCAGTCTGTGGAGGACCCCACACCAGAGCAGATGGGTGCCCGAAGGAGGCTGAGACCCATGGGAAGCCCGTGCTGGACCAGGCTGCTGGCAGGACCTGTGGCCCCATGGAGAGAGGAGCTCAGGCTGGAGCAGGTTTGCTGGCAGAACTTGTGACCCCCTGGAGGACCCACGCTGGAGCAGTCTGTTCCTGAAGGACTGCACCCTGCAGAAGGGACCCACGCTGGAGCAGTTTGTGAAGAACTGCAGCCTGTGGGAAGGACTCATATTGGAGAAGGTCATGGAAGACTGTCTCTCGTGGAAGGGACCCCATGCTGGAGCAGGGGAAGAGTGTGAGGAGGAAGAAGCAGCTGAGACAATGTGTGATGAACTCACCACCCACCCCATTCCCTGTTCCCCTGCACCGCTGTAGCGGGGGAGGCAGAGAAGTCAGGAATGAAGTTGAGCCCAGGAAGAAGGGAGGGCTGGGGGAAGGTGATTTAAGATTTTGTTTCATTTCTCATTATCCTACTCTGATTTGATTGGTAGTAAGTTAAATTGATTTCCCAGAGTAGGGTCTGTTTTGCCTGTGATGGTGATTGGTGAGTGAACTCTCCCTGTCCTTATCTTGACCCACAGGCCTCCTGTTACATTTACTTTACATCCTTTTAAATAATGTGACAACTTATTTAAAGGCTTGGTTCAGTCCCCTTAAGCTACTCGCTACTTTATGAAAGTGATGTTCTTGTATGACCTGTTTGCTGTTGAATAATGTCTGAAACAAATCTTAGTGGCCACCAAATGAAGCGCTTCACGTTGATTTTTTTTTTGTTGTTGTTGTTTTTTAAATCTCTGAAACGCCAGCCTCACAAAATCAACCTGGAATCAGAAGACTGGGCTGTGCACTCTGTTTTATGCCAGTGATGAAGAAATCCGCAGTCATGACGATGCCATTGGAGAGGAAGGAGGTGAGCAGGATGGCTCTCGCGCTCTCACCGCTGAGCTGGGAGGAGCAAACGGTTCCTGGAGACGGTAAACCAAAGAGATGCTGGGTAAGAGAGGGTTGCACATAGGTCCCAATTCTGGGCTTATAGAATCAGAATCATGGAATGGTTTGAGTTGGAAGGGACCTTTAAAGCTCATCTAGTCCAACCTCCCCTGCAGTGAGCAGGAACATAGAATCATAGAATGGTTAAGGTTGGAAGGGACCTCAAGGATCATCGAGTTCCAACCCCCCTGCCATGGGCAGGGACACCTCCCACTAGAGCAGGTTGCTCAAAGCCCCATCCAGCCTGGCCTTGAACACTTCCAGGGGTGGGGCAGCCACAGCTTCTCTGGGCATGTCTTCAACTAGACCAGGTTGCTCAGAGTCCCTTCCACCCTGACCTTGAATGTTTCCCGGGAGGGGACATTCACGATGTTATGTCAGAAGCAGGATCCCATCATGTGCCTCACATAGCGTTAACACCGAAGGAACTCAGTATACATGAAACAAAAATTAAGCTTAGGGAACAGCTCTGTTGAGTCAGAAAGTATTATTTTTCGCAGAGAGGGTTTTTGGTTGTTGTTTGTTTAACTTAACACCCTGGAGACCCCAAAAACCTTCGTTATTTTCGAGATCCTGACTTGTTCTTTCTCCCTTAGGAGAGGCAGGATTTTAGGGTAGGCAGGAACCCTGGTGTGTAAACAGTGCTGCTCAGGAATCGCCTCTGAAAGGGCTTCCTGTGCTCTGGCAGGGCTGAACACTAATAACCTGCAAAGGAACCTCAGCACGGCGTGGAAAAACAGGTCAGTGATTGCACGGGGTGCTGGCTGGGTTTATGCTGCGTCGTGATGTGCTTGTCTGCCTGTTCAGCACGCCTGTGCCTACGGACACGCATTTGTGTACGCGTGCCCATTCCTCTCCGGACGTACCTCCTGAAGAGGACCACCAGGAGTAATTCTTCTCCTTTCAGTCCTTTTGCCTGCCTGCGCTCCGACCCTCTCCCACGCGGCCGCTGCTGAGGCACATTGTCTGCGCAGGCACACGCGTTGCGCTCCTGGTGGTTCAGTGGTGTGTGATGCTCCCTGCCTTACGCTTAAACGGCTGGGGTTTGAGCTTTGATAGCCCCACTCGGACTTGAAAAGGCATCCCCAGCTTCCAGAAGATGGTCTATGATGTGCTGCAGAGCAGCAGGCCGGGGAGCTGCTTCTCTCCCACAGGAAGAGAGATGCCTGCACTGACCTTGTGCCGATGAAATCCTTGGCTGATCCCGACAAGGTTCAGCTCCCGGGGTGTTAGTGGTGAAGCTAACGTCCTTTGGACTCCATGGAGCATGACTGGGAACAGCACGAACCGCGGAGTCCGGGAGAAGGAAGCGCTATTAAATAAATACCCCCTTCCCCCGTGCACAAAGGGAGAATTGAGACCCCAGTCAAAAAGTCAAGTGCTGTTACAGCAGTTCTTCGTTACAGGCATGCGTTTATTGGCTTTAATAAAGTGTCAGAGCAGGCACCGCTACAGATTTGTGGAACAGCTATTAAAACATCCTTTAAAACGATTTGTTATGTATGGTCGATGTAGCATGAGCGGTCCAGTGTCTTAAGTAACAAATAGGAGCAAAGACCAGAAATGTCTTGCTTTGAGGTTTTATATCACGGTTTATAACTTTACTCCCTGTAAAGGAAGGTGTAATCACTGAGCAGATCTGAAAGATCCTGATAAGGCACTGTACTCCGCATCCTTAGGGAGGCGAGCTGTTGTGCAGGGATACGTTTAACCCTTTGATTTGATTTGATGAAAATTAAAACCGTCACCTCTGTTCATCTCACGTCTCCAAAGGAAAGGAGGATCTGGGTGGTGAACGTGCCATTGCAAACATCTGGCCTGAACTCAATCGAAGCACGTGAGCTTGTGATCTCTCTCCAAGAGCAGCAACATCAGGCTTTCTCCAACCTGACTACAGGAACAGACTTCCCATGACAGAGTGAGAAGCACAAGCCCTTGTGGCTGCAACATGAGACTGTGTGCTTGAGTTCACTCAGAGTGAGAAAGGGAAGGCGTGATGGAAAACATCACCTGTGCTGCTGTACTGACCTGGCTGCTCTTCTGGAGTGCATTTGATGGAACAATCAGCATGGTGCTGCTACAAAGATTAGTGGAATCAGCAAGTGTGGAAAATATTTTCTATTGACAGACTGGCTAAGCTAACTTTACAGTTGAAATCGTACCTCTTGCATTTTTTGGCTGCTGGGATATAAAGCCCAGCCCTTCTCATTTTATTCTTTCTAGTATCTTGTGGCTCGAAGTGCATTTGATGAACAAGGCTGAATTGGGAAGAGCAGGAGTCTTCCCCAGCCTGAATGCTGGAACAGCTGGTGCTTGCAGAGCACAGCTCTTTATCTTGTGGAATTAGGTGCAGTTCCCTATAAGCTTCCAGCCCTGCAACGGGCTTGGAGATCTAGCATGGGTGAGATCCCTCCTGGGTGGCTGGACTTGATCTAGGTCTGCACAGCAGCTGAAAGGCTAATCCCACCCCATCCCTTCATACTCATATCCCCTTCAGCCGTGCGCTCAGGCCACCTAAGTAACCCTACCAACAGGACAGAGTGGTTGCTTTCCAGATAGCTGGTGCCTGTGAGCCAGCTCACCATCTGCTGGGGGCAGGGGAGGAGGCAGGGACGCGCAGCTGGAGGCGGAGGGGCAGGCAGAACCAGATTTAAATCATTTTCAAAGCAAACTGCCAGCATCCTAAAACGAACACTGTGAACCAGAGCCTAGC